>CM042320.1:23858182-23933182 GCA_023566125.1 Zingel zingel
TTGTGTTTAACCTGATTTAATATGCACCTGGTATTAATATGTGTCTCCAGTGTCCACATTGAGATCTAATCGCTCTATCCAGCTCAAACAACCAAACGTCCCTCTCTTCTTCACCGTCTCCTCTTGCTGCAGTTGTCGGTTGTTTTAGAGGCGAGGCAGCGGTTTGGCTGCTGCTGCTACTGCTGCACAGAGGAGCTGCATCGCTGCAAGCCAGCTATAGTGCACTGCAGGATGGATAGACATGTTGCCAAGGTCCCACGTTTGAAATGCAATTTCGGAACGTTTTGGAGGGGGTCTAAATTAAATTCCCGGGACATTTTCTGGAGACATTTTACCGCCCCAAGAATGACCTGCGGGGAGGGGGGGGAGACTTTGGGTCAAAACCTGGTCAAAACGCAGCAAAAGATTAGCTCACAATCTCTGGCTCGTCTCAGTGTGAGGATTCTTCTTGGGAAAGTATTCAGCAACCGCTGTTACTCTTACCTCTTGACTGCGTTTTGAGTTTCTAGTTTTAGTTCATCTTTTGCATATCTGCACATGCATACATATTCAGGCCAGGATTGGTGTTGGGATGATCGGGGCTCCCATTACTATCTGTGGAGAGTAAAGGAGGGGGGTAGTGCTCAAGCTCTGGCAGTGAGGTGAGTGAGGCCAAACTAGATTTTGGGTGACGCACTCATACGCATGTGTTGCACATACATACATACACACACACACACACACACACACACACACACACACACACACACACACACACACACACATGAGCTGATACACGCACATTGAAACTCCCTTGCAGACAGGGTGATAATGATAGTCTAGCATCCATTCATTTTTCTTTGAGAACAGTCATTACTGTCATCACTGTTCCTCTCTGAATCACTTACTGTCAGTTCATGACACATACACACAAACACAAAGACACACACTCTCACTCACTTTAGATGTAACTTACCCTTTCAACCTCTGCTTCTGTATTTCTATTTTTCCTCCCCCTCCCTGCTACTGGTGAATCCCTGTCATGACAGAGCACCCCTCTCGTTTGGCCCCCCATGGCTGCCTGTCAGCCAACAGACAATAGGGACCGAGGCACATTTGCCTTTCTAAAGAGGCAGCGCTGCTTCACCCTTCCTACCACACTTCCTCTCTCTCTCTCTCTCTCTCTCTCTCTCTCTCTCTCTCTCTCTCTCTCTCTCTCTCTCTCTCTTCATCATCCTCTTCGCTCCATCTTTCCCCCATCGCTTTCTGTCAACTGTGATAACTCATTAATATGTCACAGACCTGTGTGTGTCTTCCTGGGTGTGTTACAGGAGGCTTATCAATGAGCAGAGAGCTGTGTGATTGGGTTAAACACATGGATTCAAATGAGGTAAAGGCCAACCATGCTCTCTCATGTGACCAGACTCATCACTGTGTGCATGCCAGATAACAAAAATAAAGGTCAGAAATAGGGAGAGCAAGCACTCCCACAGATGCAATGTTTATTTTATATTAACAGCAAGTGTGACACGCTGAAGGAGGCAGAACAAAAAATGTCTGTTTGAGTGGACTTTTGCTATTGATTAAATAAAAGGAAAACTGCATACCTATATACCTGTATGGCCTAGTGTTGGATGAGAAGATTGATACCACTCTCATGCCTGTATGGCAAATATGAAGCTACCGACAGCTGCCAGGCTAACTGTTTCAACCTGTTTCCAGTCATATTGCTAAGCTAACTGGCTGCTGGCGGTAGCTTTAATATAATTGCAAGAAGTAGAACCTGTTTTATTCTTTGTTCTGTAAAAATATAGTTTTCTACTTTAATCCAACACTTGCATGAACATCTGCCTAAAATGTGTGTCAGGTTGTACCCATATATTATTAATTAATAAAAAGGATTAATTTTTTTCCAAACAAATATTGGGAGAATGAAATAGAGATTGCTAGAGGGAGAAATACAGGTTAAACACACAAAGAGGGAGACATGTCGAGATGCTCCATCAGTAGCCCGACCCCTCTCCCTTAGGAACAGATTTATGTTTAAAACATCACTCTGACTGAGCTAGGTTCAGCGAGAGTTAAATGCTTTGATCAACATGCTCTTTGTGCTGTGTGTCTGACCTACGTGTGAGTTACACGGGGCTTCTTAAGTTTGGATGCTGCTCAGCATGGGGACTCGGCAGTCGTGCAAATTGAGCTCTGCTCAGGCTGGGTCTTGAGTGTGTGTGTGCGTGCCCCGGGCGCTTCTTCCTGAGTGGTCCCTGGGTGCTACACACACACACACACACACACACACACACACACACACACACACACACACACACACACACACACACACACACACACACACACAAGCAGTTGTACCTGCACACCTGGGGATTGACATATGGATGCACACGCAACACACACATATGTATGCATGCATCCATATTGATTAGACAAAGTGTGCACACACATTCACATAAACAGACAGGCAGACAGGCATGCACAGTATGGCCCCAGGCTGCAGGGATCAGTGAGGTGCTCATGAAGGCTGAGGGTAAGGGTGAAGACAGGGTGAATACAACTTACACTTCAGAGTACCATTTCAGGTCACAGCTCTAAACACTGTAATCTCACCACAGTGGATTACTGATCCAAACTTGGTGTCAGTTGAGCTCAGTAATCTAGATAATCTAGTCTAAAAAGTGTTTCCAAAATGCAGCATATATAGTATAAAATGTTCCTGCAAATTATCCAACAGTTCTTCCAAGACGAGTGACTTTCTTTATTATTGTGACTCCTGGCTACTGATTGACACGTCATCCTTTTAATGCACTTGAACGGATGATGTTTTTTCATCATTAGACTGCAGTTTGATGGGGGTGAATCCTCTTGAAGCGGATTTGTTTTCCTGGCCTAGATCAGGGCTGCCAGCGCTGGTGGAAGTGCATGTACTGTGTGTGCGTGTGTGTGTGTGCGCAACAGAACTGCAGAGCCCCAGTGAAGTTGATTCCTGTCAAGCCCGTAGCACCACACTCAGACAGGGCTTGACCAAGCGTTTAAATGCTGCTCTAGGATTTCCTGCTAGTATGGGCTGAGTGGAAGTGTCAGTCATTGAGATGTGTGGGTGGGTGTGTGTGTATGTGGGGGGGAATTGGTAGAATTGATGAAAAAGGTTGGACGGCTAGCTTTTAGCATCAGAGACAGAGAACAAGTGAGAAGTTGGGTTTGATTAAAATCCAGAGGTCAATTGTAGAAGGGTAGACCATGAAAGCAGTCAGACAGTTTGGCATTTTCCTGAGCTAGAAATGTGGTTTAAACTTCCGGGTGGGATGAGAGGTGCATGCAGGTTTGTTAAATTCAATTTAAAAAGCAAGTTTGTCTTAGAACCATGTCTGTTTCTGGCGTACCGTCACACTGTTTTTTCAGGAGCTACCATGATTACTCAAATTTAAAAACTGAAGCAAAACCCAAGCTTCATGTGCAGGCAGGATTCATGTTAGTATTTCACTAAAGGGAAGTGCCTAGTAAGCAAACTTAATTTAAGTCAGATTGGTTTTATTTCTTTGATTGACACGAAGTCTAGTACATTAAATTTATAATTTAGCTGGGAAAGCCCTGGAACCCACTCAGTGACCCCTGGGAGTTTTTGGCTCCATTTCATGGCATCCACCAGTGCTTGAAATGAGCTACCACATATAACACGTACAGGCAGATACACATACATATGCATGCTGAATCAGGTGATGCTCTTGTCCACCGCTAAGCAATAGACCTGAGAGATGGGTGATGGAAGTCTCAGGAGAGACAGAAGGGTGATGGGATGAGAGGATAGTGAGGTGGTGAGAGAGTGATTGGATGTTGAGTATGTGGTGTTGCTATGAGTGATAGGCAGGGCAGGTGGTTAATGACTGGCAACACGTGTGTGTGTGTGTGTGTGTGTGTGTGTGTGTGTGTGTGTGTGTGTGTGTGTATATGTAATCTGCTGGTGTGGGGCTTTGAGTGTGAGTGTGTGTGTGTGTGTGTGTATATATGTAATCTGCTGGTGTGGGGCTTTGTGTGTGTGTGTGTGTGTGTGTGTGTGTGTGTGCGTGTGCGTGTGCGTGTATGTACGTGTGAGTCTTTTGTGCCACTGTGATTTTAAAGTCCCATTAAAGCAGGAGAGGGGTGGGGGTGGGCAGACTTGTCACTTCAGAGGGGCGGCTGTGGAGAACGGAGGGATTGACTGTGTGAGTTGGCCTTGAGGGAGCTAAAGCCTTGAAAAAAGAAAAAAAACAAAGAAAGAACAGTTTTTTTGTGTTTGTGTGTGTGACAAAGTCCAAGCATGCAAATGTTTATTTGTTTTGTGTGTATGTTGACTTGACTTTTTAAATTGGGCTGCCACTGCAATATTTAAATGATAATGGATCTGTTGACCCTGAGAAATGCTGCATTTGCAAGTGTGCAGTTTTGTGACGGTGATGGGGGGGAGGTAAAAAGGGGAAGCTAGTGAATTCACTGTTTTTGTGTATCATTAGTGAGTGTGTGTGTGCGTGCATACATGCATGCGTGTGTGTGCTTTCCTGTGCCGGCCTGCTTTGTCCTCTCTCCTAGTTGAAATGGACTGAATAAGGCGATGGGAGGTGAACTTTTTGTCTGGTGTGGTTGTGTGTTTATTTTGGTGAAATGTGTTTGCCTGTTTTGATTGTGCACAGGCCACAAAGGGATCACACACACACACACACACACACACACACACACACACACACACACACACACACACACACACACACACACACACACACACACACAACTTTCATTGGAGCAGACAAAGCACACAGATAACCAGCTAGCTGCAAATCAGCCAGAGTAACATTTATGCAAACATATTAGGCATTTGGAAAAGTGTGTTTGACTGCGTCCTTGTGTTAGTTTCTGCTGCTTTTTGTATATTTGTGTGTGTGTGTGTGTGTGTGTGTGTGTGTGTGTGTGTGTGTGTGTGTGTGGTCACAGTCCAAAGTGTTTTTTCTTTCTCTCTGCGATCTTCACTCACAGTGTTTCTGTCAATCTGCCAATTTCTCTGGTACATGGTACCCTCTCCTTCTCATCTCTTTCCCTCATTTGGCCTTTTGCTCTCTCTTTCTTTTTCTCTTGTCTCTTACTTTCCTCTTTCTCCCGTCTGTTTCACCCAGCATGCTTTTCCATATGCTTCTGGATACAGCACAGGCACCTCACTTCGGACTTTTCTCTTTCTTTCTATCTGTGCTGGCTGTACCTTTCTATATTCCCTTCATCCTTGCCTTTTTACCCCCTCTTTTACTCTTGCTCTTTCCATCATTCTAGCTCCCTCTCTTTGTTTCTCTCCCTTTCTCTCTCTCTCTCCCCCCCCCCCCCCAATCTATTGTCCTGGTTAATCTGGCCTGCTCTCCGGCTGTGCCCTTGTGTCCAAATGATGCATTAATCCAGGTTATCCCAACCCATTGTTTATGCTGTACAACACACACACACACACACACACACACACACACACACACACACACACACACACACACACACACACACGTACACACACACACACACACACACACACACACGTACACACGCTTACAAAGCCCTCTTGTGTTGTTACATCATGCAGGCTCAACACATGACAGACAACAGACTGACAGTCAATGAAGCCATCATTTCAATTCAGACAATTTAAATCACAGTGATAAATTCACAGACTGTGTACATGATTTATCTCTCTGGACGTGTGCATCATTGACCTGGGACCCGTGTGTCGCTCGATGCATATATCTGCCTGTTATCACACTGAAATACTTATCTCCAGGCTGCTTCGCCTGCATCCTGTGATCAGCTTCCATACAAATTTGCGTCCAATTATTTACAGTCTTCTTGATTTGGATTTTAAATGTCTGGTGTGATAAACCTTGATAAAGGTTACATAGATCAGAGACTCCGGGCTTTTCTGTTTGATCGATCATAAATTCCACCTTGTCTAATATTCTCATTTGGTCCCTGGGGTATTTAGAAATGTATTTAACTTATATCGTTTGCAACAGTGATTAATTTCCCTAGGAGGTAGATCTGAGACTGTGTGTGTGTGTGTGTGTGTGTGTGTGTGTGTGTGTGTGTGTGTGTGTGTGTGTGTGTGTGTGTCTGGCGTGCGTCTGTAAGTCGCTGTGTCCTTGAATGGGCTTACTGCTACAGCTGGAACATCATACTCTCTCCCCTCTCCAACAGTTCTCTCTCACTTTTACGCACACAGACAAATCACACACACACACACACACACACACACACACACACACACACACACACACACACACACACACAAACCACCCTTTCAAACCTATTCTCCCCTTTTCCTCCCATTTCTCCCAGCTTAGCAGAAAATTGGGAAGGCGTGAAATGGAGGACAGCGGTGAAAGAGCGCCACTGAAGCGGCTGGCATTTTTACCGGACAACGTAAATCAGAGTAGTACACGTACCACAAGTTTATCCTCATCCCTTTTTTCTCTTACACATGGAGCAGAGATGGAGGGAAAAAGAGCCAGAAGGGGTTGTTGATCGAACTGTGATGAGACTCTGCTTGTTCAATTTGGGGAAAGACAAACATGTTGGGCAGTTCAAAAAGTAGGGAATATCAGCAGTTTGATTGAGTTAGGAGGAATAAAGCAATTACTTTTTTCAGCTCTTTGTTGCAACTATCAGATATAATTTCCAAACAGAGCTCTATCTTTTATGTTACCAGATCCCAAAGCAAAAGTGTAAGCGCAAAATGAAAACCGCCATGGTCAGCCATGGTTACTAATTAGCGCCTACAGATTTTTTTGATGCTGGATGCTCTTACACACACTAATCTGCATAAGAACAGCATATTTCTGCTATAATCTATTTTCATCATTGCATTTGGGTTCGACTTGCTCTTTCTCTCTGTTTCCTTAATATTTCCCCCTTTTCCTGTGTCTTTCCATGCCGAGCTGAGGTGCAAAAGACGCCTGAGGCTGGAAGAACACTGTTCTCATTTTCTCTGTCACTCACTCTCTCTTGCTCTCTCTATCACATACACATACATATGCACACATACATACGCACACAGAAGGACACACATTCATTTGCACACACACTTGCTTCAGGCCCCTTTGTGTTTTAGCTGCAGGTCAATCCTTACGAAACCATGTGAAATAATTTCTCAACGTCATCCTTAACTATCAGTGCGTGGATATATAGTGCAGTCGGGTCTGACCTAAGAACTTAAGCAAGTCTTGGTAAATTGAGTCACTTTTTATCCATGATTTCTGTAGTCAGCCCAGGGTGTCTCCCTCTTTCTCTCACTTTTTTCCTTTTTTCTTGCTGTTATGAAAGGTATTATAAAAGTGACTGGGCTCTAAAGTGATTTCACTGTGTTTTGTGCATGCCTTGGTGAATTTATCATCCCTTTTCTTTCTTGCAAGCACAAGATGTTCCTATGATTCCATTCTGCAAGCGAATCATTTCTTGGGTGTCACTACAAGTTGTGTTTTCTGCTTGAGCAAAGATATTGAAAAATCTTCCACTACATCCATTTGTGGATTATTGTCCAATCTGTTCTGTCAGTCTCCATTCCAAACTCTCTCTAGTGCCTCTCCTTCCAGTCTTGCTCTCTTTCCCGCTTCCTCTTATGACACCCTCTGTTTACTTTTGCTGTTATTATCTCAAACCTGCATACCTTATTGCATACCATACATATCCCTTTTTATTCACAGCTCAGTGAAGGGTTCAACCAAAATGATACAAGGAAAGGAAAAGGGTTCACGGCCCGTGCGTCCTTCAATAAAGGAAAAGTGAAGGCTAATAATTATATGCTATCCAGAAGTGCCGTTCTTGGTATAGGCTGGCTGTGGCTTGGTTGGGCAGACAGTATGAGCATGAGCAGGAAGGAGAAAGCCCTCTTAGAGCTCTGTTTGAACTTTGACTCTGTAAAATGAATGAATGAAAACTAATAGAGAAGGGTAGCTTTACTTGGAGTCTCTTGGCTTGATGGGTTTTTCCAGTCTTTCTTTTCTTTCTTTTATTCTCTAACTCTGTGCAAGGACTGCTGCAGAGTAGCAAGTTAAACATTTTAAGAGGTAAGACATAGCTATTTCTGCCTTGGCTATGCCTAAAAATCAATAGGAATATTCCAGAAAAAAAGCTTTGCTGTGTCTCAGAGTAGCTCTCTAACCCTCTATACCCCAAACCAGTCTTATCTGCCTCTCCCAGCTGGGCCTACGAGCATCAGAAGTGTGGAGTGGTATAAAGCTTGGATAAAAAAAGCTTGTGCATGTGCCGTGTGTGTTTTTAAGAGAGTGGGTGAGTGTGTGTGGGTGCCCAGGTTTTTATGCAGCATATGTGGTTATACTGTATATGTGTAGTATATCTGTGTGTGTGGTCATAAACATGTCAGTGGCACTCAGGATTTGAAGGTATGATGATATTCCCTAGCTGCTGCTGCGGCAGCTGTCAAAGTCACACATGCCTTGTTTCCAGACCGTGATGCATCGGGTGTGAACCGTGTAGTCTTTGACAGTTCAGAAAGAAGGATGGAGAAGGACAATTTGTTACAGACAAATAAAGGATGGTCAGTGGAGCCTACTCCAGAGGCTTATGCAACAGAGTCTGCCATTCTCTCTCTTCCTAACCTCAGTGTCAGTCTTTCTGTCTCTTTGCCTCCTATATGAAAAGCATTGTTGCTATATTTTATGTTGTTGCCTGCAAAGTGGGTTTCAAATGGCTCTCAAAGAGAATTGACAGAAATAGAAAAATCCACCGGGACACGTCATACCGCCGATAGCATATACATTACAGACGCAATTATGTCAAAAAAGAGCAGGAGTTGTGCTCAGTGTTTGACTAAACCGGTCTTCAAGAGGGAAATTACTCTGGTTTCAACAGAGGTTCCAGAAATGGCACAGCCAATCCTTATGAGGATGAAGCACTTCTTTGATCATTACTTATAAGGCAAAATACCATCTCTCCGTTTTAATTCCTGCCCATCTTACCTGGGACTGGAGGCAAGAGCATAGCCAGGGAAGCAGCAGAAGAAAAGGCTGTGCACTTTGAAGTTATTGAAATGAGGGGAGGAACGGCGGGAAATACCAGGGAGAGCTAAGTAAAGAACTTGTTGAGCTGCTGGAGAGGATCACCCAAACTGTCAGCCTCAGCTCTCGTCTCTGACGTATTTTTTTGGACTTGAAAGTGAGAATATTTGATAGATTTGAGCTTTGTTTCTCTTAATAAATATATTGTGCATTTTTCACCATGTGTCCGATGCATACCTGTATTGAGGGAAAAAAGCGGCAGTTCTGTGATGGCCATACATTGCCTCAAATGAGACATGTCTGCTTGTGTTAATCTGTGTGCTAACTCAATATGTTATGGTATGGTTTATTCAGCAGTCAAGTGTGAAGCTGTCAGAATCCATTGATTCCTTGGACAAGAAATCCTGCAACAGCCATCACCCTGGTAGGCGTGTTGCACTGCTCTTAACCCTTTAGAGACTGGCTGTTCCTGACAGGGTCACACTGATGTCATCTGCAAGCAGGCAAGACCTGACACCAGTGATTAGCATAGAGAAAGCCTCTGAATAGAGCCATGGGCATTGATGATGTTCAGCTTGTCAAGTTGTGGCAGTGTGTGGAAGTTTCTGGAGCTGCATCCTCAAAGGAAAAAGGGACGTCGGTCAGAGTCAGTCGTAATTGAGGCCTGAGAAAACACAAAGAGCATGAGGGGAGGGAGACATAGGGAATACAAGATTGTGACTGACCTCCAGCTGTCCAACAAAGCAGAATATTCTTTACAGTCAAAATAACAGCGTAGGGTTGGTTCATTCTGTCCGTGTCATTTCTGTTGTGCATATAGATTGGACTTAAGATGAACTCATACCGTGGAGGATGGGGATGTGAACACGGTGCACAGGTGGCCCAGAGCGAGGTGTCTTATTCTTTTCTGTGCAGATGGACCTCATGCAATTTTGAGCAGGTGACACGAATGATACAATTACCATGTCCCAGGGTGCAAGCCAAGACCTATTTCCACCTTAATACAGGAAATGGCATCTTATCATTCCAAAAAAGTGTGTTTGAGTGTTGCAAACTTTCTCCCTTTCTCCGGGAATGAAGGCAATGTGGACCAGTTGTATTCTGAACTTAAAATTGAATAATAGTTGTAATTTTTTTCTGTATTTAATGCAATCCTTCTTTGTGTCCGCCTTCAGGGACAGAAATAACACACACACACACACACACACACACACACACACACACACACACACACACACACACACACACACACACACACACACACACACACACACACTCACACTCACACACACACACACGCTTGTTTTTAATAATCATTATGCAGCATATAGTAATAACTGCTTTGATGCATACAGCTCTCAGGCAATTTATTGTGACTTAGTGATTCCATTCCAAATATTGGCTCTGGTCTGCATGATGAAATGCTAACACAGTTTTAACCACTCCATTGTTTGATTCTTAGCTGCACTGACAGGTGCACATCACACAGCTTTAATATGGGGGGCATCAGCAAAATATTCCAGGCTAGATTTGCAGAACCGGCGGGTGCAGCAAATAGTTCATGTGCAATTTACATGGTTAATATGCCGTTGAAAGTGTCACAGGGGCTCTGTGATCGCGAGTGTGTGTATTTGTGCCTGTATACATGAAAGCAGGATTGCTGTGGAATGTTAATTAGTCCTGATATGTTTCCCATTTCATCCACAGCTGAACATTCCCTGTTCACAAACCTTAATCAACGTTCATTCATTTTAGCCCATTACAACACCCCCTGTTCTCTCTCTCTCTCTCTCTCTCTCTCTCTCTCTCTCTCTCTCTCTCTCTCTCTCTCTTTATCTCTATCTTTCTTAACTTGTAGATGTGTTAGCCATTAACCTGCTAATTTACACTGCGATGGGGGAGAGGGGGAGAACACAGAGCCTTGATGATCTATTTTCTCATGCCTGTCTGTTCTTCCTAATAGCTAAATGTTTTTCTGCAGCTTGTTCATGTAATGCCAGCTTGGAAAGCTCTCACTGACAAAGAGGTTTTAGGATGAACTATAGCAAATTAAGTATGCTTAATCTGCCTTCCTGAGTAAAATAATATAACTTTAAATGATGGATCATGCATTTTTTTTTGGGAGCCTACCACCACATTTGCTGTCAAAATGTGTCAAAGTAAAACAGCCCAGATGTGCACTGATTGGGACTTATTCAAATGGTCTGACAATTGCTTGTTTCAGGTGTGTTTAATCAGAGATGTAATCTGCTGTCAGTTATTTTATTTGTGTGTGTGTGAGTGTCTGTGTCTTGGAAAAGATTACATTAAAATACAATAAATTAAAGGCAGTCATGCTGTTTTAGAAGAGATTGTCTAAATGAAAATGGAAAAACATATTTAACAGGAAAATAACATTTCAGGCTTTTCATAAATAAGTCACTCACCTGACCTACTTGCACTGAGATCTTACAGTATATGATAATACGACTTTTGTTAAAGAGGATCTTTGAACATTTGTTTCCATTTTGCAGTCTGACACAGCCAATCCAGCCACCATAAATGCTCAATTTGTTTTAAAAATTAAAAGAATATTTTTCTAGGTTGTTTTAATTATCAATAACCAATATTATTAAAGCTATAGTGCGTAGTTTCTGTCGCCCCGATGAGCAATTCTAAGTAATGACAACAAAACTGTTGGCGCGTCCACATGATACAAGCCTTCTGTGATCACGCACAGCCCCCCCACCCCTCCTCAACACATTTGCTAGTAGCCAAGGAGGACACGGAGGATTAAAAAAACATTATAGACTCTTCAGAAGAGGTAATTATCTTCACTCGAGTTTCTGCGTGCAAAATTTTCCGGACGACACAATCTTCTGAAAATAGCCATACTGAGAAATACAGAGAGAGTTTTGTGGAGCTGATAGTCTTAGTTAGCTTTGTAGCAACTCATTTGACAATGGCTTTAATGTAATGGATGTTAATTAATATCAAAAAGTTACGCAATAAAGCTTTAACAAAATAACTTTAACTAGAACTGCAAGCAGTTATGACGGAGTCCAAGCCTCCCCGGTGCCAGTCCCCCCTGGCGCAAGTCGCCCCTGACGATGCTGAGAGACCACGAAAGCAGAGCCCGCGAAAGGAGAACCCAAAGCACGACGGCGGCAAGGCAAAAGTCAGGAAATTTGACTAATTGCGAGCTTCAAATTGTGTAGTGAAATGCAATGGCAAATTTCCCATTCATTGAGTAAAAGGCCAAAACGCTTCTACCTCAATTATAGCGCCCCCTAAAGGGCGATCATCACCATATCTGGTGTGTAACTGCAGAGTGGCATGTCGAACAATAATCTCAAGGTTTGTGATGATAGCATTTACTGCGGCAGAGATATTGCCATTGCAATTCTTTGCATTTTAAATGCATTGACTTATTTGCCAAAATGTGTCTAGGTTCATTATAGCGCCCCCTAACGGCGGCTTTTCACCAAATTTGGTACAGAGGCTTGGAGTGGGATGTCGAACACCTATTAATTTGGCCAAGATATGCTAAAGTTCGTGTTTTGTGGCTAACTACGAAAATTTGTTTGCTTGTAAATTGGGAACAGTTTAACGTAGTAACTTTTGGCCAGGTCCATCTGTAGATGCTACGTACCAAGTTGCCAGTAGGTCGCACGGCCTAGGAGGAGATAGAAAAAGTTGGTTTTGCGCATTCCGCAATATTGCGAAAAAACTTCTTAGCAGAAATGGGCAGGGACTATATAAACAGATTCAGCTTGATTCAAGGAACACGTGGATGTAAGGTTTTCTAATGTGCGATGTGGAATGTAGGAGTTATAGGCAAAAACATGTTTTGTCATTATAGCGCCACCTAGTGGTCCATGTGTGTAATTGTTGGTATGTGAGGTCCATGAACCACTGTACATCTAAACTAAATTTGAAGTTGCTCACATTAGTGTAAGTGGTGAATCCAAACCTGGGTCCCATAGGCCACGCCCACTTTGATGAATCAGTACCCCACTGTGGGCATGGCCTCAGAGTGAGCCTAGATAGTACCCTCAAAATTTTGTAAAAATCGGATGAACCGTTCATGAGATATAAACTTTTTGTACTTGTAGTGCCCCCTAGTGGCCAAATTTTGTACAATTGGTTGGGGAGCCTTAGAATGTCATGGCAAACAAGAATCTAAAGTTTTGCATTGATAGTATTTTTTTTTGGCTGAGAAATGGCAAAGTTCGTGTTTTCGTAGCTAGCTATGCAAATTTGTTTGTGCGTAATTTGCGCAATTTTTATCCAATAAAAATTATTTTGATAACTTTTGTCAGGTCGGTCTGAAGATGCTACCTACCAAGTTTCATGCAGATCAGTCGCACGGTCTAGGAGGAGTTACAAAAAGTAGGTTTACGATAAATCGTGATTTTTTGCACATAAAAGTCTAGGCGGAAATGGGCGTGGCCTATATCAGGAGATTCAGCTGAATTCAGGGATGTGCGATGAATATATGCGTACACGAATAATATGCGATGTACGGTTTGGGAATTATTGCGTTTTTTCTGCTATAGCGCTACTTAGTGGTGGAAGATAATAGATAAGATAGATAATCTATTATCTATCTAGAATAGATAACAGAAAAATAATAATTCTTAGGAAATGAATAGGGTTCCACAGCCCTGCTATGCGAAGGTTCTTCCAGACTCGGGCTTGGACCCCTAATTAAAACAACCACCCAGTGATAGTGTTATACTATTTTGGTTGGATATTAAAATTGCTGTAAAATAATTTGCTCCCTTATTCACAGGCAGAAAGTAGGCCATTGTGCACCTATACAGTAGATGTAATTGTTACATTGCACCACACACACACACACACACACACACACACACACACACACACACACACACACACACACACACACACACACACACACACACACACACACACACAATGCTGTCCCAGTCATTTTCAAGGTCACGGTTCTCCAATCCTCTCTGTTTGTCCCCATTTATCCCGTGTATAATGGGAAGTGCTGACTGGTTTAGGACATACATTTTACACCCCTGCCACTCTGCCCGTTCAGGCTTTTGTAAGTACCATACAGGGTTACATGCAGGCTTTTGTGTTCAAAGTTCTATATATTGATTGTTGTCCAGCTATATAATCAGTCCTATTCCACATAAAACAGTAATGTGAAAGACTAAATACAGCAATACCTTTTTTTTGCTTTAATTGAAACCATATGTTGTACACTGAAAGCATACTAGTGCAAAATAGGTGTTAGGGAGAACTTAGAGGTCAATAGTAGTAGTGGATGTAATTGTGTTTTACCTCCTCTTTCCTTTTAGCTGTGTGCAGCTGTGTAAGGATGCCCCCCAGGGAGGAAAGAAAGAAATTAAAAATGGGTAAGGGCGGGGAGCCTGACAGACACATTCATATTTATTTAGCCTTCTTAGACTCAAACTGTGTGTGTGTGTGTGTGTGTTGGTGTGTGTGTTGGTGTGTGTGTTGGTGTGTGTGTGTGTGTTGGTGTGTGTGTCGGGCAAATATAGGGTTAACGACTCCCAATGCCTGCGGTCTATAGCTGCCGTAACCCTGCCAGTTAGTGAGGCCAGGTAATTACCTGACAGGTCTGGAGGGCAATGTGTGTGTATGTGCTGGCATGCTGGATGCGCTTGGGTGTACAGTAAGTGTGCACAGTTAAGTGTAAATATGTATGTATTCTTGCATTGCAGGTTTGTGCTTGCATGTGTTTTATATGTACATGTGAATGTGTGTGTGTGTGTGTGTGTGTGTGTGTGTTTGCAGGTTATTTGGAGGGGCTGGGAGAGATGGGAGATTGAATGGAGAGCGGCAGCATTTCTTATCCAATTCAATTAGACAGGTTATATTGATGTGTGCAGAGGACCACCTGCTTGCGTATGCAAAGCACACAGCAAGAGGCTTCACTTGACAGCTACACCCAAATGCACCCCTCCCCTAAGATCAGCACATATTGTGGTTAGACACTGTTCACATCCCCCAATAACACATCCCCCAATAACATACATCATTCCCTCTCTCAGGCATTTTTCACTCTTCTGTGTCTACTATTTGTCAATTGACATATAATGCAACCACTTTTAGACAGTAGACAGATTTTTGTGTTTTTCAGTTTTTCAGTGTTAATGCATTCATCTCATCTTCCGGTAAAGCAAACCAGGCTTCCATAATAGCATATTTTGTTAGAGACATGAAGTGATGAGACTCATAGGGATAGAAGATAAAGAGTTTTGTTGCCATGATCACATACATTTTCTTAAAACCCTCTCTACTTATCGCTCCCCAGCCCATTTATTTCTTCGCCATGCCTCAAACCCATCTCATTATTTACCCCTTCTATGCATCCACTGTCCATTCTGTGTGTGTGTGTGTGTGTGTGTGTGTATACACACCCCAATATGTATGTGCTTGTGTGATTTAAGCTACTCAGCTCCCGTCATGGTTCCACCGCTGAGGTGGGATTTATCCAATGTGTGTTCAAAACGAAGCGTCTAGCACAACATATTACAACCCCTTAATCCACAGTGGGTTATACAGAGGAAGAGTGGAAGAAGAGAAACATTGAGGACACCGAGGACAAGATTAAAGGTGCAGGAACAAAGGCAAGGAGCAGGAGGAAGAGGAGGAGAAAGAGCATAGAAAGTTGGAAGATTAGGACAGCATCCGAGAGAATGACTACAGAAGTTAAAACCGGATTACATGTTGTGTATAGATTTAGTTATCAGAGACTCAGAGACATTACTGTGGTAATGCTACTCCAGACAAGGAAAGGTCTGTGAAATGTGGAACGTTTTAATGCAGTACAGTTGGAGAACTTTGAATTTGCTTCTTTTTTTTAATGATAGTGTAGCAATAAAAACATATTTTGCTAGTTAAGGATCATTTGAGCAGATTTCTAAAATGATGACTCGTATAATCCACTGCATCTAATAATCCTATGTTACTGTATATTCAATCCAGGTGTAAAAAAAGAGATAACTGCGCACTCATTTGACCTGTCTCACAGTAGCGAGCTTGTCTTCATATGAACATGTGCATGTTTATAGCAAAGGTTCTTGTTCATTTTCAAATAATTCGTGTTCTGGGGGGCTGAAAACCAGTTGTTACTTATACAGGCCACATTACATCATGTTGGATGTCGGAGCCTGAAATAATTATCTGACCTCGATGCACAAAACAGGAGTGACAGATAATGTTGCGGACAAGTAATAGAGGCGTTTATCAGCTGTTCTCTTGGACAGGAAGTGTAGAGTTTAAGTGTACCTGTTGTTTTTTTTTGTCCATAATATTTTATCAGATATTTATGCGACTTGGCAGAAATTTAGCAATTGTTATGTCATTGGATGTAAATAATGTGTTCAAGTGTTGAAGAATTGTCCAGAATATGAGCGTAATTTTTTTTTGGGGAGACTGGGCTGGTATTTTCCTCAACCCTGCTTTCCACTCCTGCTGCCCCATCCCCCAACCTTTCCTCCCCCAACCCTCCCCCCTCTTCATCCTATCCTCTTTTCTGCCTGTTGAGTTCTTGAGAAAGATATCTACTGACCACACATCATGCTTTGATCTCATTCATGCTCCCTTTTTCATAGCAGCTTCTGAGTTGGCAGTCACTGGTCTGGAGTATTTGCAGTACTTATGCAATTCCTCCTCAGCTTGAACTTTTTTCAGTTTTAATTCTGTGTTTGTGCACAACCTTTAGTCCAATGTTCATAATAAGGGAAACTGATTTAAAAGGTTTCTGAGTTTAATCTTTTAAGCTACACCTCTTCTAAATAATACCTCTCCTGTGATTGCCTGTAAGAGGCTATTTAAGACTCTTGTTTCTGGGACTTAGACATTTCATAATCACTCTATGATCTTGTTTCATGGGCTTAGGCTTCTTTCATTCAGTGTGGCTTTGGCAGGGTGGAGCAGCAGGTTTCATATTAATGTTTAGTATCAAGCACACAAGGGGTCTTAAATATATCGGAATGTAAATCTTTCTTTCTAAATACTGCAAGTAGGTCTTGGTGATATGGCTGACGTATTTTACCAGTATCAATTTATTATATTGGAAATTATTTGCAATATTAAATTTAAAGTATACTTTAATTTAAGTTTGCTAAATTATAATAGATGATATACACTATTAAATCAGCCAAATTGTTCATATACAACTTATTTAGTTGGTTTTCAGTTACAGTTTGTCATTAATTTGGATTGTATAATTGGAAAAACGACATGAAATTATTGTATTTTCAAAATATGTTCCCAGCTAAATGTTGTATTGGCGTCCTTATTCGCTTTCTTGCCAAGAAAAAGTAAAGACGATTGATACCACTCTCAAATCTGTATGGTCCCTACAGTTTTGAACTATTCCTTTTAAGTTTCAGTTTCCAAAGAGATGAATTCATTATTATTCATTATTATGGAGACATTTCATCTGTTAACTGTGGAGTTGTGGGTTGTTGTTGACTGTAAATGCAATGCTTAATCATTGGTGGAATGTGGCTAGTCGCCACAACATTCTGGGATGGGAAAAAAACGTGCTCTGGTTTATTGGCATTTCTTTCAACCAATCACAATCATCTTGGTGGCGCTAAGCACTGGACACAATGACGGTGCCTCTGCAATATAGCCTCGGGAAGGAACTTGTTTTGGTGGAACATGTGTACGTTCAAAAGTTGTTTTAGTCGTGCAACAGAAAACTCAGATTGGACGGACAGTCTAGCTAACTGTCAAAATCGAAGGGAGTTTAGAATGCCAACACAAAGAAAGCGGAAGGTGACGGACATCTGGTCTAAAAAGAGGGACATCCGGCGGAATTACCGGCGGCACATGAACAACCCTGGTAGTAGAACGTCGTCGCTATGGACTAGAAAATGTGTGGCCGGAGCTGAGGCAAAGGGAGAAAATTAAAATGGGCTTTTATTTTTGTGAAAAAAAGACAGGGGATCTAATCCAGAGCTATATTTCCCCTTCTCTCTCATTGCTACTTCCCCAGACAGATTACTGGGCTTTGAAGACGCCCTCTGCAGAGGCAGATTTTTAAAATGGGGGCTATTGAATGGGATAGAGGGGGGTTGGGGTGGAGAGGGGATGGGACATAACTCAGAGAGGGAGATTAGTATTGCTTGTGTGTGTGTGTGTGTGTGTGTGTGTGTGTGTGTGTGTGTGTGTGTGTGTGTGTGTGTGTGTGTGTGTGTGTGTGTGTGTTTGCGTGTGCGAGCAGAGAGAGAGAGAGGGGCTGTCAGAGAGAGAGTGACAGAATGAATAGTTTGAGTCTTTATCAGTGTATGTTTGTGCACTGTATGTTCCCATGTGCAGGTATTTATTCAAAGTGATAAACGTTTGAAAGATATGACCAATTTCCTCATTTCTCTTCACCGTTCCTACCGTTCAGTCTTCCCCTGCTTCTTCCCTCCTTTCCGCCCACTCCATTCCCCTGTGACGTATGTATAGTTATAATCCACTCAGACATGTTCTGATGTTCTTTTTGCTTTTTGTTGAGTGTTGGCACTCACCCACACACTCTCTTTCACTCCCCCTCTCTAAATCCTTCCCTCTGTCTATTTCTACTTTCCCCAGAGAGAAAAAGAGAGAGCGCTACTGTATGGTCTGGGGTTTCTGGGGCAGCCATTATGTGAATCTGCTGTTTGTTTGTCTTTTTTTGTTTGTTCATCTGTGTATCTAGTGAAGATGGCATGATACTGTGTATCTGTGTGTTTTTGCAGGTATATGCACATCCATCTGAGTACGTATATTTAGTCAGATGGAGAGTAAATATTGTATCTCTGTGTAGTATGTTCTTGTATGGCTGTGTTTCTTTGCATGTGGGAGTTGGGTGTGTCTGCTGGGTGCTGTGTGCTCCACGGTGAGGGCTCCTTGTTCACTGCAGGCCAGTGTGTCTCTCATCTCAGGACGAGCATGTGCGAGTGTGTTTGTTCTGACGGTGCATACCTACATACAGTACAGTAGTGTGTTTTTCCTGCCAGGTAAATCTAAAAGTCAAGGATCTGGAGGCCAGTGCTGAAGGAATACATTTAATACATTTAACTGATAAACCAACAGACACCAGGGTTTCCCGCAGAACATTTGTTAGTTAAGGTGGTAGGGTGGGGTTTGCCGGGTTTTGACAACCTCAGCCTGTCAGTCAGTCAATAGGGCATAGTGAACACAGTGGTGCCAGCCTGTAACAGAGGAAGTCTAATGTTAACCCATACCGTGACAGCTTTCACCTCACTGTTATATACGCTGTCTGCGTGGAGTTTTGAAAAGTGTAAACACACTTGCCGCTTTACCGGCATTGCCGTGACTCACTGTGACTTTAATAAAGTCAACGTTGTTTCGCTCCGTCGGCACCACAGCTCTGCGTGTGTGTGTGTGTGTGTGTGTGTGTGTGTGTGTGTGTGTGTGTGTGTGTGTGTGTGTGTGTGTGTGTGTGTGTGTGTGTGTGTGTGTGTGTGTGTGTGTGTGTGTGTGTGTGTGTGTGTGTCGGCAGTCGGAGCTCCGCTCTCTGTCTCTGCAAAAAAGTTGCCAGTACCATTATACAGCAGTTCATGACATGATCATTGCATGTGTCTTGGATATATTTAATTCAATCTCACAGTCGAATCGTTGTCTGAAAATGTGGTTATCAAGAATCATTTCATTGGTCCTATATGGGGACACTGAATGTCTGATTTTACATGAAATTGCATGTTTCTTCCCAGTAAATCGTGATATATAGCCTATTTTAGTATAAATATCAGCCTATAAACAATACTTTTATTAAAGAGGCATGGCAGTGGAGAAATCCACGTGACACAGATACAGGAAATTACTCTGAGATGGGGTGTCTCGGTTCGAAACCGTCTCTGACAATAGTAAACGGCGAGTTCAGCGTCACATGCGTAACCGGAAGTAAAATAACTGATTTAAACCCAAGCCACTTAGTTTTGGTGCCTAAACGCAACCAAATGCCACCTTTTCACAACCTTAACGACGTGTTTAAAACCGCGACCATTACGTTCTCTGGAAAACGCTCCTATGGGTCGTATTAAGGGGTAGGAATAAACAACCTATATCTACTTATGGTTTGGAGGTACTCTCTGTTTTCATGTTTAATGTTTTTCAAGCCTCTGCAGCCATTATGTCTCTTTGGATGCAAGTTCGTGTGATTTAGCCTACAGTCACACACTAGATTAGACATGTGGCGTCAGCGCTTACGTCGTGTATGTGTCCCATTGCAAATGTTTTCCTTTCATTGCAGTCTGATCTATGACTACAAATGAATGGATTAGCAGATTCCGGTCACATTCTCCATCCCTGTCATTTTCTGTTCCGTTCTTGTTGCTGAATAAAATCTAAACACCAATGTATGCCTCACTGAGTGAGCCATTCCTCCCAGGCGTGTGAATACCCACAATGCAACACTCTGCGTTGCTAATCCTTTTGGCTGCTGACGAATCACCAACAGTCTGCAGTATGCGTCACTGGTGAGGCTAAATGCTTAACTACACCTTAAGCTTGTCAGATATGAATGAGCTGGAGGACACAGAATGAAGCTGGGCTATATTTGTGGCTTTTTGTTAAGTGAGCAGGAGTGTGTGTGTGTGTGTGTGTGTGTGTGTGTGTGTGTGTGTGTGTGTGTGTGTGTGTGTGTGTGTGTGTCTCTGCAGTATGTTAGTATCAGGGACTGTGCGGGTGTTGTTTGAGGGGCGAACCTCCCCTCTCCTCCAGTGAAGTTGAATTAGCAGAGCTTATGGAATGATTTCATGTTAATGCTGCCAAATACAGTTTCTTAATCTGCCGTGATTCCCTGTGCAGCATGGTCTTACTGCGTAAGAATACCCTGATTACTCTTCTATCACATACATTAACTTTTACTGCCCTCTGAAACCAAGAGTGGAGAGAGAGGTTTGGGAGAGCTGGACATAACCAAAGAAAAAGGAAGTAAGACAAAATAAGAGAAGTGAATGATGTTTTACAGAGGGACTGCTCCTTCCAAAACCATCAATTATCAACTGATAACTAATTGACTGTAACTTGTTCTTCCCAGTACAAAGTTATCTGCCTTTCAGTTCAAAACTACAACTACACCCCAGTAAGCAGCCAGGCATTAAGATTCTCATTTAAGAACAAACACAGCATCGACGCTACACATGAAAAAGACATAATTTACCTCCATTAACTTGGTAACATGGGTAAGGTGGTGGTGGTGTGTGAAGAACAAGAAAACGAGGGGCAGAGGCAAAGGAGGGGATTCAGGGCCCAGGATTTAATTTCCGCTTTGCACTGTGAGATAAGTCAAGCTTAATGAGCTGACAGAGAGAGATGGAGGGAGCAGGGGAACTATGAGAGCCGGGTCACAGAGAACAGTGGAGTAAAGAGGAGAAGAGAGGAAGGGCAGGAAGGGAGGAGGAGGGTAAGCGATTGTAAAAAAAAAAAAAAAAAAAAAAAAAAGGGTATCCTGCAGATCCTGTCAGGCTAGACACATGAAGAGAGGAGAGCAGCGGAGGGAAAGGTGATGAAGGAGAGAGGGGTAAAAGTCTTCTGTCAGGGAGCTGTGTGTGTGTGTGTGTGTGATCCAGAACTGTCATTATGCGATAAATCCAAAGTATAGATAGCCGTATTCACAAAGTCCTCCAAGGTGTCGCTTTAAACGTTTGCTTGTCTCCCGTCCATAGAGACTCTCAGAAGAATCCTAGTGATTCCTGCTATGCTGACAGTAGCTACTTTTGCTGACAACAGTTTATTTACTACTTTAGTCTTTTTCTTGCGTTTGTCTGCTTGCTTCTGTTCTTAGGGGATTCTATACTTAATACAGCTTATTTTTCATCCCGTAGTAGTCTCCTGCTTGTATTATTAATCAGAATCATATACAAATATTACATTTGAGAGAAGGCTGAGCGAAATGTAAAGTGTGAAATAAACAACAAACACACCGAGTGACTTGGGACACTGTTTTTTTTATGAATCTGTCTGATCCAATTTTGCGATCATAACTTTCCTGTATTTTAAGGCAGGATATTGAGGGAGAAAACTGTAACAGATATGAACTCAACAGGTAAAGACTTGGGGAGAGGTCAACGACTGCAGGGAATGAGAGAACAGTACTATGAGGGAACAGTACTAGCTTGAAAGTGGGTAAAAGGTCACACATGGAGACTTAAAAGAGCTGTCCGGTGCTGTTTGCATAAGCCGGCACTAGGAGCTCTCCGTGGTGCTGAAGAAAGCATGAACTCTCTTTGCTTCCACTCACTATCCTGCCCTTCTTTAAGACAATTCCTGAGCTGTATTGACCTCGCTTCACATTATTTCAAGGTGCCAATAAATCCTCCCTTTATTAGACCTCTTGTATTGATCCATTTTTTCCTCTCCTCAGATCTCTAACTCTCTCTGCCCATTGCTGCTTAATCCCTGCTATTTTTTTCCCTCCTGCTTTCTCCTTCTTCATTCAGAGGGAAATGTCAAGCTCTATCTCTGTTGCGAGTCTGTGAGCTCTGGAGAGGGAGGCGGGCACGGTCCGAGGCAAGGGGGTGGGAGGGGCAGGGCCATGACCCCTTCTCTGGGGCTCAAAGTGAGAGATTTGCCTAAATGCCAGCAAGGCTTTGATAGTGGCATTGACAGGATTGAACATATTTACATTCTCGCTAGTATGGCCTCATTACGATCAGCCAGAGATACAGCTAATTATTGGTGGGCCAACATTGTCCATGTTTGCAAATTAATGCTGGGTGTCTCTTTGAACGCATACATTTGTGAATAAATGCTTTCCTTTGTGTTGATTGATACTGATATGATGTCACAGGCACACATCTGAAAATGCTAAACAGGTGGGAGATAAGCTTGAGTGATTTGCTGTGCGGCAGTGAGCATACGTGTGTGTGCACCTGTGATAATGTTCCCCTGAGATGTGACTCTCGGTGTGTGTGTGTGTGTGTGTGTGTGTGTGTGTGTGTGTGTGTGTGTGTGTGTGTGTGTGTGTGTGTGTTTGAGAGAAGGTGTGGGTGTGATGTTAATCAAGCTGTCACGCTAAGACGGAGTCCTGGAGGGAAAAGCCTGTTGTGTCTGGAGTTCTCCACAGGACACCCCTTCTCTCTCACACACACACACACACACACACACACACACACACACACACACACACAGGCACACAAACAGGCACACAGATATATATACACACACAGTTGTTTTCTCTTTGTTTTCCCTTTTTCTCCCTGATCCTGTGTGCTGAGCTGATGTAAGAGCTTGAGGCCTTATAGTACACAGAACCTTTGGTCATGAAAGTTAACCCTAAGTATCATAATTGGGTCTTTCTGTACAGTAATGCTGTTGGTTGGTCGGTCCACCACTTTGGTCCAGACTGAAGTAGCTCAACAACTATTTTATTCTATATTCTATTTTGTACAGACCTAAATGATCCCCAGAATATGATTCCTATTGACTTTGGTGAGCCCCTGACTTTTCTGTAGTGCCATTATGAGGTTGACGTTTGTGTTTTTGAGTCACTGCTGTGTCTAAGTACAGTCTCACAGAGCCGTTAGCATGGGTGTAGACTTGTAGTCTTGTTATACAGTCCCCATGTACAGTTCAAATGTTATATTGTTGCCAAGAACACACTGGCCATTGTAGTTGACAGTAAACAAGGTTATTTGCAATGAGCACAGGTCAAAATACACTGTAATGAAAGTGAGGAGAAAAATGGGGAGAAACACTGAGTTGCTGATTATACCCCAGAGTCCTAAGTAGGTAAATGGTAGAGTAATGCTTAAACTACATAATAGTTACACTGCAAGTGGTATTTTCATTTTTTTGTTATTGATTTATTTAATTTGATTTTTAACACATTCATTTAAAATACTGACAAAATCTCAGATTATTTAAAGGTAAACCAAAAACAACCAGTCCTGCAGTATGTAAGTATAAGAAATGAGTGAAGGAAATATGAAAATAAGAAAAATAAAGCAAGTGAGAAAAAAAAGGAAGAGGAGGCGCATGGGTGTCACGCTACAGGGGAGTAACGGCTTCTTTCACCACCTATTCTCACACGTACCACAGCTGTTTGTAATTTCAGGCTGTGCACACACACACACACACACACACACACACACACACACACACACACACACACACAGCAGAACACAGCCCAGAAGGACTTTGTCACACACGCTGTTTCACATGTTCTAACTGGTAAAGCTCCTCACACACTAACGTCCCTTCTATCACTTGCACATCATACATTTTTCTTCATGCTCATGCAGGACCCTCGCAACGTGTACACAGCCTCTTACACACACTGACTTCCAGCCTGTAATTTGTCTTCTGTCATCTATTAAGCAGGTGGACGTAGCAAACGTAAGAGACAGCTAACAGCGAATGAGAGAGAGGAAGTCCTATAGAGACATCGTTTGTTGTCGGTAGCTGCAGGATAGAAAAGTATGATGCAGAAAGACGATATCAATAGAATCTCTTTGTGCAGTAACCTCAGCATGTTTTCCTTCTTTTACTCGGTGTGCCCCCTTGTGTAAAAGCAAGTGGTAACAGACAGCGTTCCCTAAGGCTGTAAAGGGCAGCAAACTCTCGGCATTTGCATTATTAGATGTCCGCTTGTATCTTCTTTACATCTGTGAAGGTTACGCTGTAGAGGGTAGACACTGGCATTTCTGACTGTCCAGTTAGCCTCAACCTCAAATCTTTTTTTTCTCTGTTGCTGCATCTCCATATGCAGCATCCTGTTGGCCAAAGAAATATCAGATCAATTACTAAAGTAAGAGCATTTACCTTTTTGCTTTTAAGAAGTCAAAGTAAGCACAAAAAAGCAACACTGACCTCATCATCCTCAAAGCAACTACCGGGACCTATTCTCACTCCGCAAAGCAGTGCATGGTGGAAGAAGGTCACCCTGTTCTGAGAATCAGCTGCTTCATTTCCCAGAGTGCTGCTTAAGTGACTGCTGCAGTCAGCTGTGCGTGTGGATGTGAGTGTTAGAAGAGTGTTTGATGTCAGGGCCCTGAGTGGACAGCCTTTTTTTAAACTGCTGTTAATCACACCTCATCTGTAACAGAATAACAGTGCTCAGGCCTTTACTGTACTCTTCACCTCCTTCGTTTAACACTTCAGGCAGCTCTTTGTCTGTTTCTCTATTAGGCCTTCATTACTCAGTTCCTTGATTTTGTCCTCCACAATCATATGAATCAATGATGGAGCTCTCTGCACTCTGCTCTCTCACTTCCTGGTATACCTCAACAGGCGATGCTTTACGTCCCCTACCTGAATCCCCCTAACCTCTAGATTAGTTTATAAATTCCCCTTAATCTTGAGGGACTTCCATGTTTGTCTTTTTAGCAACACTTAATGTAGGCTTTCAGAGTTGTCCCTTTCTCTTTCTCTCCAAACAATAGCTCAGACAAACAAAAACAACCACACAAAGCACACTGTTCACACTGAAGACACTGTACTACTTGTCATAAGGGACTACTACGTGTTAACTTGACAGGCTTGTAGAGCAGCTGCCCATACACCATATGGCACTGGGACACAGACGAACACAGATATATAGAAGGAGATTTGGTAATGGTGAGCGGGAAAGTGAATGTAGGACTCAATAATTTCATTATAGCACAGTGATTCTCTCACGGCAATGGGCAGCAGCACAAGTAAAGCTGATAAAATGTGATGGCTGACCTTCTCAACAGTTAGTGCAGTTTAGATACAGATTCATCCACATGCAGTTAATACGCCCACAGTCCCTGAATAGCTACATGCCCGAATTTAATTTCTCGCATGCACTCATTTGTAAGGAAATAGACATTGTCTGCTATTGATATCACGAAAGGTCACTGCAGCGTCTTGTCTCAAAATAGTTTTCAGATGTTCTTTTTTCATCTTATTTTTTTAACAAAGTTATGTGTACTTCAACTCCACACTTTCTGTGAACTTCACCACCCCTCCACCCCCCAGCCCCCCAGCTTTTCTTCAGTGCCAGATGGTGCAAGCCCATCACTGTTAACAGGCAGAGAGGGAAAGAAGGAAAGAATAGTGAGATGGGGATAGCCGGGCAAGCAGTCCATGTATTATTAATTGTGAGTAATAGAGGCTTGTATGGCTGTATACATTATTGAGGCTAGGTCCTTCTGAGGGCAGTTAAGCTGAAGTGGCGCTTGGCTTAATGGATTGGGACAAAGTCAGCCTGAGAGCACATTTACCAAGTACCTGGTGTAAAGTTAACACCTGGTTATACCATGCTTCAGATGAGTATACTTCTGAAACTTTAAATTACATCACGCCAGTTCCAGTACACTGACTACAGTTAAAAATAGGGAATTTAACATATTGTGAATTGTTTGTTATTGCATTAAACTCTTGAAGTCATTGGGCTTGGTGTATAGAGTATACTTTCAATCAATATGTTTTACAATAAAGATGGATCAAATGACAGTGTGTAATATAAAAGTGGTGATCCCATAGGAAATTATCATCAGACTCCTTTCAGCTCTTTGAATGTGCATTTTAGTTTCTGTCAGCTCATTGTTTTAGTTTTCCGGCCTGCAAATTTACTGTTGAGTCAGTCTCACTGTTTTCAGCAAAAATCTCCAGAAAGCCACTGTACACTACCTGCTTAGCACCAAACGGCAAACGGACACATTTATCAACTAGCAGGTGAACATAGTGGAGCATTTATCAGCTAAAGTCTGACAAATAGAAACACGACTCCAAATGAATGTAATGTTGCATATGCTGGATGCATACATTGGCAACTATTTGCCAACACTTTTGCCAGACCAACTTTAAAGTACATATATGTCAATGTTGTGTTTTTAGCTTGTTCCACTGCCCCCATAAAATAATGCTTAAGGCTATGTGATCATTTTGTGTTAGAAGTAGTTTTCTCACAACTTGCTTTATGTGTGTCTCTCTGTGTGTCTCTCTTTTGGGAGATGATGTGCCCTGATAGAAAATTGGTCCCACATATTTTTTTTTAGTAAAAAGTACGGAACAAGGATGGCTACAGCATTCAAAGCGGAGCCCCGTTCATTCCTATGAGAGTTGCTTAGTGGCGCATGAAGCCAAAAATTACCCAGTGATCGGCACTACTTCCGCATTGTGCGGCCCATAGAGCAGGCCCACTAGAGACCTGCGCCCGCCAAGCCGGCTGCTTCCGGTTTAGCGCTCCACCAACTTCATTAAATGATTTAATCGTGCAGCTCTTCTAGACATTCCAAATGTTATCAGACCAAATGGATCAAATTCTGATAATGAAACGAGTCATTTCGCGGGGGTTGTGATGCTCAAAAAAAAATGTATCCACTGATTTATAGACGTGTCAGGCACACCCCAGAGTGTCAAAGTATATGGGAGCTGTACCACTTTTAATTTGTGTATGCCGTTTAGACCAAAAAGCATGGAATTCAATTTTGCAATTATGTTAACACATAATGTAATCTGAAAACTGCTGCCCTGATTAAAAAAACAATGCAACTGATCTCAGCTGGTATTCTGTCCGGAATGGATGGAATGGACATTTCTAAGTGACCCCAAACTTTTGACTGGTAGTGTAAGTCTATGGGGAAAAAGTATTTTTTGGCCAGAGGGCATCACGTGACAACCCGGGAGTTGCAATTTTACCATTTGGCCACATTGTTCAATTTGCTTCAAAGCGCGGTGCACTTCCTGCGGGCCTGGTATGAAGCCTCAGGAATTTTTAATAAAGTACAGATTAGAATTACACAATTATACATTTGTACAATAAACTATTATTCAGAATCTTATCAAAGAATAAGTCAATGTATATAAAGAATCTGAACTCCGATTCTGCCAATTTAAGTACTCTTTGGCCAACACTCACAGAAATGACTGAGGTTTGATACCCAGCACTGAGACTGAATCACAGCACACTTGTGTCTCTGTGAGCTCAGCATGATCCCTATTCATATTCTGCTGCGCCTGACAGTACACAAACACCTACATCAAGTATGCATTTAGGGCTGTGCATTTTGTTTGGATGAACTGTTTACATAAGACTTGGCGAACTGTTGAGCTGTAACACTAGCATGTCATATTTACTGTCTGATACAATCTGTCTGCCATTTATAGTGTGTGGTCTTAATATTGCTGCAGATATCTGCCTACCTTTCACAGTAGAGATCTAATCTCATATTATTAGTATTGTTTTCTGGCCTGCATTAGCATGCAGCGTTGGCTTTCCTCCTGCTTAATGTGTAGGTGTATAAAAACATGACACTGATACAGAGAATCTGATAGGAGGGCTGTTGAGAATCTTAATGCGTTTGCTGTTGCTTAAGCAATCTTATACTTTGTCTGTATCGGTTGACTGACACACACACACACACACACACACACACACACACACACACACACACACACACACGCGCACACAGAGCTTTTGGACTGTGCAGCTTGAAGAAGTGTGAATGTTGGTTTGAGAGGGAGGAGTTGGGGGTGATCCTCTCAGCTCGGTGGCAGGTCCTGTCATTGGAAAGAACAGTATCACTCTGCATTTACATTGATCCTTATTAGGCCTGGAGATTAAACCCTTTGCAAGTGTGAGCTAGCGCCTTGGTGTTTCACTGTATAACACACACACACACACACACACACACACACACACACACACACCATCACTCAACGCTTTTGCAGTCATGCTTCAGCGTTAATCTAGAATACATGAGACATTTCTCTGTCTGAACCTTTTTCCAGGTGGTTTTTGTAATTCACACTTTCACAGCAAGTCAGTGTTTCTTGTGATATATTTCGCTTGCAGGAATTCGAGCTCATGCAATTCAGTTTGTAGAATAATTATTTTTTTTGTAATCGGCAAAAGCTTGCTTTAGAATTTTTTGTTTTTCAAATGAAAGCATCTGTTTGGTTTTTTAACTTGAATGCAGAAATTGTGTTTTTTATTTTTTACTTGATTAAATGAAATGATGGGATGATAATTTATTTATTAACTTTCTTTTATTGCTTGACCTCAGCCACCAATCACAACCCTCCATCCTTTCAGAGAGGAGGGGGCATGTGCAGCTGAGTATGATGGGATGGATGGAGGTCTCCAGGGTAACAGGACAGGTCATGCAGTGTTGTCATGTTGTACAGTTTCCAATTATATTATGGGCTGTTTGTTTCCTAACCCTGTGATGGGGTGTCACCCTGGCAACTAGCCAGTGATGCGGAGCACAAGACCGCAATGTCCAGAGCGTGTGCGTGTGCGTGTGCGTGTGCGTGTGTGTGTGTGTGTGTGTGTGTGTGTGAGATCCAGAATTGTCATTATGTGATAAATCCAAAGTGTAGATAGCCTTATTCACACAGTCCTCAGCAAGGTGTTGATCACTTTAAACGTTTGCTTTTCTCCCATCCATGGAGACTCTCAGATGTGTACTTGTCACACATAAGACCTACATGAGAGCAAAGAATAGTGAGAGTGGAGAAAAGGAACAGATACACTTACATACACACAGCCTCAAGCACAAACATTCTTACCCTCACAAATTTCCATATCCATTAACATCCCTGTGCACTCTGCGACATAAGAGGTCTACGTATATACCTTCTACATCAGCTAATTTTGTCTGTAATGCTCCCCTGAATATGGATGGACCTGCTTGTGCTCTTAAAGCAGAGGAGATATGCCCATAAATGCAAATAAATGTGTGCTTTTAAATGTGCATGTCACCACCATTACTTGTTATCTGTCTAGGTGTAGGTTTTATACACTATTTTAAGAGACTGAAACCAAGGATATGGAGAGAAAGAAAGCGGTAGACTGAAAAACAGAGAGCGAATATCATTAGCAGGGCGTCTCACGTTGTGTATTCTACAGAGAGCGGAGAGATAGGAATCGGGTGTGTTTCTGTTCCGACATGGACGAAGAGCCGCAGAGCACAGACCAGAGCACCGATAGGACGAGGGAGGGGAAGTCATGAGGGGATGGAAAAAGAGGGAGCAAGGCAAAGAAGAGTGTTAGAGAGATACAGATCAGAACCTGGAAGCTGTTCTCCTGCGTCCTGTCATAGATGAGAGGCGAGGTGATAAGGAAAAAGAGGAAAGGACAGAGAGAGGAAATGGAGGGGTGAAGAAAGGGCAACACTAAGGAATTTTACTACTAGTTCTCAAGTGGAGCAGTGGGTGAAGGGATCAGTACGAGTGAAAAATGTCAGAGTCACCACAGTATATAATGGAGAACAAGAAAGTTCAGCGGAGACACGCTTGGTTCAAATCTTCTTTTTCTGCTTCATGCAACTCTCAAATGGTGTTCCTCTATCGTCATATACGTATAGCTATGTCAGAGCAATGTAAATGTGAATGCAGTGTGAAAACCGCAACATTTAAATGTAGTGATCATCAGAAGTTGCCTCATTGACTACCATATAAGCCCATGCTGATTTTATTTGCAGTTTTGTGTCACATTTTATCCTATATGCTGACTTGAAAACGTCAGAACTGACTGAGAAACCACACTCATTATTTGTTACTTGACATTTAAGGTTTTAGTGCATAAAAATGTAGTGTAGCATTTGCAATTTCCACTTCTTTCTCATATATAAAATCTGTATGTATGTTAGGATAGACATCCCTTACACAATCATCTTCTCTGTATTTCATAGCGTGAATGTGTAGCTAAAGTGTGTGACATCTGGCATTACACATCTTCATAGTGTGAACTCAGTCATGCTGTTGCTCCGTAATGCATGAAGACTGCTTCATGTTTGCTTTGACAGTAATGTTGCTGTGATTGAGCTGTCCAGTGATGGACCAGTGGAATTCATCATCCATCTGTCCATCCATCCATTCATCCATCTTTTCCCTTTCATACTTGTGGATCTCCAGGCTCTACTGATGAGCCTCCAATCATGGCTCACAGGCACCTAGTGTGATGGGAAGGAAGTGGCACAATCGTCCAATAGCACCCAACTGTATTTTCACTCAGGTGGTAAAGAAATGTATATTACTGTCATATGATCTGGCAAAGTGAACTGCGATAATAGCTCGAAGAGAAGCCCAGTGGTACATTTGTAAATACAGAGCAGTATATAATGAGAAAAATACACATCAACACATAGTGTATAACTTAATGATATAATACATAAAGAAAAGATATATACTTGGAAATCACGAGGTATAAATACAAAACATTGTGACAGAGAGCTCTAATGAATTTTAAATGTTATAGTGACGTTATAAATTAGACCGAAATTTAAATATGATAATGTCACTTTAAAATCACTAAACCCTGACAAATGCTTTCTAATTCCTTGTAAGGTTCTTATAGGAATAGTATACACAGCTTGAAATGATCCACTAAGTGAACATAGTGCTGTGGAATTATTTCTTTTAATGTTTCAGTACTTGTTAATGGGATATCCCCACAGAATATTGCTTGCTTCTAACACACACAGAACCAGCAGGCTATAACGTTTATTCAAGTGTAGCCTCTTTATTTTGTTTCTGTAAAACTGTCTTTACATCCTTGATGGATAAATCAAGTAGCCTTAATAGTCTGCTGTTCTTTGTTAGGACGTTTGGCTATTAAGGTTATGGGCTAGTGATGGTGGGGAAATTACATTTTTAATGCAGTTCTGCTGTGTAATAGAATGCATCTCTTGCTACATTTATAGCACGTAATCTATAATAAAGTTCACACTTAATTGTATTTTTTATACAGGAAGAAATGGAATGAGTTACATAAGCTCATTTTAGATACAAAATACTGTAAATGATACAATTTAAAGGTACGAGAGAAACATTTCCTTATTTTTCAGATGGTTATTGGAGTTTTGGCAGAGTTCAGGAAATTCCTGCTCCCGGCCATGAAATAGTCTGGTACACAACCTCCCTAAAAAAAAACAGAATTTGTTGTTTTTGTATGGATTAAACAAGTGAGATAAAATGTGTTCATTAGTTAGCTTTAATGGTGTAGTTGGATTTTCTTACCTTTGAACAGAGCCAGGCTAGCTGTTTGCAGTCTTTTGCTACTTGGCAAGAAAGCAAAAAGCCACATTTTCCAAAATGTCCTGGAGTTGTTTGAGTTCTGTCTAGAGGCGGATAGATCTCATTGATGAGTTGAAGCTTTACCTATCTGAAACAAGAGGAGGTGACAATGGAATTAAAGACGTTTGATGCTAGAATAGATGGTCTGGAGGGATGGGCAAAGGTATGACCCGCCCTACTCCGCCTCTGATTGGCTTACCCTGATATTCTCACCCTTGCCTATCTCACTTCTCATGCCTAAACCTAACCAACACAACCAACGAAGGCAACGAGTACGAGCCAATCAGAGGCAGGTCATGCCTTTCGGATGTCCCTCCGGACCATCCATTCTAGCATCAACCATTAAAGACGGAGCTGACTGAGAGCTTCTTGTAATGACTTAGGTTTTTCTCTATTGCATCGATCTAATAGTGGTCATAGTGTATCCCTAGGAAGCATAAATTGGTGATCAGTAAGAACCTTATGTTCAACAATTTCCTTTCCAAACAATGTATTTGTTTCTAACTGTAGGTCTCTGGTGTGTTTAGAAAGGTCCTTTTCTATTGTCTGTATCTACATTAGAGTATTCTTCAGATTGAATTTAAAACACACAATTGAGAGCATGAGCCTTGTACAAATGCTGCTTTTATTTTCATAGACAGGCTGACACACACACACACACACACACACACACACACACACACACACACACACACACACACACACACACGCACACACGATGAATGAGCATTGCTAGGTATCACCCTGACACCTCATTGCTGTTATTCCCAGCCTGTTGCCCGGGAGACCGGCGGCATGTAGCTGTAGGTGGGTGCAGAGGTGTGTGTTGATGCCTTCCTGCCTCCCGTTGGAGCTCAAGGTCTGAAGATCACATGCCAACATCAAACAAAGGAATTGTCCACAGACACCGTCGCAGGCTCACAAAAATGCCCATAATACTGTACAGTATCCCAAGGCTGAAATAGTCTCTTTCTTTCTCTGCTTCTTTCTGTCCCTTGTCACTTTCTGAGGCTCAGTCACCAGTATGTCATTCTTTCCCTCCCTCTACCTGTCCACATCTCTCACCCTCTTTTTCTCTCTCCCTGGTTCTCTGTCTCTCCCCTCTGTGTTCAGTATGATTATGTTACTAAGCAGAAGTCTCCTATCAGAATGTTCATTGGTGGAGCTCATCTTTGGCTGTTATTACATAACAGCTTCCTTTTCATCTCAGCGCTGACTTACTTGGATTGTGGGATAAACACTGGTTAAGTGGAAGGATAAAACTCTGTGAACATTTTCCCTATGTTCACCACTCAGTTTTCTGACATCTCCTGCTAAAAGGTCAACATGTTGCTGAGAAATAGCAGCAGTTGAGCAGAAGAAGATGAAGAAAAAAAGACTCACTGCTCTGAGCAGATTTTTTTTAAATGGAGTTCAGAGTGGTCAAAAGAATTTGCTGAGCCGCCACTCTTCATTTGAATATGCTCCGCTTTATTGTTATTGTTGTATAAATTTGTATTTGATGTAGTTCACAGAGAGGGAGAACATCATTCTTTCTCAGACTTCGCCGGCCGCCAAGCTTCTCCGGACCGCCGGAGCTTCACAAGGCTTCCCTCATCTGCCTCAGATATGGAGGCTGCTAAGTTGCTAAGGTGGGGGCTGCGACGCAGCTGATACGTAGGTTTTGGTTGCTAAGGTGTAGAAGATGTGATCATCTGTCAGGTTGTGATCTGGCTGTGGTGCTGCTCAGACAGAGGGAGGAGAGGAAAACCATTGAGAGAATGAAAGAATGGGATTGTTTGCGCATCAGGTGTGTGTGCGCGCATCAGGTGTGTGTTATTATCAAAGGAGGGCAATACAGTTAAAAGCTTCTGGCTCTGAACAAAGAAACCTTAAGGCTGGAGGTGTACGTCACATCAAACAGAGTGCTGCTTCAAAGCAGCTCTATAGGTTATGTCTCATGGGAGATAAACACTTTAAACACACCTAAAATTCAGCACGACCAAGACATCAATACACACATACTGTTTGAATACTACTGGTATCAGCTATGATGATACTTGGCTTTAGATGAATGCTTTATCTATGTATTGGCTAGGCCTTTTATGGTCAGAGATTGGTTTGATTTACAAGTAAGTCTGATAAGCGTTCTGTTTTTCAGGTTGTTTGATCTTCTGTGTGACTACGGCTTTTGTCTCAATCAGAGCATCCTCTTACTTACGAAACCAACTCATTTTGCCAATGTGGCGTGTCTACCCCTGTGCTGCAGAAGACGCGTACATCATTGCGCACCCTCCTCTCTTTTTGCCTCCTTGCAGGAGCCTTTGAAAAATAATAGCTGTGCTCTGGGAACGCTATTGATTTGGTCTCGCCGTGCTCAGGGGAAAAGTGAGCTTTATTTTTCTTCAAAATACAGACCAAAGAGGAAAAAATTGGTTATGTTTTAGAGGCCCTTTCACATCCAATTTGTCTTTTTTCTTCTCCTTTCTGCTGTTTTGTCTACTTGTCCACTTCTGACTGTTTTTCCTCTACCTTTTTCTGCCTCGCTTTCTTGTCATTTTTTTTTGTCTATGTGGTTTCTTTCTCAATTCATCGCTCCCATATACTGTATATTTCTGGCCAGTTCTTTTTCTGTTCATGCCTCTCTCTCCGAGCCGCAGCTGTCGTTTCTAGTGTCTGTTTTATATGTCAGGCGCAAGTTACACTTACGCGACTCCTGTATCTCCAGGTGGTGCCTTTGTGACCGAAACCTACGTGTCCATACTGATTCTCCTTCCGGGTGTTTGTAAATCCTCTTGCTTCACATCGTGCTCTAAACAGAATATCACAACCTTGTGACACACACACACACACACACACACACACACACACACACACACACACACATACACACCTACACACCTTTATGTCTGCATTTGTATGTACAGAAAGACAAGCACAGACATGCACAATTGCACAGAAACACTTACACACAAACACAGGAAGATGCACATACACACATAGCTGTGTTGCTCAATAAGAAGTAGCTGTGTTTGTGCCTGAGGCACTCCTTCTAGCTACTAATATAAGTTTGAGCCAAGTGGCTGCTCTTTCATGTTGCTGAGACAGTATGTGATCACCCATGAATGTTTGCAGACATAAGGGATGAATGCATGGTCAGGCAAAGTTGAATGGATAGATTGATCAATAGATTGATCTGTAAGTATGTAGGAGGCTGAATAGGAATGGATAGTTTCAAACACTTGATGATTAAATGAATAAGATGTGACACCCGTACATGGAGTACTGCAATGAAACTAAACCGAATGTCGCAGTGTTCAGTCTAACAGTATTTAGTTAAACAGAATGAATCTGAATTTAGGAGATACTGAGGCAGATGTCAGATCACTTTGAGTTTTGTTTCCGGTTCCACTATTCTGGTCACAAGACAGTAAAGGTCACCACAAAACTGTCTTTCATCCTTGAATATTAATAAAACAATAGCTTTGTCCTCTCCGCACAGTGGTGGATCAATGCTATATTATACCAGGGATTTGATGCATATTACACAGTTGTGGCATTGGTATCGTGACAACCTTCACACAGAAGCTGTTGGGAAATGGCAGATGCGCAAGTGTGAGATTTGTTGTGATCTATAATGTGAGGCTACAATAAGTTGCCATTATGCCAGACAGTCGATAATGTGTAGATGTGTGCCGCTTGTAGATTTGAACTCATTCTTATTCACATTTGCATGCACATTCTCTGGCTCGCTCCGACATGACAGCACCAAACATATTGGTAGGCAGAATGAATGGGAATATAAAGAAGGACGCGTTGTGCAAGAGGGTGCTCTTTGCGAAGAATTTCCTCCTGCTCTATAAGCAGCTACCAGCGTCATCGCTCTGATTAAGTCGCATAAGAGAAAAGAGAAAGTGTGGCCTCATTTACTTCCCCTGGGAAAGAGAAAAGTGCGGAGAGAGAGCTGGGGAGAGAGCGAGGGGGAGAAACAGAAAACAAGGTGTCCTTGTGATCACATTGCAGTACTTTGAATGTGTTTGTCATTTGATTGCTTAGAGGTATAAATGCTTTTAGAGCACTTGGGAGAAATGTTCGGGAGGTGGGAAGAAAATCAAGAATGGAGAGAGGGAAGGATCCAGAGAAACAGAGCTTGTGTGTGTGTGTGTGTGTGTGTGTGTGTGTGTGTGTGTGTGTGTGTGTGTGTGTGTGTGTGTGTGTGTGTGTGTGTGTGTGTGTGTGTGTGTGTGTGTGTGTGTGTGTGTGTGTGTGTGTGTGTGTGTGTGTGTGTGTGTGTGGTCCCTGCAGCCTCATTGTGGCAACTTTGTGGACCACCTTACGCTGAAGGAATTTAACCTGTGGGCTGCAGCTTATACCAATGGTGATTTTTCTGTGTGTGCGCACATTTTTTTAACCTGTATAAATGTGTTTCTGTGGATCTGCACATACAATCCCTTTATTCTGTGAACAAAATCAAGACATTGTATCTTGTAGTTTTCTCAGTACGTGCTAAGAGCTCAGTCATACACCACTGAAAACAATACAGTATTCTTACAAATTGGGTTCTGCTTGAACTGTACAGTATTCTTGTCCCATGCGGGGATGCACACAGTGCTACTTGTCTGCCTCTCCACCGGTGTTGTTTTCTCTCCCTCCCCCCTGTGCAGCAACATGGGGGAGAAGCTTGGGCCTGTCACCGTATCCCAGAAGACACCAGCAGGTTGGCTGTCATGGAGGCTGCTTACATCTACATGATGATATGCGTTCAGCAGAGATTTGACAGACAAAGGGGGTTGACCTGGTAGGCAATCTAAGGAAAGGGATTCCTGAGCAACACAAAAGGATAGACTTGAATGAGCACAAAGGAATGATATGTTATGAATGTATTGTCTAACTGCACTTTTAAGTCATACAATTCCTTTAGGTTGCACTGGTTTAATGTGCACTAGGAACACAAAAGGTGGTGAATGATTAATAGAGCTTTGTAAACCTTCATTTTATGTATCATCTGTTTTTGTTTTTCCCCTTTTTTGCACCTTCTTGCACCATATTGCTTGGGTATTATTTAGCTCTTTTGACGTTAGGCTTTCTTTTTGGCCCCAACTTTTGTAGATATCACTGCTCATTCTAACTCTTCTTCAATTTCTTCCAAACAAAACCCTGTTATTGCTGCAAGAAATATAAAATGCATGACTCGCTTTATATCAGTGGACTTTTTAATGGTCTATACCAATTTTACACACCAAGTGTGCGTAGTTTCAGAGACATTGGCTTTTAACAGTCTGGGGATGTCTCATGAAAAATGAGTTGCATGACTGGAAATGTCGGATCCAGTGGTTTTAGAGCTTGACCCATACTAGGGACTTCAAGTCAAAATATCTCAACCTCTGTTGAACCGATTTCAACCATTATTTATTTGTGTTTCTTGCAAGCAGCCCAACATTGCGGATGTGCTGTACTAAATTGCTGGAGTACCTCTTTAAGCGGAACCAGTATTATGCTAATCACATTGCTGTACTAGTATTTAGCAGAAAATGAGATGGATTTGTTTATAAGCAAAGTTAGGAGGCTGTGAAATAGTATGTTGGTGTAAAATGACATACCTGTGACCAAACCCATAACCATAGAAATCAACAAAAAAAAACAATAGAAGAATCCATAAAATCTGGGATCACACAGTCATAGAGAACTATTGACACCGGTGAAGCCGAACAACCCTGCTGCCTTTAGCTGCATTCAATATGTATTGCATCCATGAGATTTCATTTAATTTATACATCAATATTTTGTCCAACATGGATTGATATGTTGCATTTATTGGTGATATGTGTTCATTATCCAAGTGCCCCTATCTGCACTAATTTTCTGTGTGGCTCCAACATCCACAGACAACAAGCCAAAAACATTTTTCTCCAAATAAAAAGTTATAATGGAATTTGTCTAACTACAATCCACCTCCTGTATTGACTTAAGAACCCTGGTGGTTTCTCACTTTCTAACTTTTGCTTGCTCACTAGCCATGAGCAAGGCATTCAAAAGAATGAAATATATCATACACAGACAAATGTCATGGGAATACATGCTAAAAAAAACACATGTACAGACACTCCATACCCATAGAGAGATATAGTGGATTTGAAGGCAGTTTCTTCTTTGAAAAGTTTGACATTTATGGACATCAATCCCCCAGAGGAGTCAGCTCATTTTCAGCTTAAATACCACTACAGCAAAGTGGAGATGGAGAGTCAGCTCTCTGTCTAATGAGGTGATGATGGAAGCGGCATACTCTGTATGATGAGAGACAGCAAGAATTCCAAGTTGCGGATGAATTTGGAGTGGCAAATGAGGGCGCAAGTGTGTTGCCTTTTACTGAATTGTCATGCAGTACCACAGAATGTTTACGCCACCGCTTTGATTAAGAATGGATGACTATGCTTAGCTCTCCTCTCCTTTCGTCCTTTCATATTTTTATTTCTCAATCTCTTTCCATCGCTCTCCCTCTCTTTTTTTGAGGGAACACCAACGCAGAGACGTAGGAGGAGGAAAGATAGAAGAAGAGGGAGAGATAGGAAGAAGGACAACATGGAATCATGGAGTAACAGATGAGTGTCAATAGAGATGGGGGGGAAAGGGAGAAATAATTGGATGAGAGCAGACACGGCCCATTTCTTGCTTATATAAATGTTTGAATTTTAAAGGTGCTTCTGCTGATGTGCGGCTGGCGATGCTCTGCACTACACCCCCCACCCCTGCTCCTTCTTTGAGCCAATCATCACACCGCACTGCTGTATTTGGGTCATTGCAATGTGTTGCTGCTGTCTCTACTGGCAGATGCATTGTGCTGTAATCTCCGAAAAATAGGCTGGGAGGAAGAGAAGAGCGAGGAAAGTGGGAGAAGAGAAGGGGTAGTGACAGAAGCGAGGAGCTTTCTCCCTTCCAAACATTCAACCTCCTGTTTTGTGATTTTCTTTCAATACAGTATCTGTCTTTGCCTCCCTCCCTCTCTTCTTCTTACCTCTCCCTCCATTATATTTTCCTTATTTTGAGCTGTAAAGGGTTTGCACGTCCTGCAGCAGCCTCATTCCCCTATCAGACTCTGTGTCTCCCATGCTGTTATTCATGAGTGGATTCACACTGTGCCCAAATCATCAATAAAATCTTGTCAAAACTCTTGCACTTGAAGTGGATCCGAAAATCACTGGTGTTTAAGGGGAACGTTTGAGCCATTGATTTTCCTACCGCCCAAAACCCCATGCTGATATTTAATGGATGGTCCATGGGGAGGGAGAACGAGGGAGAGAGAGAGACTGAGAGAAAGAACAAGTAGCGGGTGGAGGCAGATGCATGGCAGATGGCATGAGAAGACATTTGAATTGAGACAAACCGAGAGATAATGTGACAAAAACAAACAACTAGTTCACCTCTAAAATCTGGCAAAACACCTGAGGCACAAAGATGGAATCACACAAGTTGAGAGTGAGGGCTGTCGCTCATTCAACTTTTTAATTCATTAATATCCTCGGGTACTCTGACCCATGGTGGAGTGTGTTGGAGTTTCCTGTCAGCCCAGTGTTACGCTGCTTTCCCACAGAGCTGTTATGGACATGCTCTTTTCACCTCTCCACTTGCATTTTGTTGAAGGGAAGACTAATGGATTTCAGTCTGATCCTTGATCAACTGATCATCAAGTTTTTTTGGCTGAAAGTGCACCTCAAACAGACATTTCAAAATAAAAGTACATAACAAAATGTAGCATTGCCTAGTAGAAACAATAAAAGTAAAGTACCACACAAACTGTCCCAAAATACAGCCACAGAAATATGAATATATACAACCATTTATATTAAAGGAGTAGTTCAACATTTCTGGAAGTATGATTGTGTCCTAGAGGTTTTTCCACTTCTGCTTTTGTACGGATTAAACAAACAGGGTAAAACATGTTAATAACCTTCATATTTTCCATAAAGGCATGAGAGAGGTCTCAATTTCCTCATCTATATCTCGGCAAGAAAGTGAATAAGCATATTTACAAATATTTTGAACTGTTGCTTTAAAAGTGGTTAATAAAGGGCAAAAATGATATACACTATACAAGTCCTTATTCAGTCCTCTCTTATACACATTTCTGAGATTTTTAATACAGAACACTTCTTTCCATTTCCCAAGAAGGTTAGTATCTCTCCCCCTTAGTCCCAGATTGACCTTATCAGTACCAAAAAAAGAAGTCATTGAATCCTGGAATATTTGGGCTCCAAAAATGTCTGGCCACTCAATATTTTATATCTAATGGTCCTATGATGAAGGCACAACTACTGGAGTAGCCTTTAAATGATGATGATAGAGTATTGAATGCTAACTGCTAAATACAGTATTTCAAACTAGAAAAAGAGAAGTTACATGACAAAGATTTGAGGTTTCACATCAGCTCACTGCATAACCTTAGTGACTAACATTACTAAATACTGTATATACGCCACAGTAGACCCAGAATGCATTGCTGTATACCACCTAATATGAATAGGGTTATGAGTCACACAGAGTTCAGAGGTGTTCGTGTGTGTGTCTCGTGTCTAAAGTGTGTGTCTGTTTCTCTTGGAGATGGTGTGTGTTGAGCTAGAAAATAATGCTTCCCTGAAGGCTCCTTCATGCAGTTTATTACACATCAGTCCCATAAAGATTACCATCTCTCTCTCTCTCTCTCTCTCTCTCTCTCTCTCTCTCTCTCTCTCTCTCTCTCTCTCTCTCTCTCTCTCTCTCTCTCCCTCTCTCCCTCTCCTTTCCATTTATTTCTCTTTCTCTCCCCTCCATCTACGTCCGTGCTGCTCCCTCACTCCCAGCACTCAGCGCTAACAGCCAGTCCCTCTCCTCTCTGTATGGTGATTTTCTCTCCTCAACACCCTCCCTGACTGTCTGTCTTGCTCTCTCTCTGGTAGTGAGTGTGGGACGCGGGGACCACTCCGCGGCTTTCCCTGCATCATTGCTATCTGGTGGCAACGATAATGATGGCCGGGACAAGGGATGGAGGAACGGAGGGGTGGAGAGAGGAAAGCAGCTGCCAGTAACTGCATTAAGCAGCTCTCGCACACTGCAAAGGGTCTGACGAGGGACGTTGTCATCTACCCTCTGTTTCTTTGTGCTTTCTCCACCAATGCAAGAGAGCCCATGGGTTGAAATAGCTGGGTGTTGAAATAGATGCCAATTAGAAATTGTTAGTATTATTTTTATGTCCTCTTAGTCTTGTGATTGTTGTTATTCTTGTATTGTTGTATGTTAATCTTGTTTCTATTCTAGTTCTCCTAAAATGTTACAGGGGTATTGTTAAAGGAGAAGCTTGACCCCATTTCCCCACTTGACTGGCACGTGTTGCACCCTGTGGGGTGAAGTAGTACTCCCTGTGCAGAAATAGGTGTTATATTTTAGCAGGTGGTTCAGGCTTTAAAGGTTGTTGAAAAGCTTCTTCTCGTGTGGAGATCTCATTTGTAGGTGTGATTTTATTACAAGCTCTACAGCTCGCTCCCAATCCTGCTTCCACCCCCTCTCTCCTTTTTCGTCTCTGCAGTCAAGTGTGAGATGCTGCAGCAGTTTGGGAATGTTAAGAGAGGAGTGCAGGATCAAATTAAATATCTCAGTGGTCTATTTGTATGCTACTGTGTGTTCTTTTCATTGTGTGTTGCTTTGGTGACCAGGGAAAGCACGAAAAGCAACAGAAGAAAACGTCTGAAGTTGGGCAACGGTGTCCTGGTTGTTAGTTGTCACAGCAGCGCCGGAGATACTTTTGAATTAGTGTGCTTTATTTTGTCACATCTGTCTGTGCTTCTCTGCTGCTGTTTATGTTTTTTTTCTTCAGGCCACAAAGACAATTTTATTTGGATGATATTAGCAGCAACATTACGCAAGTTAAGGACAGAAAAACAAGATCGGAGTAATTAAGTCCACTGTGGTCTAGAATGAACAGTTCTTATTTGCAATCCTTATTGTGTGAGATTTCCTTCCATCATTTAATAATTAATGGAAGGAAATTCTCTCCCATCCTCTACATGTTCTTCCTTCTCTCTCTTTTTGAGTCTCTCGGTACCCCATTAGTCAAGCTCTTTGCTTCTTTCTTACACCACTTAAGCCCATAGCATAAGTACACCCACACATACAGAATATGGATATCAATTTGATTTGGCCTCTAAATATCCTCCTATGTTGTGGATATGTCGTTTTGGATGCTCTGGTGTGCAATGGTAATCTTTTTTGGCGTAAATATTTGATAGTTTCACTCTCCTATCTCTTCTTGTCATTTTCAATACTGTGCAGATCCTCCCTTTGCCTCGCTGACCTCCTGCTAGGTAAACTCATTGACCCCAGCTTCCACTGTCTACATCCTCCATGGAGAGCTGGTTCTCTTACTGGCTGACTTGGCTTTTGCTCTGACAGCATGGATGTTTGCTGCATTTGTAGAGCTGAGAGTTTGATGCGGAGCTCTGGTCTGTTGCTCTCATTTGTGTGTGCCTGCACATGTAGTCACGCATTTCTTCTTCTGCTTTGTGTATTTGTGTCTAAGAGCTTGACAGTTCTGTTTTTCAAAGCATTTTCCCTTCCCTGTTGCCTTTCCATTTGACTCAGACTAGATGAGCCCCAGTCTCCATTGGCTCCCGGTTACGGCTGGCCAGAGTGATGTAAGCCTGGGCAGGAGGACTCAGTGGAGGTCCGGACTGTGGTCAGGATGGTCTCTTTTAAAGTGTGTTCAACAGCAGGACAGGGAAATTAACTATAATTTTCAAAACTGATTGGGGCTACGAACCCAACAACGCTCTTTCTCTCATTCTCAATATTTCCTCACTCTCTACTTTCTATCTCTCTCCTCTTTAATATTCTGACCCTTCCAACCTCTCTCCTCACATCCCCTGACTATGGGAGTTGAATGGTGCTCATTATTGAAGTCTTTAGACCAATTTTGTTGGAAAGTTGTCTCTGCAAGTTGTGAACTAGCTAGCTAGCCTGTTCTGGTTGGCTCTTTGTGTTGATGCCTTGGAAGCAGGGAACCCTCCTCTGCTGTCCTCGGAGGGTAAAGCTCAGACGCAGCTGCTTTGGAGTCAGGCACAAATAAGCATGGCTCGCTGAATGATGGTTGTGGAAAAGAGAAAAGAGGCAGAGGAAGTGAGAGAAAGACGGGAATGGCAAGTAAAGATGATGGTAAAAGTTTTTGAGAGGAATTCAGCAGTACTCAACACTGAAACTGTGTTAAGACTGTGCTGCAGACTGCCACAGGGGCACACACACACACACACACACACACACACACACACACACACACACACACACACACACACACACACACACACACACACACACACACACACCATAGATCATTAGTGTCACCAGTTGCTGTTTCAGACATCGCTTTAGATGTAACATAAGTGAGCAAGAACAAATAAGCAAAAACACAAGAAAATAATTGAATCTGTAATTTTTTGCCAAGTTGTCAATATTCAACAGGGCCTGTAGGGATCACATCTGCCTGATGACTCCATGGTGTTTGAGTCTTTGCCATTTGTTTAGACGTACTGTAGGGGCTATGTTTTCTCTGAAGGCATGTCTCGACCTCCACATCAGAGCTGTGTAAAAAGGTATTTTACCTCTCTGCTTTCTGCCTCTTGTCAGTAACCTTAGTGTTACTATATTATTTGATGGCACAGTGAAGTGAAAAATCAATAACTTTATTTTCTGCCTCTTTGTTGTTGTTGGTGGCAGCAGTGGTGGTGTGGTGGAAGATGCACAACGGGAAACAAAAGGAAAATTTATATATATATTTATATAACGTAATATCTGTCATGGGTGTTTTCATCCTTGTAGTGAATTGAAATGATATCAGCATTTTCCCATGTCAAAGATGCTGCTGTGAGTATTTTATACCATGTCAACTGATACCTGAGAACAAGGGATAAAAGGAATATTGGAAAATTGTACTTAAGTGTTGTTACTCAAGTACTGTTCTTCATTATATTTTGAAGAGATTTTACTCAAGTATGTTAATTTTATGATACGTGATACTTCTACTACATTTCAGAGCGAAATATTACACATTTTGACACACTTAATGCTATGTTGCTTGGCAACACAGTGGTTGTTGACGTTCTCCTCTGCAAAGAAAGTTGCATCCATCAGTGAGTTTGCTGTCCTCTTCAATCTGCTCTTGGTTAAAAGTCTCTGCTCGTTCATCCTCAGTGCGTGATACTGTATAACCAGTTCACTCAGCCTCTCTTGTCCCGCTGTCCTCAAAGTTTTCAGAAACCTTTGAGCTGAATGGGGCTCTGTAGTCCCAAGGAGAAAGGCCTCAATACACCTCAATGATGGTAAAAGTCACTGCTGGAGGGTTCACCTCCATTATTTTAGCCAGACACAAATGAACCTGTTGCAACCGTTTGATTTGGGTCATTTAGTGTGCTCGACAGGTGTTGCATTAGGTGATTAATAAAAGTAGCTATGACCTGGCATCTACTCATATCTGGTCTTAGTTAATGTCTATCAACACTACAGTAAAAAATAAAGCCACTTTAGAAGTGAAAGCACAGCCAAACATTCAGCCCTAGAAACTCAAGTGGCCAATTCATTTTTTCGGTACATGCACACAGATATTGATTAAGCAAAAAACAATCTGAGAATTACATAGATTATTGCTATTTCAATGTAAATTTCCCCTTCGCTAAAAAGCAGAGAGAGACCTTTTTCTTAGTTCAGCGACCGCTTCTTCCATCTTCTCCCTCTGCTTCCCTCCTCTAGAGCTCTCCCCCTGGACAACATGAGCTCTGCTCTCTCTTCAAAGAGGTGTGTGTTGGCAATGTGTGTGAGTGTTTACTCTAACAGCAATGCTCCAAGCTGAGGGTTAATGCCAGTAAAGAGAGGTGTATATATCTCTATTAGTTAGGGGCAGGACTGCCTCTCTCTCTGTGTGTATGTAGGGGTGTTAAGGTTGTTTGTAGCAATTTAAGAATGATGAGTGGATTACTCTCCCCTGTGGAGATCACACTGGTTTGTGAGGAGTGGGGCACAAAAAAAATAAAAATCTTGTTCCATTTGTGCACCGGTGTCCATTAATTTCTTTCACCTCTTTGCCAGAAACACCCTATGTTTGTATGCCTTCCTGGGTCTGCATGGGTTTGTGTGCAATCATTGGGTGTTTGATTATCCCATAAGTAGCCCACTCTAATGAATTCCAGCAGGTTGTCTGTGCTCTGTGAAGAGTGGTGTTGGACTACATCCCCTCTGATTCCCGCTTTACTCTGACCACTTTCTTCTTTGGAAAGCAGCCATAACCTCACCACCAGCCCCTCAGACTGGATGCTGTCCAGTGCCAAATGGACACCCTGGCTTGCCACCTCCTAATAGATATGGCGGGAGTCAATGAGACAGCTCAGTTTTGGTTTAATTTGTGTGGAGTTTGGTGTGTTAAAAAAACATGGGAATAATAATAGTTTTGTGTCTTAATGATTGGCCCTTTTATTTCTGTCATCACCATTGTCACACAGTTTGAATTCTAAGATGTCTCTATATTTTATATGCTTCAGTTATATTATGTTTATGACTAGTTAGACCAGGACAGCAGGATTATTAACAATTTGAATCCTTATGTATGCCACTGGAAAACTTATTTTGTCTGAATTTTGCACCCAACCAAACACAATATCTTTGCTTTTTTACTTTTTTTAGTGCAGTATTTATCAAATGATCAAAGTAGAAGAAGTGATACTTTATCTTCTTTCTACTATTATTGTCGCAAAAAGGAACCTCCAGATATACAATAGCAGTATCCTCACTGAAAATGTGATAATCACCTTAATATTGCCAAATTTTCATGACTATTAATTCTTGAAATGGTAATATTGAGTTACTGCGACTAATTATGCAGCCCTAATGGCCAAATACCATTGGAGTGTTACTTGAGTGATTGCTAGAATCTGAGAGAGAAATAAATGGGTATAGATAAATTACACTTATAACAAAAGACTCAACTGGACTCACCTTTATCCACATACCTTAGAATAACCACTCCTGATATAAAAGTGACATAATATTGCCTGTAGTGACTAAATCAATGACACTAGTAATGTAATTATAGTTTTGTCTATGTTTTACTTTTGTTACAGTTGTACTGCAGGTTGCAAAGATGAGTGACAGAGTACAATATTATATATTACATCAATAATGTATATAGGGATAAGATTGTATTCTCTGTGTTATTAGATTGTACTCACGCAGAGTATACATGATTAAATAGAGGATTTGTTGAGATACTGATTTGGTTTGCATTGTGTTTGCATGGCTTAGAGTGTGTATGCTTTCGTGCCTTGTCAGTGTATACAGTCATTTGCATTGGACTCTCTTCCCGCCCCTCTACCCCTCTGTGTATACATAATTCCCCTCATTGATTTCTGGCTGGACTATTTGTCACCCACTTACTCAAGTCAAATTAGAAAGCACTGTTCGTTGTATCCACAATTCAATCGATTAGATGGGGGAAACACTACCAAACTAAACGTAATGAATATAATGCTTACTGGAGGAAAAAAGCCTTCATGGATTGTGCGTGTTTGTGTGGAATTAATGGGACATTTCCAGCTTGACAAAGCATGAGTTATCCAGTATGCGTGTGGATGGAAGGGAGCTGGTTGTTGTAATTTATATTAGTGTGAGTCATTGCTTCTGTGGCCCTTTACAACACACACAGGCCCACAACACACTAAGCCCCTAGAGATAGACTACATTAAATATAAACATTCATTTGGAAAGAATGCTTAAATATGCAGTATGCTCACCTCTCTTTCTCTTTTGCCTCAACACATACAAGCTTTTTGTCCTGCAACTGAAAAGATATAATACCTGTCCATTATTCATCGAAAATACTTGAAATTCCATTTCTCACTTGCTCATTTGCCTAAAATTCTGGATACTTCTCCTGAAACACAAATGAATGCCTTCCTAAATTAGAGAGATTGACTGAAAATGGGCTTGGCTCTGTGTGTGTGTGTGTGTGTGTGTGTGTGTGTGTGTGTGTGTGTGTCACTCCTCTTCCTCATATGGTTCTCTTCATCACTCGGCTGTCTCTTTCAAGGAGCAGGAAAGTTGACGTGGCAAGAGAAATGCAAACAAATCCTTTTTTCATACCCTCATATCCACACACACACACACACACACACACACACACACACACACACACACACACACACACACACACACACACCTCTTTCTATGGAACAGTGAAAAATAGTGTTAATGAAGCCCTTTAGTGGAGTAGTCTTTGGAGAAGATACCAAACATGAGCCCCATAGCCCCCTTCACCAGCCCCCCCAGCACTAGAACTCTTTACCTCCAATTAGCCCAGCACTTACAGTCCTAATGGACCTTGTCACACACACACACACACACACACACACACACACACACACACACACACACACACACACACACACAGATTCACACACAACCACTATACGACTGGGGAAATAGCAGCCTAATTTTTGCTTTTGAGCTGGAAGGCTGTGACTCAAGTATAGGCATTGTACCATTGAGATGTAAATCCAGATTACATTAAAGAAGTTTGTGGTAGTTGATAAAGTAGCTTGCTAAAAGAGTCAAAGCAAAACTGCTGTTTTTTTTTCTCTAAGTGGCATTTATCAAATCATCTATCTCTAATCTTGTGTGCCATGCATCTCTAGAATAAAATGTACCAGTGTTGTAATCAAAATGTATTGCAAAGAGTCAACATACATTACCTTTTGAAACATTACTTGCACTGAAAACAGAGCAAAATAAGAAAACCGCACTCCTGTATATGCATCGATTTGTTTTATGTTGTGAAAGTACCTCCATTTTCTGCCTCGGTTGAGAGACTGTACTGGATAAGTCAAGAAATCTTCACTTGCTGTGTGATGTGAGCATGTCTCATCAAGCCACTTCATACTGAATCACTGAAATGCCTGTTGCATTAGCTATAGTTGAAGTTCAATGGAGGCTGGCATTTTCTGCTCGTCTCAAAAGCAAGATTTATTTCCAAAGATTTGTCTCTGCGAGGTTATCTGGATGTCAGCTCCTCTAATCATATTTTAGAAAAACTCGTCTCGGCTCACAGAAAACAAGAGAAACTCATCTCGGAGAAGAAAGCGTTGAGCGTGAAGTATACACAGAATAAACAGTGAAGATAATGTTGCCTGTACAAATCAATTCAGCGTTAGGGCCATCAAGCATTAACCCAGAATCTTAGCAGGGAGCATTTTACGGTGCCTGAGTTCAGGGAATGTGTTTTTTTTTTTTTAAATTTGGCTATCACAGTATCCTTAAAACATGATCATGCACATATGTTCTCTTCTTGAAGGAAAACTTAAATAAGTGATAGACAGAGATAGCAGCAAGAAGGATGTAGAGGAGAATGTGAGGTAGAGATCAAAAGGAGTTGGAGAGAAAAGATAGGCTGGACGGTCAGAAGCTTGAGAAAATGAGCTCAAATCAGAAGAGGAAAGGATAAACATTGAAAAGGAAAAGAATATTCTCCTAGAGCATGAGCTAATAGAAATATGATTAGCAGGATGGAATTGCCATGGGTTTTATGGTGTGTGTGTGTGTGTGTGGTCACAAATCTGTGCATTGTCTCCACATGACCTTCCCCCTTTTGTATGCAAGTAACAGTTGATAATAGCTTATTGAATAAGACTGAGTTTGAAATAATGAAGTGGAGCAGCAGAAAAATGTGTGCGTGAGTGTGCACCCACGTCGAGGCAGGGAATCCCAAATCCCTGCGGTGTTCTTCGCAGTTCAGTGGGATGCACCTGAGCCCCACTCTCAACCAATAAGATGCTTGTGATTTAGATCAGGTGCCTCATCTCAGGTGGCAGCAGTAGAGCTGGAAACGCTTACATGCAATCACACAAACATACTGCCATTATTAGTCTTCGTCTTAGGAAAAGCAAGTGATCAACATTAGTTAGGATCTAACAAAGAAGCAAAGATGAGTATAATAAAGGGCTGTCACCATGGAAAAATAGCATAAGTAACTAGTAAGTAACTACCAGTAACTGGTTACAGTAGTCCTGTGTATTGTGTGCATGTGAGAGAGTCTGGTCTGGTCAGGTCAGTGTGAACAGCATGTCTAATTGCATAGACTGGAGAAGTGCCAGCCGCTGACCTTCCTAATGACAAAACACCACAGCACGCAACATGGCTCAGAGGCAGGAGGACGATCAGACGGTCAGAGCAAAGGAGGAGATGAGGTGATTGAAGGGGATTGGAGGAGAGAGGAAGAGAGGACATGAAGAGGGAAAGACGGGGTGAAGAGGAAAATGGACACAGGAAAGAGTAACGGGATAGGAGAGGAAATGAAAGAAAGAGGCAGCAGTGCTTTCAGAATCCAAGCACGCAACAGTTTCTGTTTCTGTGAGTGAAGAAGCTTCATTGCAGTCTCATGGGCGGTTAGACGTGGTTTTACTGGAGAGAGAGAGAGAGAGGAGAAGAGAAAGAGAGAGTAGAGGGAGGAAACGGACAATTACAGCTGTTTTCCACTCTTGTGGTTTAATTAATTTCTGTTATGGTGTGTGTGCTGCTGTTGTTGTAATACTAAAGTCTGGTAACCAAAGCTGACAGGAGACTTCACCGTGTGTGTCTCTCTCACACACACACACACACACACACACACACACACACACACACACACACACACACACACACACACACACACACACACACACACACACACACACACACACACACACACACACACAAACAAACAAACAAACAAACAAACAAACAAACAAACAAACAAACAAACACACAGTGCATGGCACACTCTCTCTCTCTCTGTCTCTAATACTGAAAGTCTTGAGCTCTGTCACCTCCCTCCATGAAACGTCATGTTTCTGTAGAATTCAGTGTGTTTTTACACAATAAATAGAGGGCTAGTATATTAGTGGTGACGTACTGTGAATCAAACAACAACACCATCATTCTGAACTCTTACCTTATGTCTGTGAGGCATGCTTGTAAGTGTTACCAAACTCTCAGAACTGCAAAAGCTTGGCATAAATCGTTCACTTTAGCCTAATAAATGACATGTTAATGAGTAGATGTGTTCTTTAGATTTGACCATTAGCATAATCAGTGATTCCAAATTGCTGTGTAAAGCTACCTATTCCACAACTAAATGAAAGAATTCCACACAGCAGAGAATAAAGTCCTGCTATTGGAAATAATGAGACAAACCAATATAAATAACGTATATAGGGCCCTGAAACAATTAGAAATGATTACCACAGCTGCTTTAGGAGCTCTGAAGCTGTCCTGGAGTATTGTGGTTGCACAACACCTTAATAATAATAATACTTCTTTCATAAAAAATGCATATATGACATATTTCTACTGGAATGCGCAATCAAGGAAAAAAAATACACTTCAGAACTTGCCTGTGTAAGTAATTCAGTGATAGTTATCTGCACATTAATGGATACACTGCAAACAGGAACTGCTAATAGCTACTTCGGCATACCTTTAATGGTGCCAATTTGCCAAAATGGAAATAAATATAGGCTGAAAAACAGACATTAAAAGAGAATACCAATAATAATGTAGCTGACATTACAACAGCCCATTTGATGATCTTCTGCAGGGTCTTGCTCATGCGATGCCTTACATTTTTTCTGTTGTCATATTGGTTCCCGAATAGACCTTTTTTTCTGGTGTTAGCATGTTTCCAGTTTAGCAGTAGCATTTCTGACTTCCTCCATTTTCACACAAAAGTCAAACTTCGCACTGGGCTGATTAGAAAAAAGAAAGTAGGACACAGCTCTTCCTGTGGTTAAAAAAAAAAAAAAAAAACACTTCAGAAAACAAGAATGTCAGGCATCCAATTACAGGAGGACCAGCTCGACAGACAGGAAAGACAAGATTACCTGACCACTAATCACTGACCACTAACCTATCACCCCACCTCCCCTAGAGAAATAAATGTAGTTTGAATGGGGCTTAAGACACACTGTTTAACATCACAACATAAATCTGCTTATGGCTTACAGTGAGGAAAATAAGTATTTGAACACCCTGCTATTTTGCAGGTTCTCCCACTTGGAAATCATGTAGGGGTCTGAAATTGTCATCGTAGGTGCATGTCCACTGTGAGAGACATAATCTAAAAACAAAAATCCAGAAATCACATTGTATGATTTTTTAACTATTCATTTGTATGATACAGCTGCAAATAAGTATTTGAACACCTGTCTATCAGCTAGAATTCTGACCCTCAAAGACCTGTTAGTCTGCCTTTAAAATGTCCACCTCCACTCCATTTATTATCCTAAATTAGATGCACCTGTTTGAGGTCGTTAGCTGCATAAAGACACCTGTCCACCCCATACAATCAGTAAGAATCCAACTACTAACATGGCCAAGACCAAAGAGCTGTCCAAAGACACTAAAGTCAAAATTATACACCTCCACAAGGCTGGAAAGGGCTACGGGGAAATTGCCAAGCAGCTTGGTGAAAAAAGATCCACTGTTGGAGCAATCATTAGAAAATGGAAGAAGCTAAACATGACTGTCAATCTTCCTCGGACTGGGGCTCCATGCAAGATCTCACCTCGTGGGGTCTCAATGATCCTAAGAAAGGTGAGAAATCAGCCCAGGACTACACGGGAGGAGCTGGTCAATGACCTGAAAAGAGCTGGGACCACCGTTTCCAGGGTTACTGTTGGTAATACACTAAGACGTCATGGTTTGAAATCATGCATGGCACGGAAGGTTCCCCTGCTTAAACCAGCACATGTCAAGGCCCGTCTTAAGTTTGCCAATGACCATTTGGATGATCCAGAGGAGTCATGGGAGAAAGTCATGTGGTCAGATGAGACCAAAATAGAACTTTTTGGTCATAATTCCACTAACCGTGTTTGGAGGAAGAAGAATGATGAGTACCATCCCAAGAACACCATCCCTACTGTGAAGCATGGGGGTGGTAGCACCATGCTTTGGGGGTGTTTTTCTGCACATGGGACAGGGCGACTGCACTGTATTAAGGAAAGGATGACCGGGGCCATGTATTGCGAGATTTTGGGGAACAACCTCCTTCCCTCAGTTAGAGCATTGAAGATGGGTCGAGGCTGGGTCTTCCAACATGACAATGACCCGAAGCACACAGCCAGGATAACCAAGGAGTGGCTCTGTAAGAAGCATATCAAGGTTCTGGCGTGGCCTAGCAGGTCTCCAGACCTAAACCCAATAGAGAATCTTTGGAGGGAGCTCAAACTCCGTGTTTCTCAGCGAGAGCCCAGAAACCTGACTGATCTAGAGAAGATCTGTGTGGAGGAGTGGGCCAAACTCCCTCCTGCAGTGTGTGCAAACCTGGTGAAAAACTACAGGAAACGTTTGACCTCTGTAATTGCAAACAAAGGCTACCTGTACCAAATATTAACATTGATTTTCTCAGGTGTTCAAATACTTATTTGCAGCTGTATCATACAAATAAATAGTTAAAAACTCATACATTGTGATTTCTGGATTTTTGTTTTTAGATTATGTCTCTCACAGTGGACATGCGCCTACGATGACAATTTCAGACCCCTCCATGATTTCCAAGTGGGAGAACCTGCAAAATAGCAGGGTGTTCAAATACTTATTTTCCTCACTGTATGTCCGAAAATGTTTCCACACCTGATCTCACTGTATCATCAGATCCAAAATTAGTGGTAGGTTGCAGTCAGCAACCAGTTGTAGAGTGCTGCTTGTTTTACCCTGATGGATTAGGGTGTGACGTCTGAAGCCAGGGTTGGATTAATCTCTAAAGCTACAATACTCATTTAGATTATACTCTAACACGAACACATGCACACACAGCCTGCATGTATCCACGCTAACTCACTAAGAGCTCACAAGCTCACATACAGTACATATACACTGTTAACATTCCACCCACTGCTCCACTGTGTCCCTCTGTGTGTCTTTTCAGTCTATTCCTTCCACCCTGTGTGTCTGCCTCTTTTGTTTTCTTCACTTCCATTCTATCTATTTCAACTTCTTTCTCTCTCCTGCTGTTCAATCAGGGAATGCCTCTCTTCTTTTAATTAGTAGTGGTGTTGTTCTCCTCTTCTTCCCCCAGCCAGGACCGCTAATATTGCAATTAGCTCCTGTAGGAAGCTTTCTACCACAGCCTTTGTTCTTCTCCATGCTGTACAGCGGCCCATGTTCCTGCGTTGCTCCACAGAATATTATATGTGTGTGATGCAGAGCTCAATTTTAATAGGAGAGGCATAATCAAAGCTGGCCTCATTTTACTCCGTCAGAATCATAACACTCTACCTTCTTCTCTGTCCGGGGGGAGAGAGTCTCTTTTCTCTATGCTGGGAAGGCTTCTTTATTGTCTAAATCTCATTTTCTCCTTTACTTCTTCCACTCATCCGTTTGCTAATCATCTTTCCACAACCTTTCTCTGCTTCTCTACATGCTGCATCTCTCACTCATCTCCTTTCTATATCTTCAGATATCTCTCACAGCCCCTCTCCAGCCTGCCCCTGGGGACAGATAGGAGACGTTGAAAAAAAAACCAATTGCATTTAACGGTGTGACACCGTTAACCTATGAGCGGACCAACGTTGTACTGCAGTCCGGAGCGTGACAGCTCGAGAGGCCGATAGTTGTTTAGGTCGTAAACCTTCTGACACAATCGCCCTCGCTAACCTGCAGTCTGACTTTTAAAGCCTCCACACGTGAAATAGGTTTTATAGGAGAGGGAAATGTATATCATTTAAGAGTGTTGATTAAGGGGGACACGGCTGGCCTCCACCGTAACGGATAATTCCAGGTTATTACAGAAGCTGTAGCACCATTACAATTAATTTAAAAAGCTGCTAACTACAGCGTTTCCAAATTACCTTGGTAGTAGCTTGGTGCTGGTTTCCTGTCAAACTTAGGATGACTTTAAAATGTGTCTAATTACTCTTGTATTACATCTTGCTACACAATTCTTCTTTAGTGAGTTGCTCATCCCATGCAGTATATGTCCATCAAGCCTCTCAGGTCATCAAAACAAGCGCTTTTGAAAAGTGAAACGAAGGGAAGAATCACAAGAGGGGTGTGTTTATGTTTTGTGCAAAGTCATACTTGTCTGGGGGGGGGGGGGGGGTATGTATTTGTTTTTCACCTGTCATAATACTGTGAGGGAATTGATTGTAGGGGTTAGCATGCTACCTAAACATCGGCCTTTCAGGTTCAACATCTGATTCCCTTTCCTCTCCCCTCTACTGAGACACTACCCCAACAACTTTTCAAAAAAGACTTCTCTGTCGAATAAAACTTTCTCCCTGTGATCATGGGGACAGAGATGGAGGGATGGAGGGGGAATGAGGGAAAGTGAACGAGTGTCACACTGTGCTGAACGAGGTGGGGAGAAAGAGCAAGGGGAAGATCTCTTACATGATATAAAAATAAAAAAAGAAGACAGCAACATCTGTGCGGGAACTTCAAACACCCTTTGAAAGGCAAAATGTGATTCCATTCGGGATTCTCTGACTTGGTAAACAGCCGGGTTTTTATTTTGGAAGTCAGTTGGAGTGTGTGTGCATGCATGCTTGAGTGTGTGTGTTTAGAAGAGGGGTGCTTTGTAGGGGATGATGGACTGTCAAGGCTGAGATCGGAGAGAGAGAAAGAGGGAACACACTGAGAGGGGATGAGGGATCCGACTGCTGAGAGCAAAGTCCAGTGATTGGCAGGGACGTAATACAGTGTAAATCCACCCTAAAGCCAGTTTACTCACTTTTTGAGGCTGACATGTACGCCTTCTTAATCAATTTGTGGTCATTTGTGATTTGATGGGATACTGCTCGGTCATAAATGTGAGGATAAAGAAATGTGTGACATGAAAAAAAAATGCTGTTCTGTTTATATTATAGTATCATGTCACTAACTTTGATTCTCTGTCTCTCTCTTTTCTCTCTTTCCTGCCTCTCCTCGCTGGATGGAACCGCAACACCTCATCTCAATGTCCTCTTTTACCTGTCTACCAGGTAAGATACAGTCAGCTGTTAATAAATTGCCGCTCATTGAAAAGGTGCTGCTAAACAGATACTGAGCCAAACGTCAAACCTTGAGGAGTACTCACTGTCTCGCTTTCTGTCAGTAAAGCGTTTGAAATTCAGCAGCAGCACAATATATCCCTCTCCAGTGTTGTAGTCGAGACCAAGTCATCACCACGACCAGTGTATCGAGACCGAGACAAGACAGAGACTTTAATGGTTTGAGAACAAGTCAAGACCAAGACCAAAGCAGAGCGAGACCGGGTCAAGACCAAGACCAGATTTGTGTTAGACAGACATAGCTTCTTCTCCTGTCTCCCCCATACACTTTCTTGAGAGTGTGTGTAAAGGGGGCAGGGTTAGTGGGGTTTACGGTAACACATTTCAAATTAGGTATGAGTCAAGTTATTGGTTGCATTTGCAAGTTTTAACACATAGGCCTAAATCAGACAATGCACAGGCAATTTAGCAGAATCCCTGCAGTTGTGGTCTTGACCGGTCTTGAAACATAATCCTGAGTCCTCTTTATCTGAGACCGAGACGAGACCTCCAAAACTTGGTCCTATGATCGGTCTTGAGACCAAGACCGATCTCGAGTACTACAATACTGTCCCGCTTTGGGTTATAGTGGTAAGTTGATCTACGTATGTTTTATTTTATCCATGGACAAAGTTAGCAGGCATGTCGAAAAAAACACCATCCAATTCAGTTCACAAAAGAGTCCGACTTACAATAATTGAGATGAAAAGGATGCAATTATCATACTTATTCTTTTCTAAAAACAAATGTGTGTGTGTGTGTATATGTATATATGTATGTATGTATGTATATATATATATATATATATATATATATATATATATATATATATATATATATATATATATATATATATATATATATATATATATATAAAATTCACAAAGATGTCAAGGCACTTGTGCTCAGATCATTTTAATTCTAAGTAGTTCCTTTATAGATAATATTGGCTAGCTATGGAAATAAGAGTAAACATGAAATCAAACTCTTCTTTATAAGAGGTAACAAAGGGTTTGAATTATGTTTTGCAGTGCAAAAACAAGGCATCTTACACTGGTGCACAAAGCTGCTGGTTTACCTGGTGTTAGATGGTCTGCTCCAGCTCACAGGATTTGTGTGAAATAGTAATATTAAAAATAAACTCATTTTTCTCTCTAATCAGGTAACACTTTATTTTAAAGACTCTGAAAGGGAAATCAGGTGCCATAAAATTAAATTGACTGTTGAAGAGTGAAGTTTTTCATTCGTTAGCTAGGATGTTCATCAACTTGTCGACAGGGAATCTAGTGTGGTTGCCATGATACGTAGATGATCTATTGACAGACAAAGCTATATGGAGAAAAGTATCAATGCAGCAACAAAAATAGCTGTACCACTTCTATCTAGTCTACTGTGTGTAGATTTCTTTCCTTTCATTTCTCTGTTTCATTTCTCATTACTTTCATTTGTTTCTTTCTTCTCCCTTCTTTTTATACATGCATTATTCTCATTCCCTTCTTTGCTGCTCCAATCACTTCTGTTTCCTTGCTTTCTTCCTCTGTGTCATTCTTCTCTCCCATTGTTCGCCTTCATTGGCTATGGCTATAGCTGGTGTGCGAGTGTGCAAGTGTGTGTCTGATGGAGCGGAGCAGGGCTCTGCAGTGAAGTGATGGTATGTGAAATCACTGACATTACAGACGGGGGGCAGGAAGGTGTTGGTAGTGGCATTTCCACAACGTCGCTGTCCTCTAACTGACAGGGGCACCATGCATGTACCGCATTCCTCTTCACCCCCATCTCCCTTGCACTCTCTGTCCAACCATCTCTCCATCAACCCTTCTTTTTACTCCCCTTCTCTTCATCCTCATCCTCCTCTTCTACCCCTCTGCCCCTCCTCCCACCTTGTTCCCTTCCTAGCAACAATAGCGCTGTCTTCTCATGAGTGTCAACATCCCTGTGACTCTACGGATCAGTTGGTTTCTGAAGCACATGTGTGCTGTGTATTTGATCAGCATAGTGTCTATCCTTCCAGAAATCCAGACAAACATATCTCCTATTTTCTGTTTTTATTTTCTCTTATCACTTGCGCTCTCTTTCTGCTTATTTCTACATCTCTAGTCTCTTATGCCTTTTCTCTCTGTCTTGTTGGGTATTCCCTTTTTGTCTGTGTGTCTCGGCAGTAAAATCAGTGGCTGGATAGGATTGCAGTGCCTGCAAAAAGAGACCATCGGAAAGAAAGACAGAAAGGGGGTGAGATTGAAAGCAATAGGAAAGAAGGGCAGAGAGAGAAAAAAACTGAATCACAAAGACAGAGAGAGTAGTTGAAAGGCATCAAATACAAAGTTACAAGGCAAATGTAAAGGACCTTTCTGGCAGAGATATGAGGATATTCAGGAGGAGGAGAATGTGAATGAAAATGAGGGGAGAGAAAATAGAGTGTATGGGGATGAGGCAAAAGTGCAGGTGAAAGGGAGCCCCCAACTGGCTGGAGCTGGTACTGGCACCCGACTCCCCATCTCTTCCACACATTACTGTCTTCTTTTCCTTTACCTTCTGTTTCTCATTCTTTTACTCAGTGAGTAAAAGGAGAGTCATCGCTTTATAAGGTTGCAGATTATGCTCATGCAGTTTGGTAGTAATCTCACTTTCCCTGATGTCCTGGGCCTGTGTGTGTGTGTGTGTGTGTGTGTGTGTGTGTGTGTGTGTGTGTGTGTGTGTGTGTGTGTGTGTGTGTGTGTGTGTGTGTGTATGCTTGTAGGACAGTTTGCATTCTACTTACAGATACAGCTAAAACTCCTCATACTTTAATCTCCACTCTCTTTCCTCTTCTCTCTCTCTCTGTTTTCTAGCCTTCTTTTCTTCCTGTCCCTCCCTATCTGCTTTTGAGCGCTGTACAAAGCCAGAGTTATAAGACTATTTGCGTCATCAGCTTCAGGGAGAGTGTGTTGTGTGTGTGTGTTGTGTGTGTGTGTGTGTGTGTGTGTGTGTGTGTGTGTGTGAGACCTGAACTCTCCCCATACAGCAGTTGAACGTTAAGCCCTGACTGATGTGTGTATTTCTCATTATTGCAGCAGTGCAGAGGCCAGGGACACGCACGTGCGCACACACGTGGGAGTATAGAACTGATGTGTCATCTTTGCATGTATGCAAATTCTAGAGAGCATGCCTAAGTAAACACAAGTGCACACATTTACTCTCATTTTACTTTATCTTCTGGTGTGGACCACCCATCAGCGTCCATCATAAACCACTTCTTCCTCCACCTTGTCTCCATAGCAACGCCATAGCAACCCCTCGCCAGCAGAGCCCTTGACATGAACCCAACCCGCCCCTCTCATGCCTCTCCATCTGTCATCAGTGGCTGAGAGGATTGTCCATCAGCCCTCCTGAAATCTTGATTGGCAGTTGCCACTCAGACAGGCATGGAGAGTGCATCTCTTCAAAATGAGATAGGCCTGTGAAGGACAAGCATAGGAATGCAGAAACTGGTTTACTTGAACTTGAGTTTTTCCCCATCATGAGCGCAGAACTGATGAAGCGCATCTTTTGCCTTTTAAAGGATAAGTGAAAAGGTGTCTGAGAGGTCTTCAGTCAAATTCGTGTTCCTGTCTTTGATTGTCAAGTGATGTAGAGTGTCCAAACTCACCTTGCACACATCCATCACAGAAGTGCAACATGCATCATGCCATTGTGACAGACTCATTCGTAGCCATTAGGCCAGGACACACTTCCCAGTCCAGTGATGTACAACGTGTAAAAAGCATGTCAGGGATACCGCCCATGTCTGCAAGGCTCCTGTGACAGCTTCATGAGCATTAACATGATATATAAAAGCCATCATCAGCCCTGCAAACATGACTAATGTGGGCGTTGATGCAGTCTGCGTGTGTGTGACTTGATCACTTAATGATACAAATTGACTGTGCTTAAGCAATCCTAGCATCCTTACGTCCAGTGGTAAAGAGCTCTTGTATTATTGACAGTACACACAAACACGCATTTTATATACAACAGGCAAACACACATGGCAGTCCTACTCATCCCTGTGTGTGGGCGGGAGGTGGTGTGCTTGATCAATACGTCGTCAGTTGCTCTGACTGTATCATTATCATTTTAATGACTGCAGTATTTTCGCCCACTGATGGCCTTCGAGATGAACAGAACAACACCAGAGGTCCCTAAAGGTTCACTGCTGCCGTAGGGCTGCATTCAGGTGTCACGTAATGGCCGGTGACATTTTGAAAACGCAGAGCAACTAATAAAGACAATGCAGAGTTTATTGATTTACGCTATAGTTCAATACAAAGCTTTAATTGTTGAGGTCCTATGTCCACTCTTGGTGCTTCTTAAATTGAATCTGTTCTTTGGCTATGTGATATCAATACTAATGTGATTAATGGGTAAATGTTAGGGGTTAGCTGTTCTGCTCTGGTTTACATAATATGAGCCTATATGTAATATCATAGAGTGCTTAACATTGAGTGAAATCCTATCGGTGCTTATGCTGCCACACTGCATGGCAATGTTACTCCAGATTAGGGCTGCAGATAAGATATATTTCCATTATTGATTAATTGAATTATCTTTTTTTCAGTTCATTGTTTAGTTTGTAAAATGTCAGAAAATATGCCATCTTCAAATGATTTTCTTTGGCTGAAGAGTTCAAAAGCCAAAGATATATTTATTGTGATATGAAACACAGAATAGCAAAATACATTTCAGCCTGGAACAAGCAATTGTTTTGCACCTTTACGACCTTAAATGACTCAAACAATTGATCAGTTATCAAAAGCATTGCTGATTAATTTTCTGTTGATAGAACTGCCAGTTTCAGCACTACTCTGGGTAATCAATACACAATGTGATGGAAATATCTGTCTGCTAGTTACTAGTTATTACTTGTTCGATCAATTCACAAAAGAATGAATATGGCATGAAGCCTTTATCAAAAGCTTACTATTACAGACATATTTGAATTGCTTAGTAAAGATCGTGAGAAGCTGACAGGATGAACCAGATGAGCCTCCTGAACTTAAAGGTTGATTTTAGCTGTGGAATTTCATGGAGGGGGAGATAGAAAGAGAGAGCGGAAGAGAGTGTACGCTATAGGGTGTGTGTGTGTGGTGTGTGTACTCTCAGCTGCTCTCAGCGTGTATCTGCTCCTGCGGTCCTGTATGTGGTGACAGGCTGACATCAGAGTAAAAGCCCCCTGAAGTCATGTTGAACAGATGTCTCTGCTCTCTCAGTTTCCCTGGTGGTGGAATACATACTGTAGACCTGGCTCTCTGACGTCTCTTTCTTTTCAATTTACTTGTCTATTAAATGATGCTGTTCTTTCTTCAGTCAACATACTTTGCAGACTCTCTTTCCTCTTCCCCTTTTTTTCATTTGATCTGTTGTTGCCATTCGGGCAGAGTTTTCCCTGGGCTTTGTTAGACATCTTTCTCTCATGTCAGTCTTTGTTCAGTAAAAAGGGACAGGTGAAATGGACTCTTGGTGAATTGCCCTTGTGTACTTTCTCTTAGTATTTCCCTGTGTGTGTGTGTGTGTGTGTGTGTGTGTGTGTGTGTGTGTGTGTGTGTGTGTGTGTGTGTGTGTGTGTGTGTGTGTGTGTGTGTGTGTGTGTGTGTGTGTGTGTGTGCACTTTTTGTACAAGGCAATGTTCCAAGCCCTGTGACGTGAGCACCGTCTCTGTGAAAGCAGGCAATCTGGGCATTGGCTTTTCTCCAGAAACGCTTTCATTTCCATTCAGCAGTGGGATGTTACTCACTGGAGCCCACATTTGCACTGCTCATGCCATCTCACACACACACACACACACACACACACACACACACACACACACACACACACACACAGAGCTGACAGAGCAGGGTCAGTGCACAGCTTTCTTTGTCTTAGTTAAACTTTCTGTTGTCGTCTCTTGTCTTTTGGAATTACATATTTTCTTACAAACTTTCACTAATACACACACACACACACACACACACACACACACACACACGCACACACACACACACACACACACACGTACACAAACTGCTGTTGTTATGGTAGGAACACATGATGCAACAGCAGAGCCATCCCTCCTTATGTCCCACAGGATAAATGGGGGATTGCAGATTTGAAAGAGACGTATCAGACAAAAACAAGGAGTGGGAAGGAAGAGTGACTGATTTGACTTAGAAGAGGGAATAGGGGACAATGTGAAAATGATAGAGAGAGAGAGAGAGAGAGAGAGAGAGAGAGAGAGAGAGAGAGAGAGAGAGAGAGAGAGAGAGAGGGGGGGAAAGGGAGAGGGATTTGAGAGAGAGAGAGAGAGAGATTGGTGGCTAATAGAAATTCCCATGTTGCCTTATTGAGATGCAGCGGTGGCATGGGTAATGAGCTAGCGGCAGCTGACGCATTGATTGAGCCAGAAGAGGCGCTCAAATTATCCTACTCCTCGAGAGAGGATTACGCATAGGTGTAAAAAATAGAGAAAACAGGAAAACGTCATGTTCACTCATCTCAGCACTTTAAATGGTGGTATCTCTGAAAATGGTTAACAATAAATGTTTGTAAATGTGTAGATACTTGAGAGCCTTTTTAATATTGTATATACTGTACCTTAGTTTTCACTCATGGAATGATGGCACAGTGAATTAGTACCTTGAGATTCACCCAATCAACTCGTTGCAGAGCAATAATCAGAGCAGTGTCTTATAATACAAATATTATATTAAAATGCTTATTTTGTCCCCAAATCTACTAACTAAATTGAATCTACTGGCCAGGTTTGCAAGCATTCTCAACCTCTGAAATATGGAAGATGTGCTTTTGATCAAATTGGTGTGTTTTTCAATTGTGTTAGTAGTAAATTGGAAGAATCTAGGACTGAATTAATCCAACAACTCAAATCATGTCAGCAGCTGTTTTTTTGTCACCCAGGAGAATGAACATAATTAGAGTCAAGAGCTGGACAGAAGCTACTAATGCTATACTATTTGCATGTTATAATAGTTTTCACTCTTATTGGGTAGATCAGGAGCTTACATGGATGTTTTGTTGAGATCTTCCTTGCACGTCATAGTAATAGAGGGTGGTGAAAATCCTCTGTGCTGTAAGGCAGTTATCTCACACACAAATGCACGTCTTGTTATCGTTGTTTCTGTGCCTTGAGGTGTTTCTGATGGGACCATACGCTTTGACACCTTGACCTTTCTCCTGCACAGCGTTTGTTCTATGCTAGTAGAGAATAAAGGCTGTACAAAGACATAGGAAGGAGGAAGAAAATCCGGGAGAGTAAACCACTTGCCAGTATTGTTGAGCTTTTGATCTGGAAAAGTGTGTGCGTGTGTATCAATGTCATGCACCGGGATGTGGCCCCCTACCTCGAACACACACGACACACACACACACACACACACACACACACACACACACACACACACACACACACACACACACACACACTACCTCCCCGTATAGAAGATTGTTCTGTCCTCAATCCAAACACTGTTGATCCATTTGGGAACAACCTTGTGCATATTGTCCATAATAGTGGGGTTTGTGCTCACCTTGGACAATCCTCCCTGCTGTTATTTTCTTTTTCCGCTTATTTATGGATGGGCTGAATGTCAAAAAGTTGTGTAAAGCCAATTCCAGGTTAAGGTAGCATAATGCCTCAGTTTCTCTTTTGTCCAATTTTCTTTGATGTGTTCTCCTTTTAGCTGTGTGACGTGAAGTTCGTACTTCTTAGTATGTGCTTCTTGCTGTCCATGTTAAAACATGGACTCATTTTCAGTCTGTGTGCTCAAGCCGTCATCTCCCCTTCCTGCCCCAAAGCGGGAGCGTAGCACCCTCATTGCCAATTAAGCTCAAATCAACAAACGAAGATGGAGTGAGACATCAAATTACATCCAATATCCTCTCCCATACTCAAGTCTGTCTTTGCCAGCCACAAATTAGCTTACAAATTAAGGCTCTGAAGATGAGAAAAGTCGAGTTGCCAGATAACAACCAAATAACATCCTGCCGGCGTCTTGATGTGGCGTTCCAACTTGGATCCTGCTTCCTGCCTTCTTTTGATGTGCAGACAGAGTTTAGTTGAGTTTTTCCTGGTTGAGATTCGACCATCCATTTCAATCTCCATTTGGAAAGTAAGCTGGTTATCAAGACAGGTTGATGAGATCTCATGTCACTGAAGTCTCTTCCGGCTTGATCCATGTTTGATGTTGCATAGACAACCCAAACACTGTTAATTAATAAAATAACTCAAGCTGAATTATAGATGAGAAAGGTTTGATTAATTGCTTCTTAGAATCAGATTCCTTCTCCCCTCTCTTTTCTAGCCCACACAGTTGGCGTCTCTGCATGGCTAGTATGCCAGAAATTGCATTTTTTCGTGCTTGTTCGTGTGGGCTTGCATGCATGTGTGTGAAAAATACAGAAAGAGTGTACTGCCGCTGCCAACATGTCTTTCTATGGTTGCAGCAAGGTTTTGTAATATTATCCAGTCAGATGTTTAATAATTCATACTTCTATATTGAGGGTTATCTAACACATGACAGCCAGACAGTGTGCAACTCTTTGAGTGGTGTCTAGGGGCTCCTTCACTGTGAAGCCTATCAGAGAGTCATCACCAAGGTACCAATCCTTAGCTCATCATTTGCCTCTTTATTTGACTCCTGTCCCCCCGGAGGAGTGTGTGAGTACATGTTTAGCATGCACACACATATGTTTCAAAAGTAACACACATACCGGTAACATCATTTTCTGTGGACAACATATCCGTTTGTGTACAAGTATGTATATACAGTAGATGAGTGTGTGTGTGTGTGTGTGTAAGTGTGCACATGCACGGTTGTCCCGTCTGCTGCAGTTGCTGCATCGGGCCTGGTGTGGCTAATTAAAAGAAGCCTGCTTGCATTATTCATGAGGCTGTAATTATACATTCCTTTTACTGATCCCCAGTCAGACGCATTAAAAATAGATCTGAGTCTCCGTGCCCCGCCCTCGTAGGCCCCACTTTCTCTCCGTGTTTTGACTATGTCTCTCCTAGCATCTCTCTATTTATCTATCCTTATCAGTATTTCTCCATCTCCCTGTCACTGGCCTCATTGCCGCAGATTTCTTTTTCTTAAATTGTTCTTTCCCTCTCTCCTCTCATCTCTCCCATATCTGCCCGCCGTGTCTTCATTCATGTTTGCTCTGATGTTCCCGTTTAGGATTCGGGCAGAACATTCCTCTGACAGTGTCACTCTCGCTTGGCTCTGTGGCCTGAGATCCAGTCACGTCAGGCCAGAAGTCAGAGTGGAATATTTTGAATCTGCCACGACATCTTGGCAGTAAGATTCAGAAGAGGAGAAATATCACTACCTCTGATCATCTTAATGGGGGAGACTGTCTCCTCACACTCTGCCCAAAAAGTTCTCTCTGACAATTTTTTTTAATTGCATGCTTAATCCACAAAATCTGCAGCAGCTGAATTCAGTCTTTCGTATTCAAATGTGAGATGGCTTCAGCACATATACACTAGAGTGTGGATATCTGGCAAACATGAGATTATTCGGTATGTGTGCCATATGTTTCTACCGAGTCAACAACATCCAGGAAGTTTTTGCACAGTCAAACATATGACAGCCTGAACATTTTGAGCTATTTTCGGCTGTGCAGTCAGGCATTAGTTACCTCTGGCAATGAGACTTGTTTGCCTTACTGGCGGAAAAGAGTGTGTGAAGCTTGCATTTTCCACCGCGCAGGTGATGAGCTTAGACATATTCGTGTATATATTTACATGCTGATGAGACTGATGTTGCAAGGGGGTGGGGATATTTTGTAAAATCTGCCAATCAGAGAGCTTGTTAGATAACTAAGTGGATCATTCAGTATTTGCTGCCTTTTGGCGATGCTCGCAATCGCTCTCATTGTTTCAGAATGTGAAAATAGATTACTGCCTTGAAGCCACCCAGAAATTCATCGCCTCACACCACATTTCACTCTGTTTGTAGTTGTTGGGGATATATTATGTAAATGCAGTCGTGTACATGAAATTGGCTTCCCACGCCCATGTGCCCCCTCTCCATATAATACAAACAGCCAAAAACAAACATGCATACTGAAATACAATACATACTCATATAAACACACACACAGGATGCGGATGCTAGTTGCTTTAGATAATACTTGGATGTACAGTTTAACTTTGTGTATGTGTGTCTACATTATGTGGTAAAAAAATATGGTGATTTTATCACAGTTAGATTTCTGAAATTGTTAGACTCTATCAACTACAGAGAACATCAAAGGTAAATGGTGACCAGACACATTTGGTCTTAAATCTAGTAGTATTCGATATTATAAAAATTCCAGCTTGAAATGCTCCTATCTTTATGTTAGAAGGCTAATACCCTTGCACCTGGTCATGCATCAATGTTGTGTAAATTGGCTTTCAGCTGTTTTCATACAAAGATTGAACTTTCTGATGGAGGGAAATTGATTTATACCTGAAGCAGAGCTAATGCTGTAAATCTATATTATTCAGGAAAAATAATGGAGTGCATTTTCCATCACTTAATAGTCAAAGCACTCAGAATAACCTAAAAAGGTGTGTGTGTGTGTGTGTGTGTGTGTGTGTGTGTGTGTGTGTGTGTGTGTGTGTGTGTGTGTGTGTGTGTGTGTGTGTGTGTGTGTGTGTGTGTGTGTGTGTGTCTTTCAGATAAGAGCTGTAATCGATCCTTAAAAGTTAGGCCCGACAAGGCCCGAGCCCGACAAGTACATTTTGATTGACAGCTTTTTAAAAGCCTGAACCCGTTTACACCCCAACATTATTCAAATGTGCAAACGCACACAGCTCTTTTGCCTTTTGTCAAGAATTACATTTTTTAACATCATTTATTCATGACTGACGTAGGCTATAGGCCACTTGGAAGTTGGAGAAATAAATAAATAAATGAAGAAATAAAATAGTCCTCCAGAGGCCAGCCTCAGTTTCACCTCCTCATCATCCATTTTCGCGCTAATCGAAACGCATCACCTGACCGCTCATTTACCGCGCAACCGGGAGCGCACGCCCGAGCCCGGCCCAGCCCGAGCCCGTGTAAAATGATCAATCTTAATAAACTGTGAATAAAACTATACAACCACAGAATAATGGTTAAGCTCTCAATCGAGCATGTCTCGTGCAAAATACCTCCGCTTTAACGTTACTTTATAAGTAGGGTTGGGTACCGTTTGGAGTTTTACGATTCCGATGTCAAACCGGTACTTTTAAAACGATTCCGATTCCTAAACCGATTCTTGAAAATGAAAAATGACATCAAAGAAAGGCTCTTTGATGGAGTTTTTTTAAATCGAAAATTATTTAAATTTAACAATATATTAATGTTTTAAAGTACTTAAATATAAGTAAACCTAAGTCACCTGATGATGATGATGATGATAATAATAATAATAATAATAATAATAATAATAATAATAATAATAATAATTTATACTTTATTAATTCCACAAGGGGAAATTACAATACCTAACACATAACTACAATAATTTAACAAATAACAGTTACACTATTAACAAGTAACAACAAAATAAATGTTGAGTTGGTATGCCAACCAGCTTCAAACTTTAGCAGTTCTTTTGCAGAAAAATGACCATATTTGCCTTTTCTGGAAAGAAACCTACCTCTCCTGACTTATGGCATGTCCTGCACAGGAGAAAACTCTCTCAGATGGTGTCCAAGAGGCCTGGACACACAGGTAGGAGTTTGAAAGGGCAGACAGTTTGGGGAGGCTGTCCCGCTTCCTCCACCACCAGGCTACAGGGTCTTGTCCTGAACGATAGCAGAGCAAGTGTAATATGTTTACTAGTGATCACGTGCAGTGAATGGTTAATATGCCTTTTTGTCCGTTTTGGTGAGCCCAGAGGGAAAATATGGCATTTTAAAAGTAGCCTGACATTTACGATAGCGTGATATTTTTACGTCCGTTTCGGAGCGTGTACAAAAAGCCGTCTGTCAGCTGTGATTGTAGAGTGTCTCCGCTGTCCGGAGCGACAGAGGGAAAATATTTCAGTCGGAACCGAAATTTGCGTTCTAATCCGGTCCGAATACTTCTTGCTTAGGAACCGGTTCCATGGTGGAACCGGGTTTCGGTACCAAACCCTATTTATAAGATGCTACGTCCATTATTTTTGCAGTCTATGCTTCCTGCAAAGAAATTCCAGAACTTCACAACAGACTACCCTACATGTACAGTACATGAATGATGAAGAAAATAAATATACACATACACAAACACATATATATATATATATATATATATATATATATATATATATATATATATATATATATATATATATATATATTAGTGCTGTCTGTGTGTTTTATCGTTTTGAACTGAGCTATCATCGCAGCACGTCTAGTCTGAAATACCACTTGATGGCCAAGCACACTGCTGATGCGAATTCTCTGCCCCCTCGTCAAAGCCAGCCGACAAAAGCACAAAGCAAGCCGATCCACTTTTCCATGTTGATAAGAGCATTAAAATTATATATATATATATATATATATATATATATATGGTATAGGTAGGCAATTGCAATATATATGGTATAGGTAGGCAATTGCAATATATATTATATATATATATTGCAATTGCCTACCTTATACCATGATAAAACCGCCTATGACCACACAGTACAAGACCTGCATTCAAATGTTTACTTCAAGTGAAAAGAGAGGCATTACATCAGCACAATAAATTGACTTAACGTCTGTTCAAGGTGGAGCTTCCAACTCTAATTTAATGCTGGATAGTTTAATGAATAATATGTATTATATTTTAATTGTGATATTTTGCGAGTAAAATCTGAATCTGCAACGTAACCAGAAACATTGCTCTGTCAGGTAAATGTAATACTACAATGTTTTCCTCTGAAGTAGGACTACACAGTAAGTCAGTAGTATATGGTTGAATTGCATATTAAGTGACTTGAGGGCCTTCTGTTGTCTAAGTTGTTTCGGGGTACAATGGCCCTGGAGAAAGCTGAAATCAGCAATACAGGAGGCCAAGCAATTAGCTTGTTTCAGACAGGCATGTTTTGAACGGGCACTGCACTAGTTGTTAGAATACACTGTATGAAGTGAGAAGCTGCAGGTTCTTTTGAGCAAGGTATGTAATCCCTACCTTCATGGTATAAAACTTCCATATCTGTTGTCAGTAAAGTACCATTATTATTGTATTTACTAAGAGATCACTATTTTGTGCAGGGAGTTAATTTATAAAGGAGCTGTTGAGCTAATGTCTTATTTCACGCAGGCTAAATAAATAGTTTTTCTGTATGCGTGCGTCAGTGTGCCTCCCTCCTGGCTCCAGCACTCCAGGGCTAAACTGCTCTTCCTGCTTTTGAAGCTGTTCTGATGGTCTGGGCCTCTGTTGTTACTGATGTTGCTTTGGCTGGTAGGGTTTAGAGGGTTGCAGGGGAATTCAGGCTGGTTAGACTAACGTCACTGCTGACTAAAAAAGCAAAAAGAGCGAAAGAGAAGGTGGAGAAGTGGCGGAGATAGAGAGATTTAGTGAATGATAAGGGAGGAAAGAAGCGGTGGGAGCGAGACAGACAGCGAGAGTGCTTTCATTGAGTAGCGAGTGAGCATTGTTTGATCTTCGACATGCTGTCTCCCTCCTGCACAGTATGACTCAACAGCTTTCTGCTGGTGTATTCCCTCTCTTTCTCTCTTTTTGTCTGGATAGGTGAGAGGATGAATAGAGGGAAGGGGGGATAAATGAGTCAGAAAACACTAATGGGTAGAGAAGGAACGAGGGCAAATTTTGGCAGAAACTGAGAAAGGAGCCCAAGAGACGGTACATAGAATAACTGGATAACAAAACGGAAGGGAATGAAAGTGAGCCCACACACTGATTGGAAACTGAAATAGTTGACAAAAGCAGAGATTGTGTGGCAAGGATTTACTATATTGCACATCTGCATGTCTACAGTCCTATAGTAATGAGGCCAGGCCAAACTTTAAAGTAAATCAATAAACCAACATCCAAAATGAACACGTTTTATTAATTTATGTTCATATTTATTTTGGTAATATATTTATATCAAGGTTTGAAAACGGTTGCTGGGTTTCTTACCTTTTTGCTTTTTGGTTTTTATCTGCTCTGGTAAAAAACATTGTTTGAGGGATTCACTACATTTTCTCTATATGAAGTATATGAAGGCATTCATTTGTCATAACCATTTGTGTTTGGAACTTTGTCACCTCCAGTACATACAAACTGTAATGAAGAATATATTGCCTTATATTCTAGTCACCACCCACATACATGCTTGACATTACAGAAAGTCTGTAATTAATGATTTCAAGTATGTAGAGGGAACAAAACTGAAGAGATCAACATTTAATTACACTATTTAACATTCCTGCTTATTAAATCTGCCAGTGTGTGCTTGTGCATTTGTGTGAGGAACAGTGAGAGATACAAAGACATACAGTACACAGAGCTAGGGTGGTTGATGATAGGTATTCAACCCCTGCCCTTTGCCCTGGTGGAGGGGATTCCCACGCCCTGCTACAGGGGCTTTCCAAATGGCCATAAAAAGCTGGAGGAATAAGCCCCTAGTAACACATTGTGTTTCCTTTCAAACACTGATCCCAGTTCGGAGCTGTAGCCCCACGAAGAGCATTCAGGGTTAGAGAGCAGGAGTGGAAAGCAGCTCACAGATCTGTGCCTAAGGGCAACGAGCTTCTTAGAGCCAGCGCCTCGGGGAGAGAAAGCTAAGCCAGCAAAAGCTACTACCATCTGCCAGCATTGGCTTAGGGCTTCTGAAAGATAAAGTTTGAAAGTGAGAGAGGTGCACAAGTGGAGACATCTCTTTTTAAACCTTCTCTCTCCTCTGCTAGTAGTCGCTTCCAGCTGGAAATTAAGCTATCCAGTAATGATCTTTAACTGCATGGATGCCAGCGCTGTGAGGATACATCTGAAAACTGTGTGTGTGTGTGTGTGTGTGTGTGTGTGTGTGTGTGTGTGTGTGTGTGTGTGTGTGTGTGTGTGTGTGTGTGTGTGTGTGTGTGTGTGTGTGTGTGTGTGTGTGTGTGTGTGTGTGTGTGAGTGACGCGGGCATGCACGCACGCATGCATGCTAAATAATACAAGTTTATATCTTTCTAACTGCTATAACGATAGTTACGTATTGTAACTCCAGATTCTATGAGTATAGGCATAGCCCTCTAAGAGATGTTGCTATTGGGTTTATCCCTTCGCGCATGCGCAGTCGTGAAGATTTCTTTCGCGCCCTTGTGCCCTGCACGGGCCTATATTACGTCCAGAGTTACTGTATATCACAGTTGCACGACCATAGATCTACTCCCAACATCAGCATTTTTCTTCAGCTAACATTGGTGAAGCAGGTGGCCTGAATCTTAGAGAGCTATGCCTATACTCATAGAATCTGGAGTTACAATACGAAACTATCGTTCTATTTCGTGGGTGCTGCCCGCCTTTGAGAGGCGCAGACCACAGCCCGTGGGGCGCCGTCTCCCCGAGCTGATATCTTGGTGCCGCCGTTGTGGCCGAAGCGCCGCTCTCTAGGAGGTGTGCTTCCGCATCCCCTCCAATACCTACAGCTCGTGGCTGCCCCAGCCTTAGCGGGGAACAGCCAAAGCTTAGTGGTCATGGTGGAGACAGCAGAGCGATGTTGTTCTGCGCCGCAGTCACCTAAGGTGGTACACAGGTATGCGCGGTCAGTGAAGCGAGCATGGACCTGGTTCGGGGAGACGGCGGTGTGGGCTCCCGTCGGCCAAAAAAAGGGGCCTTTGGGGGAAGAATGGAGGCCAAGGTCTACCGCCGTGGCGGGACCGCTAGGAACTCCGTTTCCGTGTCGCCTTGAGCCCTGGTGAACGGTGCATAGCGAGACATCGGAGCCACCCGTCTCCCGGGTTGGGGAATGCTACTCAGCACTCACACAGGTCAAGAACAAAACCCTTAGCGGTGGGCAGGGAACCCGCACGCTGCGGGGGAGAAAAGCCGAGTGGCGGGGCTCCGTAATCCTCTGCTGTTTCAAGCTCCAGTCCTCCCAATGGGAAGGAGGGAGAGCCGGCAAGAGAACCGCCTTTGGGGGGGATTGAGACAGCGGACTCGTGCCCGCCAAAGAGTTCCCCTTTCGGGATGTCTGGGTGGCGCCGCTGGTGGTATACTTACCTTACTCGACTGTCTGGCTGGCTGCCATCGTCTGTCGCTTCGCGGCTCTGTTGAAGATCTAACGGCAGGATGTAGCCGGTCCGTCAGTCGGAACACGGGCGGACACTGCTGTTCTTCGAAGTTTTCAAACTGCTTGCTGGCTGAAGAAAAACTGGGAGCAGATCTATGGTCGCACAACTGTGATATACAGTAACTGCAGACATAATAGAGGCCCGTGCAGGGCTGGCACGACTGCACATGCGCAAAGGGATAAGCCCAATAGCAACAGCTCTTAAAGGGCGAAGCCTATATAAAATAGAAGCACAGATGCAGACAGTGTGTGTGTGTGTGCACACGTGTGTGTGTGTGTGTGTGTGTGTGCACACGTGTGTGTGCATGTGGCTCATTGGATATGTGGGTGGTTAGAAGGTGGCGATCATAAAGAGCTTCTCCTAGACTCGAGCATGGTATTCCTGTCCTCGCTCCCCAGCTCTCCTTCGTTCTCTCTCAGTGTCTCAGATTAATGGCAGGGGAAATCGGGCTCACAATCAGGGTCCTCCCCTGCCTGCTCCTCGCTGGATGTCCCAGCACTGCCAGATGATAAATCGACCACTGATGCTTTGGAAGCTGGAACAGGAAGAGCTCTCACAAGTTAACACAGAAGGAGACATGTTTTTTCCCACTGGGACGTGGGTTTTTCCTGGCTGTTCTGCCAGGCTAAACAGCTTTAAAGGAACACAGAGGAAGGCAAACGTAAATATGCCAACACGGGCCTACAGGGAACTCCCATAGCAAGTCAAAGAATTTAAATAAAGTGCACATCTCTCATTTTATAGTAGTCATTCAGAAAACTGTCCCGCTTCAAGATCTTTTTGCACCTCAAAGTTATTCCAGATATTTCTTCCAACTTGGCTACTACACTGCATATTGACAACATCTTACAGTATAAAATAATGGCAAGTAGTACTTTCTTGATCCACTAAACATGACTGTTGTTGTTGCATTAGCTTATGTGCAGTGAAAAGTGTGGCTTTCACCCACCAATTCCCATGGACTTAACGCCATCTGTAAATGTGTCAGATTGGTTGAAAATATTCTTTTAATCACAAAAGTACTTGTTTATAAAATATTTGGCAGAAAGTGACTTCATTCAAAAAGTTCAAATACATCAGCTCCCATAATTAATACATCCTGACACCCATTAGAGATGTGTCAGGACAGATGTCAGTAAGTTCAGCTGTGATATCATGAAACACAATTACTTATGAAGAGACAGTGTAGTGAGACAGAAAAAGCTCATTACCAAATCAGTGCTGGCACATGGCTCAATGATGCAGAGCAGGAAAGAAACAGCCAGAATGTTCTTCAGCCTTTGAAAATGACTTGATTAGTCAAATTTTCACAACTCTGTGCAGATATTGTTGTTAAGTAACTGTTTCCATCAATGATGAGTTAATAGTAATTTTTCCCAGCGTGTTTTTCTTTCTTTCGTTTTACCTCTTATTTCTTTCTTTCTTCTTTTTTTACATTGACTCTTTACTTCTGACCCTCAGTTCTCTAGCTTGCTTCTCCTAAATGGCCGGTTCTGTGGATGCAATCAGCTGAGCTTTTATTCAAAAATGTTACTATTCATCCCTGATTTGTCAAAGCCAGCGGTAGAAATGATTGAAACCATGACTTTGAAGCAATGCAAAAGCTTCCAGCACAGTGAAGCCAAACGTCACTTGGCTCTTGATGCTCAATGAGCCATGGACCAAAGTTCTCATTCTGTGTCTTCCTCCAGCAGTCCCTCCACATTAGATCATTAATCACAAGGCGGCATGGAAAGTAAAGAGTGCAGAGCCGGGATGTAGGCCTCTGGTCAGTCAATGGTGGCCTCTCCAGCCCATAAGTCCCTGGCTGGTGTCATTATTCTGACATTGTTGTGAATGCGAGAGCTTTTGTTGCTATTGATTTGGGATGAGGGCGAAGGAGAGGAGAGATCGATGCACTTGGTGATTCAGTGGAGTTCCAAACTCTGGTCGACTGCACAACCTGCTTTTGTCCATATCTGTGTTAATGGAAAGTATATACAGTATGTGACAATGCCAATCTGCATGTGTCTCCCTGGTCCAGTTAATAGATTACATACATGTGACACTCACAACACAGTGCTGTACATCAGCTTTACACTTTCAAAGATTGCATCTGCACATATAAACTCTGCATGCATGTTCGTAAACACATATTAAATAGTTGTTAATATAGTTTATTTAAGTAACATCCCAATGCAACTACAAGAGATCAAACTGAAGTGTATTCCATATGCTCACATACACACAATAATGCATGGACACTGGCAATTGGAGCGGTAATCTTCTTTGTATCCTCCCTGTCAGCCTCTGATCCTTTGTGCTCTCAGTCAAAGCCTTACGTTTGAAGCTATGTTCAAAGACTACCTGCTCAGCCCAGCCAGATCCAGATGAAACCCGGGCATCTGCTGGATCCCCCTCCCCTTAGCCATGCCACTCCAAGTTCAGCTCAACATGTTGAGGGTTTCCTCTGGGGTGTCGTCACAGACAGGTGAAAGGGGTACAGGGAGTACCGGTCAATAACCGTCCTAACAGGACAAGACAGAGAAGGGGAGGCAGGGTCACTGAGATGCAGAGGTTAATTAGATATTAAATCATATTTGAGACAAGTCACAATGCAAGTATTGTGAGAAAAATCTTATGTCCTTAATTGCATGTACAGTATCTCCTGTTAAGAGGATGTTGGGGTTGGACATTAAGCAGGGAGGAATAATAAGGAAGTATAAACTGTTAGGATATCAGTTGGGAAGTTTATTTTAGAGGTGGTTTAAAAATGATTAAAATGCTGGTGTTGAGGCTGAAACATGTTTCTGTGAAGATACTGTAAGTGTAAAAGTCTTTGTGCAGCGATGTAGAGAGTGGGTTTCTGGGCAACTGCAGCTGCACACTCAATATCTCAACCACATGGCTCTGTCTCTACAATCCTGTGCTGCAAACAAAATACTGTTTTGTTGAGCCAAACCAAAAGCCAACAAGTTTCTTTTTCATTTATTCATTGTATAATTTGTTTTATTTATTACTTGTTTCTATTCTGGGTTGAAAACTGTTTTTGCTGTACATTCTTGTTTGGTAAATATGACTCTGTCTCTAGTGCACACTTGAAATTATGTAAAAGTACTGTGTGTTGGCAAACTACCGTGTGAAAGCGCACAACACCCACACATGATGACATTCTCTAGCATGCCTATGTGCTATATATATATAGTAGTGGGGAGAACAAGTTTTCCTACTTACAAAGCATGTAGAAGTCTGTAATTTGTATCATAGGTTCTCTTCAACTGTGAGTGACGGAATCTAAAACAAAAATCCAGAAAATCACATTGTATGATTTTTAAGTAATTCATTTGCATTTTATTGCATGACATAAATATTTGATACATCAGAAAAGCAGAACTTAATATTTGGTACAGAAAACGTTGTTTGCAATTACAGAGATAATATGTTTCCTGTAGTTCTTGACCAGGTTTGCTCACACTGCAGCAGGGATTTTGACCCACTCCTCCATACAGACCTTCTCCAGATCCTTCAGGTTTCGGGGCTGTCGCTGGGCAATATGGACTTTCAACTCCCTCCAAAGATTTTCTATTGGGTTCAGGTCTGGAGACTGGCTAGGCCACTCCAGGACCTTGAGGTGCTTCTTACGGAACCACTCCTTAGTTGCCCTGGCTGTGTGTTTCGGGTCGTTGTCATGCTGGAAGACCCAGCCACGACCCATCTTCAATGCTCTTACTGAGGAAAGGAGGTTGTTGGCC
>CM042320.1:23938182-24270682 GCA_023566125.1 Zingel zingel
CCACTGTAACTGTACACTCATTGGGGTATCCCTGCTTGTTTTCTACATTGTTTGTTTCTGATCATTTCACAAAGGATACCTGGGGGCACTAACTAAGGCAAAGATGCTTTTGTGATTCTGTGGCGAATCACAGGATTTATAATGTTTGGGTTTTGATTTGCAGAAGGTTTCTTTGTGAATCCCAATAGAGCTAACTGGTACGGCGTATCAAACCGTTAAATCTCTACCCGTGCATCAATGTGTTTGTGTTGTGAAGTAAAAGGGTATGTTTCCTGCTGGGTTGTTGAAATGTGACATCCTGGTTAGCTCTTCTACAGTTTGGTCCAAATTGCTTTATTTATTGTCATTTTTTTTTAAGCTCTGGTCAATAATGAGTCCCTTTCAACCATTGACCATTGGCTCTGTTTGTTACCACTACCTTTTACAGTATATTGTCTGTTTGAGCTCAGCACAACTGCATCACAGCAGTTTTAGTACATTATAGTAATCAATAACACAAATGGCCCATTTACTTACTGCCTTTATGACTCAAATAAACCCCAGAGGGCAGTTACTTTAAGGAACTGTCGACACTTCAGAAGTCATTATAAGCATTATACATCAGTCTGGTCAATGCACATTAGTAGTTAGTAAAAAATAAACCTTCACAAATCACTTTAATTCAAGTCTATTTTATTCGTCTGTGAATACTATGAATACATTATGCACTGTACATTTAGTCCAGTTATGCATCAGTTGCTTTCATGGTGTCATCTGAAACATTGCCTTACTTTTTGTCCTAAGCGTGGCAAGAAGTTTTTGACCTAATAAAGTGTGTATTTTCTGTTTGTTTTTGCAGGGTTGGTAAAGCTGGGAATCCACTGTGTAACATGCCAGAAAGTCGCCATAAAGATTGTCAACCGTGAGAAACTCAGTGAGTCAGTACTAATGAAGGTAGGTTTACAGCTTTCAGTTCTTCCAGTGGCTTTAAGTAGTTTCACTCTGCTAACACTTTTTTTCTTATTAAGATAATTTCTGTATGTTTTTTACTTATCTCCATGTATATGTATGTGAAGAAGGCAAATACTAGTGAAACAAGTTCTTTAATTTTTTTTAGTTAGTTTACCACTCTGGCTGGAGAACAGGGACAATTTGATGAGCATCATTCTCTCTCTCTCTCTCTCTCTCTCTCTCTCTCTCTCTCTCTCTCTCTCTCTCTCTCTCTCTCTCTCTCTCTCTCTCCAAAATGTTACCAGGCTGACTGAAGCAACACTAAGAGTTGGACTGTAACTGAATAGTGATGTTCCTGAAAGAGCTCTTTGACACATACAATCTGGGCTGACTGCCAGCTAGCATTTCAAAAATCAAAATTAGGAGAAGACTGCTTGAGTGGGTTTAAAATTTCGACATCAATCAATGGCTGATCTTGCAAAAATGTTTGAATATGAGTGATTTATATCCTATTAAGCCTCATGAAGAGTGGAATCACTGACTGAGTTAGTGACGCGTGTCTTGTAAAGCAGCTGATTTTCATCCAACTGAAACAGTCAGCTGTTTAGCTCCTCTGCCAGGAGTCAGATCCCCCAATAAATCTCAAGGTAACAAAACAATAACGCCAGTTTCTTCAACTATGATTACTTTATCCTTACTCCAAAACACTTTAAAACATTCCTATTTATAATGTTTCTGTTACCCACACAGTCTCACTTTGAAGGACACAGTAGGGATTGTTTTTTCTTATTATGTCCCAGGGCTCCTGCAGTGCCCACATAAAATTGGCCTTTGTGTTGATGGAATAGTTGTAAAGAAAGCGAAGAGAGCAGGAAGATAGAGGACAACAAGATGTTACAACCTGAAAATGGTCTTTCACAGGACACACACAGAGAGGAGTGCCTCCTGTAATTGTTTGCTTATGAGCTGGATATAGGAAGTGGATGGGTTTGCTTACAATACAGGTTATCTGCCAATGGAAAATCCTTCCGTTGTGCATCACTTCTGCGACAGCATCATTAGACTTTAGATGAAAAGCTCTCTGTGCTCTAATATTGCTGTTTGATAAACAGTCGGTATTAATCAGCTTCTCGCTGTGTCAGTGTCCTCGACTTTTTCTCACTCATTGTTGTCTTGCTCCTGAAGTCACTCTCTTTCTTTCTCGTATTCGGCTCCACATAAAGTCCAAAATTCTCATGAGGGAAAGAAAGGTCATTTTGGTTGCCTCGGCACTGACAGAGGTATTATTAGTTGTAGCAGAAGTAGTTGCTGGAACTGTTGTAACATGTGACTGCAGAGAGGAAGGTAGTGGGATAATGTCCCAACCCAGGTGTTTCACATTGTGCTGTCCTGCAGATGAAAATGTGAAATGTGTGTGTGTGTGTGTGTGTGTGTGTGTGTGTGTGTGTGTGTGGTACCTACACCTGCTGCTGTGTGTGAGTTCCTCTTAAAGAGACACTTTTACTGTGTCTAAGTTTAGGAGTGGATGCCAAAAATCAGATGGACAGGTGTTTTTTTTTTTTTTCTTTTTATAAAATCCAGTCACTTTCCCATATTCCCATTGTGTTGCACTCCACAGTCTTATGTGTCTGCTCTCTGGCCTGCCTGTGTGGCTGTCAGACTGTCAGAGTGATCGCGCTGCACTCTACTGCAAGACTCAGACTGTGAAATGTCACCTTTTAATATGCTAATGTCCTGGGTCCCCGTGGTGCCATTAGGGGAGAATCTGACTCTCCTGGACAGGTGTGTGTGTGTGTGTGGGTGGGTGTGTGTGTGTGGGTGGGTGTGTGGGTGTGTGTGTGTGTGTGTGTGTGTGTGTGTGTGATTGTCTGTCTGTGTGTGTGATGACATGCATAGATACATGCGGACAGACACTTTTTCCACACATACGCACACAAGAGTTCATAATGTGTGTACATGTGTCATACAGACACACACACATATCCATATGTATATGCACGAACACATCCTCCATGACGCACGTCATCCCTCTACGTCTGTCCTTCCTCCGACTGGCCTTGGGTGTCAGAGGTCTGTAGAGACGAGGAGACGGGTTGAATTAATTGTCTCAGAATATCTGTCAGAGAGGTCTTTTCTCCACTCACTGTGTGTTGAACTTTATATAGCTAATGCTGAACTCTTTAGTCTACAGCCCCCACAGGCTGTGACACTACAGACCAGAAAGACCTTGAATTGTCTTGGATAATGAATTTGTCTATGAACTTTATGTCAGTTTGTTACAGAGAATGAGCCTTGACTACTTCAAAGAGCAAATGCAGCCCAGTGGTTGTTTTTTAATGTCTAAGAAAACCAAATGATGGAATTATGAGTCTCCCGTCAGTAGCAAGTGGCTGCCCGTCATGTTTCAACTGATGAGAGAGAAACAGACAGAAAGAGAATACACAGTATGTGCACATATGACAGTATGTCAGAAGTCATTGGCATAGAGGCCAAACAGAATGGAGCGTGGCGATCCAATACAAAGAGAAGCCCAGAACAAACACTGTACTCTAGGGAGTAGTTAATGTTTCTGAAACTCAGCCAGCCCTCTCTCTCTCGCTCGCTCGCTCGCTACTATGCGTCTGTGCCGTGGGGCTGTGGGCTTGAGACAGAGAGAGGGAGGGAGAGCAAAAGATAGCAAGGCTCAGGAGATCGGCATGCTGTGAGAAACCCTGCTGAGACAAGATAACACAGGCGCCTTACTAGGTATACCACATCTCTGCTCATATTTGCTGTCAGGAGTGAGTGTGTTTTGTTCTTGAACTATTAATGTGACATTCACACATATGGTACGACCAAATTGTTGCCATAAAATACATTATGATCACAAAGAACAGTGAAATTTGAATAATGGTTATTGATTTGTACAGTAGATATGATGAATCGTTTAGCACACTTCAACTAAAAGCTGCTTGCACGCTCTTGAAAATAGAACACAGAAATAAACATAAAATTCATGTTCACGCAACAATGTAACAAATCTTTCATTGCTGGTGTCATAAGAATGCTAGGAAATAAAACAAGCCAGAGAAATTTGAGAAACCCTCATAAGTAGAGCTAAGTATGATTTAAGAAATTACCATATATATAGTATGATACCAACTTTGTGGTACCAAACAGTAAAGGAATGGTTCTTATCAGTACTTCACTTTGAGAAATCTAAACAAACAAAATCTTTTTTTTTTTTTTTTATTGGATAACAAAGAAAAAGCATTTATTAATGTGGCAGCAGTAGCTCAGTCTGTAGGGACTTGGCTGTAGGGACAGCAGTGTGGACTGATACCTGGAGAAGTGACAATTCACCTTGAGCAAGGCGCTGAACCCCCAACTGCTTGGAGGGATGACTATGTGGCAGCCCCTCTGCTCTGACACCTCTTCACTAATGCATGTATGTAGGTTCTGTGTGTGTGTGTGTGTGTGTGTGTGTGTGTGTAAAGAGTAACAACACTAGAGTGTAAAAATTGAATTTCCCTAATGAGGGATTAACAAAGTACTTCTTTCTTTCTTTCTTTCTTTCCTTTCATAAGGTACGAGATCTTTGCCTTAATACAATGGAAGTAAAACCATTTTGAGTTATTTTATCAATTAAAACAAGATTACAAATCTGAGCGATGAGGTATAATACCCAGTCCTCCTAATAAAGCAGGTTATTATATTACACGTCTCGCTAATTAGAATGTAACCCAATATGACTCATATTTGCAGTACTGTTTGCAATGTTCATTTAGTTACGATGATTTTGTTTTTCCTCTGCACTTGTGTGACTTTAATTACATGGCTAAAGCATACACTATTTCTTCTTAGCTTTTAGAGCATAGTGCAATTTCCCCGTGCATTGGGAAACCACAAGTCTGTTATTGCAATGCTTCCAAGCACCTACTGTAAAACTGATAGTGTCATATTGGTGATGAAGACATGGTGGGGAAAAAACAGAGTAGAATCTTGCAACTGCAGTCAACTACGGTCTGACAAGCTTCCCCTGAGAGCAGGGGATTTTCTCTAACATATTTCATACTATATTACCTACAGTATCATTATGCTGAGTGGAGCAACTTCACTAATCCGCAGTTTAGTCTCGGGGAGAGTTAAATTGTTGCTAGCCGCTAGCACTAACAACTAGCAGAGGGAGAAGGGTATCTTTAGCATGCAGCAGTTGGTAGTTGCTGTTGATGCCTGCTCTGTTTTTAACTCTGAGCCTGTGAGCTGGTGGTGGCGGCTGCTGTTGGGATAAGGACAACTAATTAGCCAGAGTGACTCTCTCTCCTCCTGAAGCAGCTCAACTTCAAAGTCACTCTACTGTCCCCAAGCGCAGGGAGAAAAAGGAAGAGAGGGAGAGAAGCGATGGAGTGCAGGATGAAGGGAGATAGAGGGGAGGGAAACGTGTGTGTGTGTGTGTGTGTGTGGGGAGGGTTAGAAAGGATAGTGAACAGGAAGTTAGAACACTTGAATGGATGTCTTGTGAAGTAGATATCGCTACATAGCTACAATGTTTTTGACGGGGTTTTAGCGTGGTGAGGTTCATTGTGGTTTGCTGACTCTGTCCTTGATGTCAGTCATAACATTTTAGATGAGAAAAATGTGTGCCTGAGTGAGAGAAAGAAAGTTTGGAGATGGAGAAGCCAGAACTATAATTGCCCCTTGAAGCAAATAATTGAAGTGCTAAGGACACCGCATGTAAGAGCTGAGAACAACCAGGCAGCGCCACAGCCAGAGTAGACGGCTACATTACCTAAAATGGCCTGAATCATAGGTAATGCAGCCGTCTACTCTGGCAGGGATAAGGAACAGTACTTTCTTTCTCATTATTAACAAGATCAGTACTGTTTGAATTTGATTTTCTGTCCATAAATAAGGAAAATTGCCTGTTCTATGGAATTAGAGCAATGCGACCATATCATTTGTTTGATCTGCACAATCTATACATCTGTATCTGTAGTCTAAATAACAAAACATGAGGAAAGTTTAATTTGGGATGACTGTATGACACAATAGTATCCAAGTTTTCAATACACAGAATGTAAACCAACAATGTACGACTAAAAAGGCAGAAAACAGCAAGGTATGAAGGTTGAGTACACCAACCGACAGGGATTGTGGTGGGTGGGTGAGGAGCAGAATGGCACGGCCACAGATGAATCATACAAGGTCTAATCTTGTTATCCCGACACCTCGCTGACAGCACTGTAACTTTTTTCTCCACCATCTCTACTCTTCCCCTCCTAATGATTATAGATTGGCCATTCTCTCCCATCTCTGTCGTGCCGCGAGTGGGTTGGATATAGAAATGCCTCCAACGTGCACATGTCTAACTTCATGTTGTGTGCATACGTGTTTGTGTGCGTCTTTGTGTGCATGTGTGTGTGCGCCACTGCAGAGACATCGCAGACACCCCTTAAAATAAATGGGTTTCATATGTTGTGCCCTTGCGCATTGAGCCATCAACTTTATATGGTGCTGAGCCAGAAGCCAGAGCTTAGCACACAGTTTGATTTTAACAGGCTGACTGCACAGAAAGACTGTTTCTCTCTACGCTCTACGTTTGCTGCTTCTTTCACTCACTTCTGCCTGTTGATGCATGCTTGCTTTCAAATGTTGGGTGAATTAGAATTTTTGCAATAAAACAATTCAAGAAGTTAATATTAATTCCTTCATTTGGGTATAATCAAATGGGGAACTGTAGACCTTTTGAATATAGATTATATCTACGTTATAGAATAAAATTATGAAGAAAGTCAATATAGTACATTTCCAGTGATGCTTGTTTTTTTTCCAGTATTGACCAAAACATTCTCCCTGAAAGAAGTGCATCACCAATCTGTCACTCTTCCCATTGTAACATTCTCCATCCCTTGTTTCCTCATAGCATTCTGTAGGAACCTAAATAATAATATGGATTTCCACTAACTTGTAAGGCCTTACAAAGCCCTTTGTCTGTTGTCGGTCAATATGAAGATCCCTATATTTTTAACATCCTAATTTAGTTCCCAATCACCACTTCCAAATCCACTTTTTTCCCCAGTCTTTATTGAGTGTTGATGAGGCTCTGCTGAAACGGAAATGGGGAATACATTTTACCTACAGGGCACAAGATGTAAGATGTTTGGGGATTGTAAAGCAAACCTGTGTCACGTTATGTTTCATGCTGAATACCATTGACTGAAGACACCAAAACATTGAGTTTTACACATTTGTGCCTGGTAGTTTGGGATCTAACATCCTGGAGAGAGATGTGTAAAACCCTCAGTGCTGCTGCTCACTGTGGTGACAAAAACACATGCAAGGTTAGACTGATTTTACCTCTCCTATGTCTTATCGAGATAAAACAGAGATGGAATGCAGACAACATAATGAAATGGCGGATAGCAGAACACAAGATATAGCGGGATCCCCCATTGAGCTCGACAGGAGACAGACAGATGTCTAAACCGATGGCATTTGTTTTTCCTCTTCAAAGGCAGAAGCCGCTGTGTTGTCAGATAGATGAGAAAGCCTTGTTTGCTTTTTTTTTATTTGGTGTTGCTTTTGTTTTTTTGCTTTTCCTTTGTGAGCGAAGGGCAGATTTTATCCAGTTCTTTTACCCTTAAGTGGAGTAATGCTTTCTTGGGAAGATCAGCAAAGTTCCCTTTCAAAGTTTAGTTTAGCTTTTTATGTCTGTTTATTACTTTGTTTTGCACTGGGATTTCTTACCTCTTTATACCTGTGGACCCACTGATGTGTATTTCTGTGTTTCTTCTCAACCACTGGGTATTGTGATCATCTTTTATATTATCTTGTTTACGTAGGGACTGATAATTGAATAGGCACATTATGTGCCTTTGATAGGAGGACTGTACTTAAATTTTACTTCCAAATCTGTCTTTGTCATCTGTTTTTATATCATGTTGCTTCCATTTAAAGATGCACACTTCCAATTCCCTGCATCTCAACATGTTGCCTATCATTATGTGCTTGACGTTAATCTACTTACTTTATATTGGCCTGTGCCCTGACTTAATGCGACACATGAACCTGCAGCACTTTGTCCTTGTCTTCATTAACAATAAACAATGCATAGTTACAGTACATACAAAGAAGCTTTGTTGGTACAGTTTGGTGGAAGTGTGTGTGTGTGTGTGTGTGTGTGTGTGTGTGTGTGTGTGTGTGTGTGTGTGTGTGTCCAATGTTGTATGCACTGTAGGCACTGTATCAGAGCTTTGCAATAGTATAACTGATGGACAATGAAGTATGTCACAGTTTGTGACAACTGTCATCTCACTGGCAACAGCAATGCTGTGATATGTCTATTCATATACCATTCCATCGTTGTAACTGCCACTACATGCATCCTGTATGTGTTTGACTGTCTGTCTGTCTGTGTGTGTGTGTGTGTGTGTGTGTGTGTGTGTGTGTGTGTGTGTGTGTGTGTGTGTGTGCCTCAGTGGGCAGATCACATATACCATGAATGACACCATGAATGACAGCTCCATGACCATTGTCAAGTTGTACAGAGTCAACAAAGACAGACACACACACACACACACACACACACACACACACACACACACACACACACACAAACACGCATAGTGGGTCTCACTATCTTTGTGGGGACCCGTCATTGACATAATGCATTCCCTAGCCCCTTACCCTAACCTTAACTATCACAACTAAATGCCTAACCTTAACCCTTACCCTCACCCTAACCTAATTCTAACCCTAATCCTAAAACCAAGTCTTCCTTGTGGGGTCCAGCATTTTGGCCCCACAAAGCTGTCCGGACCCCACAAGTATACTGGACTCCTGGTTTTTGGACCCCACGAACACAACAAGAACACACACACACACACACACACACACACACACACACACACACACACACACACACACACACACACACACACACACACACACACACACACACTCCCCTTAAGGTTCTATCTGTCCTTTCGCTGCAGGATTTGGTCTGTAATAGTCTCACATCAGACAGGCAGGGTTGTAGGGTGAATCACAGCTTGTGGACACATGCCACAAAGAGCACTGCAAACAGTGCTACTTACTGGCTCACTCACACACACACACACACACACACATACTATGTACACATACAATAGTAGATTGTACCTATAGGTCAAGCATACACCTGGTAATGATGCCCAACATTTTTTATGTATTTCATACTGATCACACAGTGTAAACTAGAAATTACATACCAATATACAAACGGGTACCAAATGTACCTCACAATATGTTTTTACTGTGATAAAGTAAAGGGGTAGTCAAAGGATATAACAGTGACATTGCATACATGTGTTGCTGTTCCGTTGTATATCACATTAATAAGCTATTTCATAATGGTAGTAATGATAAATTCACTTCACTAGCACTAGTGGGGTGAATACTAATACTACTACTAACTTATATTCTGCCAGCAAAAAAGCTGTTTCTACTTTGTAAATGGTTATGGTAGAGGGCTATGTATGTACTCACAGAACTAGAGTTACATCCATGTAACTCCCCTGTATTCAACTACACATTATTTTATACCTTGATTATCAGCAAACACAAGGCTTGAACATTACACACATGCTACATTAATTTGTGAACCAGGCGTACATTTACAACTTTTAGCTGTTGTAAAATAAAAAAGGGAAATTAGTTCAGTCTTGTCAGTTAATGAGTTTGGGACAGATCCTGATGTAAATTTGGACTTTTGTGGTCAATGTGTTGAACATCTAAAGTAAGACACTTTTAACTTCATCAGCTCCTTCTTCTACATCCCTGTGGGGGTTGTTTGCTAATGACTCTGTTGTGCTAACATACTCAAAAACATGTTCTCTCGCCCTCCTTTTCTCACTCACACACTGTACATGCCCACAAAGCACAAACACATGCATGTAAATACATACAGGCGCTGTATACATTTGCACATATGGTTTGCCATTATTAGGGTAAATTAGTATGCATATGTGGTACCATGAGAGCACAAGAGTGTGCCTTTTATGTGTGAAAGACTCAAGCTCAGTGTAACACCTATTTAACAAATGTAGAAGCTGAAAGAATCTCCCTGATTACATTATAAGACTTATTTTAAACTTATTTACAAAGTTTCAAGCTAATTTGGCTTGTTTCAGTTGACCGGTCTTTCCTACTGACCTGTTGGCTGTCATGTATTGACTCCTGTATCCGGCTAACTATTGACCAGGCTTATGTGTCAATGAATAGGCCATGTATTCATATGTGGAGATAATGAGTTGAGTGAGTGAATCACTGTTAGCTAATCACTACTGTCTGCCTGAATTATTGCACTAAATAGGCTTCATTACTCATTCATTACTCACTTTCTTTGTTTTAATTTGTTTTCACATAACTTTGCATTTACCAAAACCAGCACCAGTGTTGTAGTTCACTTAGATTTGTTTGTGTTGTATTTTACAGTCAACACTGGTTTAGTGTTTTTTTCATATAAATAATCTTGTAACAGAACTGTACAACTTGTCCACGTCACATGCCAAAATCATCTCAATGTTTCCATACATCAATGCTTAACAAAGTTTTTCATCACCTTTTCTTTAAATCTTTCTTTTATTTTTTTTATTTAAAGGAGTGCTCTGGTCTTATACAGTTGAACAGTGAAATAGACTGCAAATGTAATCACCCAAATTTACATCATATTTTAACTTAAGGTTTGCAGCAAAAAAAGGAAAATATACTTTCTTATTTTATATTAATGAACGTCCGTTACATTTAAGCCATTGCCAAATGAGTTGATACAAAGCTAATTAATACTATCTGCTCCACAAAACTCTCTGTATTTCTCAGTATGGCTATGTTTACAAAATGGTGTAGTCCGGCAACTTTCACCCGCAAAAGCTCGAGTGAATATAATTACCTCTTCTGAAGAGTCCATCATGTTTTTTTTAATCCTCCATGTCCTCCTTGGCTACCTTGACTACAGGCAACTGTGTGGAGGAGGGATGGGGGTGTAACATAGTTTTAATAACAATTTCTCCAATGTCCTTAGAGGGTCCAATTTTATCTTCCTGTGCTGCACTTTGGAAACAATTCCATCTACCTCACATGCAAATATAGGCGACTGTAGGTTATTAGATTTACACTCTATAACTGATATAGATGACCTTCAGATCTAATCATTACATTCAGTTCTGCACTCTCTCTTTTTAGTCTGTGAAAACCAGTTCATTAATCCACATTTCACATCTCCACACAATCCAAGGTGACCTCACCAACTCTCTCATATGAAAAATCCCTCGGTTAGGGAGTGAGTGACGAAACAGACGAGTTGATAAAAAGACACTTTTAGACAGCCGACACACAAACATGGCTGCCAAAAGGGATGCACTGCCTGCCCGTCACTGATAAATCACTCATTTTGCACACACGTATGGCCATTCACATACTGCTAATACACACAAACACACAGCTTTTACCCTCTCTTCAGCCCTTCCTACTCCACCTATCAGGCCATGCAGTATGTTTGATGAGGTTCATTATTATAGCCTTTGAACCCAGGGTGTGGGATACCTCTGCCATTAGACTCTATTATGACCAAGGTTATCCAGGGACATGTCTGTTAGTGTGAAATGATGTGGCCTGCCACTGGTCTAAGTGGCAGCCTGATGGATATGTCAGCAGCACAGACACACATCATAGACATGATTAGAGAGATAGAATGAGGGAAGCAGAGAATAAATGAAGGATAGGAGAGAAGGACCAAGAGGAGGAGGAGTGTCAGAATTGGTCTTGGGTGGGAAGGGGTAATGAGGAAGATTTGAAAGGGTGGGGGATTGATAAAAGATAAGGACTAGGAGCTAGCAGAGACTATGTCCAGATCGATTTACATGTCTCTGGCATTGATCAAACTCCCCTGTGTAGAGAATGTACCTCCTCTTCACAAAGGATGACTGATACAGTGATTATCAGAAAAGCCTGCTGTTCTGACTGTGTATCCATGTGTGTTAGCGGGTTCACACATGCGTTTGTGTATTAGTGAGGTCCACGGGGTGGAGGGGAAGGCTAGAAATGGAAAAGGATGAAAGTAAGAGGGAGATTACTTTTTTTTCCAGTTCAACGACTTTGGAATATAATACATATGGTATGTGAAATACAGATGTTATTTTATTTAGTTTTTGCTGTTTTCAGTGGAACTAGCTCAGTAGTGGGAGATAACACAAGTAATGCACACACTCCCTAACCAAATACTGTTAAATCTATCACCCTGAGCCTTCTCTGTCAATGTATAAACCAATTTTGCATTAGCAGGTAGGAACACATGGCACACATGTTAATATCAACTTGAAGGTAGTGGACATGCCCTGCACACCAAGTAGAGAGAGAGCACATGAACACAAAGCTTGGGTCAGACTTTTGTGACCTGTGTGTGTGTGTGTGTGTGTGTGTGTGTGTGTGTGTGTGTGTGTGTGTGTGTGTGTGTGTGTGTGTGTGTGTGTGTGTGTGTGTGTGTGTGTGTGTGTGTGTGTGTGTGTTGCCCTTAGAACTGATGTCCCCCTGCCACAGTTACAAAGACTGACATACAGCGCTCTACAACCACTAACAGCCTTACCATTTACATGCATGTGTAAGCACGTACACAAAAGATACACTCATGTATGTATACACACCAGCTTGGCTACCCTCTGTTCCTGGCAGAAAACACAGATTCTGCCCTACTGGCTCACTGACCGACATATGGATGGATGGAGGTGGCTCATGGCTTGCCGTGATCAGTGGTGTGTGTACAGTGTGTGTGCATCATGCGTTAATGTGTTCACATGTCACAAGTATGAATGGACAGCAAGCTGACTGATTTTGTCTGTGAGCCAGTAGCCAAGCTGTGCTGTCTCCTCCCCTTCTGCTCACTGACAGTTGGACCCACGTCTACTTCTATCCATCCATACCTTACTTTTCCTTCACCCGTATGGTAACTGATATATGATTTCTCAACTACACCCTCCTCCCTGCAAACCTATATTGTATTTTATTTTGTGCTTTATTTTTTGCTAAAGACAGTATAACAATATAAATTAACACACATAAAAGAAACAGTTTATTCACAACGTCTTAGATTACGATTACGACAGAAAAAAGCTAAATTAATGATATGATATTCTGTATAGGACTTTAAAAAAATAATAATAATTTTACCAAATGAGAAAAAGAGTTTGTCAAGTTTGGGCCACTGTATCTTATTGAAAGATGACATCTGCTAGTAGGATGTGGAAGAAAATTAAGATTAGATGAATGTCTGGTTTAGTAAGAGTACATTTATGAATTAGGTCAAAAAATCTGTAAGATATCCCACTCTGAGTTGTATCTTGTACATGAAAATACATATTTGGAAAACAGTAATATCATACAGTTGAAGAAAATTTAAATATAATTTATTAACCATAAGTACAGTGTGTCATAAAACCATATTTCAGGAATTTACACTTTCAAATGTTGTAATTCACTGTATGAAAAGCTTTTGAAAGATCTAGCAATATGGTACAAATTAATTAATTAATTAATTAATTAATTAATTAATTGTTGCCAACTGCTGTAGATATTTTGTCCATCAGATTTGGCCATTTAGGTGGAATGTTCTCTCATTTCCTTGATTGTCAAATGCTTTTAGCTCCTCACATTGCCGCCTCATCGCCTTACCTGTTATTATTTCACTCTCTGTGGGCTGTTTGGTGCATGCCGCTAGTAAAAAGGTTATCCTTTCCCTGTGTTGTGTTAATTGGCAACAAAAGCGGCTGCAAGACTCAGGGGAGGGGGGCAAGCTGGCACTGCCACTGTGCTCTCTTACTGTCTGTCTGTCTCCTCTACTTTTCTCTTTTAGTCTTCTCCATTGCAGAACATTACATGGCTTATGCTTCATCCCTCTAACACTTCCCTCATCCTTCCTCTGTCTCTTTTGTTTTTCTATCCATCCAGCAGCTCTTTCATGCACTGTAGCTCCCATGTTAGCATAGCCACCCACTTTTTTTAAATCTGACACACATGGCTGCCCTGTTGACTTTGATCCTCAGATCTCAGTATCAAGGGACCATTCACTCGCTCGCCTGGGGGAGGTGACATAAATGTCTGTGTTTTCCTTCTGTGTGCATGAGAGAGAAAGAGTGAAAGGCGGGAGGAAGAGAGCGAGAGGCAATAAGTGTAGAGTGAGAGATGACAGAGTCTGTGATCCAATATTTTCCCCTCTGAGATTTTGGGATGGTTTCTTTGTACGGTTGCTCTGTGACATGTGTGACACGAATCTCATCTCTTGCGTCTTTGTGGTTGCCTGGCTGTCTGTGATCCTCTGTCCTCTATCACTGGATTCTTAGCCACAGTGATGAAACTATTGATGTTGCAAGTCATTTATTTGCTCGTCCGTCCATTCATCCATTCAGATCTAGGGCTGTAATTTAAAGAATCAATAGCGAGCTGATGGGGACTATAAATGCTAAAATGGCTCTCATCCTGTTGAATTTGAAGTGACACATGTGAGCCCCAGTGACCGCTTTGCCTCATTTGTCTGTGTAGCTCCTGTCTTCCCAGTCCCTCTCTCACGCACAGTTTACATTTTCTATTATAAAATACCATCTGCACCTGCAAATTACATCATAATTACAAGTAAAAAATCACATCAGACGTACTTTCAAACACATCAAAATTATATTCCAGAGTGAAGAAAATGTGCTTTTAATTTGGATGATAAGAAAGCAGTTTTTTTGTTTTCAACCATCTTAGTTGTGGTTATCACCTTAACAGTAATCACCACAGCAGTTCCAACATATTGATCCATTGAGTGTGGCAGGATATGACACTGACAGGAAACCCTTGGGGTCGAAGCATTGCCAATCAGCCCCTCCACCAACAGGCTCCTGTTCTGATGTCTTCTGCTAATGATGTTCATTCCACAACGATAACACAACGAGAAGACAAATCCTCTCCCCGTCAAATACCTCATTTGGATTAGTGTCAGTCTTCGCGATTTTGTTCGACCTCTGATGAGATGTGTTGTTTTTTTTTCCGATTCCGCCTCTACTAACCTTGTTTGGTTTTTGAAATGTTTTGTAAATTAGTAATATATTGAACTTTTGAACACAAGAAGGATGAAAAGAGAAAGTGTGCTTCTCATCTGACCCCCATTCTGTCTGTCCATGTGTGTGTGTCTCGGTGAAATGTGTCCAAGCGCCTGCTAATAACTTTAGGCCTAATGAAGTGCCATGGAGAGAGCCGTCCACACTCACAGATGTGAAACTTAATGAGAGAGTGTGGAGCTATGTACAGGAGCCAGAAAAAGAGGATGACCACCTGGCATGTATACTAGCATGAAGTTATAGAGGTGTTTGATACGTGTGTGTTTGAGGCTTGTGAGCAAACAGTTTGTCACTGTGTGTGTAATAAATGCAGTTATTGTTGGTGTTCTACATGTCTCACTCACTTCCATTTGCAGGTGAAAGCAAGCAAGGTATGAATGTCTTTGTCAGAAATTTATTTTGATTGATAATTGTAAGCCATTTAATGAAAACTGTTGTTCTAATGCTAAAAAAGAGCAGGGGGTGCTCCACAGATTTACATTAGTCTGTTAATCAATAGCTAATCTTGCAATAAGCAGGCAGTTGTACAGTTAAGTCTTCACATTAAGCCTTATTTCTCTTATTTCAATTAACTAAAAGGAGGCACTTAGAGGAAGCTTAGAAAGCCAGCTGCTGACTCTGTAGCATTTCGACAGCTCATCTCTCCCTGTGTCCTGGGTAGAATTAGTCTCTCTGCAGGGAGCCCTACTGCCAGCTAGCTAGCTAGCCACCATGGGATAATTCCTAACAACACACCTCAGCCTCAGGTGAGAAAGTGGCACGGTGTACTGCTGGCGATAGCGCTCATTAGTCCCTGGATTAGCCCTGATTAGCCTAGCCGTTACTCCCACTCATACTCCATGCTAATGCTAATTACGTATTTACCACTTTACCCTTTCTAGACAAGCTATGTGCCTAGCTTTATATTCTCCCATGACTTTTTCTTGGCTTCAGCTTCAACACCAGTTGCACTGCAACACATGTTTCTCTTCAGTGACTGAATGTAAGCTAATTCAGCAGGTTTGTTATCGCACACTTGATAAAGAGTATAGATAGGGATGCTGCTATTTAGGCAGAACATAATCAGAAATGTATCAAGATGGGGTCCAATAGGCTACCTGAGCTGACAGTACAGGTAATCACTTAATACAAGCTGTTCTGAAATGAAAAACAATGTGAGAGCATAATTGAGTGGGAGGAACCTGATTTTACGCCTGGTCAAGCATAAAGCTTTGTGGGAGTTTAACAAAAACAGAGTTAGCTGGCAGATCAGAGATTTGACTTCATTCCACATGTTTATAAAGTTAAGCCACAGTGAGTGTGACATTAAAGCAGCGTGAAGGCTGTCACAGGCAACTGACAAAGTAAAACTGACTTTGACGAGATGAGGCAGAGGAGCCTTTAACTTGCACAGTCAGTCAAATTGAGACGCAGAGGGTGGAGGAGAGGATGGACAAGAAATGTGGAGGAGAAGGATGGGCAGACAACCACATGCAGAGTAGGAGAGCAGCACAGGGGGCTAAAGATTAGCAGGTGCTTCTGTCGAAGTGGGTTCCATGCTGATTTTCCGTGGCAGCCGTACATGCTGACTATAGCTCTCCGGAGAAGCTGACACAAATCCAAACTGATATGCTCGATTTTGGTGAAATTCAGCTCTAACCTGTCTCATAGTACGCATTATATGTGTGTCTCAGCAGCTCTGTAAGCAAAAGAACTTGTGTGAACTCAGCCGTCTGCTTGTTTTGTTCACAGTCTTGTGTTTATATGTATACAGCCATTGTTTCTTCAGGAAAACAGCCTCCTAAGGTAGACCTTGATGTACCTTAGTGGAAATGTTTACCCCAATTCACCCACAGGCTGTCCTCTCAAATGTGGGATGTCTGACTCTGATGGGTTATTCTACTTCATTTTTCTTATCAAACCAAGCTGATTTATCACCTTCACCTCAACCACCCAACTATGAAATGTGATTGCAATGTATTCAGCTAGGCTTGTTCTATACAAGTAAGAGAGGAGAGGACACCATTTTTAGTAAGATAAGATGAACACAAGCTGTTTTCCTTCAGTTTTTGAAGCAAACACATTTTTTTTCCACCTGAGATAGCAGTGCTTGCTGGCCTGGATGCCAACCAGAGTGTGGTCAAAGCTTATCTCTGTCCTTTCTGCCAGTAGAAAATGCCAGTCAGCTACTTTCAGTGGTTTATGTATTCCTTTTAAGCCCTTATGCTGGTTGTGTGAAGTGTTATTACAGATTGCTGCCTCTCAGATTTGTCTCTCACACTGTAACCTTAACGGTGACCTCAGAAAAACGATTGGCAAGAACTCATCACAGGCTCTTTTGGGGTCAGTCAGTTTGTCTCCCTGGTACTTCAGTTTAGGGAGCAGTGAGAGGAAAGTTGCACTTTCAGAGGGCAGATTAGGACTATCAGTCCAAGAGTGCTTTAGGAATGTCACTGTGCTGATATTACACTAATCAAATCTCTTTTTTCTCTCTTTCTCTACCTATCCCTCTCTCATACAGGTGGAGCGAGAAATAGCTATTCTGAAGCTCATAGAACACCCACATGTTTTAAAGCTACATGATGTCTACGAAAATAAAAAATACTTGTAAGTATCACCAGTGCATTGTGGTACAGTTTTGATTCATAATACAAAATCATAAATATACTGCACACACTGAATAATTGTTTGTATGAAAACCTTTGTGGCTAACATATATCATTATTGTCAAGTGCTCTTTTGGATGCCAGAACAGTCTTTATAAAATGTCACAGATCGTTTTGTTGGCCCACAGAGCATTTTTGATTGGTGTATTATGATTGGAGGGCAACAGTGATAGCCTTGGAGGGGCAGATGCTCCATTAGTATTGGCATGAAGCATTTAATTTGGTTGCGCGCACTAGGGGACTGCTAATCGGGAGAGGAAGTCTCCGTAATGTAAACACAATGACACGCTTATCAGAGGCAACACCATTGCATTAAGAAACATTAGCCATGGAGAGTGGCAGCCACATTAGTCTGCTGCACATGAAGGCACACACATAAATCTATTAGCAAACTTTAACAGTGGTGAGTGACAAGCCCATCAGTAGCTTATAGTAGCCCTCGTGATCTACAGAGGACTGTTTGTCAACTAAATTCAATTAGTTCTCATCTTGAGCTTTCAGGCCAAATGGAATTGGACATGCAGTACTGTACATGTCTTCCTTTTAAGATGATAGGAATAGCAGAATATTGTGATTCATGGTATAATTGGATTATTAAAATCACATTTTGTACCCATTGCTTCATCACTTTTGACAGTTGGTCACTCGTAGCATCACAGAAGACAAATTGCTTTACATTTGAATCACCAGTGACGCAAGTACACTCCGCACTTCACATCAGTGATGTACGTTTTAGATGAATATTGTTTAGATTATTCTCTACTTGAAAGCCAATAAATGATGGACACACAGCGTCATTTTGAGTTGCAGTCCCAAGAGCTTTTAAGATTTATTATGCTGCTGACACAGATCACACCACAATTTGTGTGTGTGTGCATGTTTTTGTACAAGAGTTGAATGAGAAGTGCAAGGAGTTTGATACATAGCCCACGAAAATCTTATTTATGGATATGTCATTGCTCAAAATGAATGATCAAATCATGATGTTGATATATTATTATGCTTTGAGTGAAAAATGGTTGCTGAAATTAAAATTCAAATACTCAATAGTCTAAGTCTACACTTGATTTGTAATAATGTTGCTATGAGCTGTTTTATTGCAGTGTTGAAAAGATAAGAAAATGACAAATGCACACATGCAAGGCAAGTTCTTTACAAGACCTATTCCTATTTGCTGAGTTACCATTGGGAAACAGTGAGGCCAAAGCTGCCTTAACGTCCCACATTCACTGCATCCTTGCTTAACTGAAATGTATTGATGTTTCTTATTACAGTATTAACAGTGAATCATTAATAATCATACACTCAATGCGAAAGCCAAGTTTATTTTAAGTGGTACTCCAGTGATTTAGTATTGCACTTCCATTAAGTTGGGATTCTTGTGAATAGGGCTGGGCTATATATATATCGATATTATATCGATATCGGGATATGAGACTAGATATCTTCTTAGATTTTGGATATCGTAATATCGTAACATGGCATAAGTGTTGTCTTTTACAGCTTTTAAAGGCTTCATTACAGTAAAGTGATGTACTTTTCTGAACTTACCAGACTGTTCTATTTGTTCTATTATTTGCCTTTTCCCCACTTAGACATTATACCACATTACTGATGATTATTTATCTAAAATCTAAGTGTGAAGATATTTTGTTAAAGGACCAATTGTCAACCCTAGAATATCGCCGCCATATCGAGGTATTTGGTCAAGAATATCGTGATATCTGATTTTCTCCCTATCGCCCAGCCCTACTTGTGAAGAAGGGATTAAAAATGTAATAGTCAAAATCTGTGAGAGACCCTGACCCGAGTATGGGTCAAGCTCTAAACATGCTGGATCCTACAATTCCCATAATACAACTCCTTAGCATTGTTTTATTAGACCATCCCAGCCTGATAAAAGCCTGCTTAGTTCAAACTCCACACCCGTTTTTTAACTCAGGCCATCCATCTGTATTCTTTAAATTGAGATAACTGTGCTGACATAACTAGTTTTATTTAAGCAGCTTTAAGAAAGCTCCCTTCCAGAGCCACAGAAAATATTATAACAGTTAAATATTTTGATAGTACTACCCATGCAAAGTAAACTGATCGTGACATGTAAAATCAGAGAAGTGCCCCTTTAATAGGCTGCCATTATACTAAATAACAGAACCAACTGTAGTACTTAGTGGAATAGCATTTAAATCATTGTTATATTATATAGGGATCAGAATGTAATTCAAGTAAGTCAATTTTTGTAAATGCTTTAATGTGTGTTCACCTACTCTGGTCAACTCTTACATGTGCCAGCGCTATAGAGGTTTTGTAATAGCCAGCTTTTTTTGGCTGAAGGGCTGTTTACTGAGCACATGCTCTGTGGACAAGTACACTTTGCAACACTATAGTGTAATCAATAAAACTGCATGCAGACACACATATCCACAGCAGGGAGAGAAAGAGAAGAAAGAGAGCATTTCAACACCTGTCTGAGCTTCAATTTGTCGTAGTGAAGATGGAGGGATTTTCAGCACAGGATATACGATCAGGCCAGTCTGGAGCAGGGGCAGGGCACCGCTGGCTTTCGGCCCACAGATGCAGCTTTAGGTCTGGGACAGCGGAGATTAATCAGCTCCCTGTCCCCTTTGAGCCCCACAGCAGACATGAAGGCCAGCTGAAGAATGGCTGTAATAAATGTGATGGCAGGGAAGTTTGTATGCATGTTTGAGAAAGGTAAAAGAAGAAAGAAATTACAACACAATCAGTGTATACAGTATGTATAGCAAGGAACTTTTTTTTTCAAATATCTCTCTTCCTCCCTCACTTTTGTCTCTTTTGCTTGATTAGTAACCGAGTGCCGACACAAAGACTGTCACATATCTTAGAGCTTCTGTACCATAGCATACTTCACATATCTTAAATTTCTTATGTCCCAGAGCTTTTCACACATTTCCATCTTTTTGTAGTGTAATGCAACTTTATCATCCCTCTGATGCCTCCCATCGGAGGTCAGAGTGTATAGTATATCAGAACCCTTCACATATATTGTAATACACTGTTGGCATGCTTCACTCTCTGATGGTGGAGACAGCTTACAGATGACAAAATGAAAGATAAACTGTCAACTTGATATGACGTTGGGGAGATGAGATCATTGATCCTGGGTGTTTTGTCTGTGTATAACAGCTGTAAGGGAACTATTATATTTCCATATTGCTCCAGTTCTTACAGACCTCTGAGGTCAGGGGCTTTCTCTGTTTCTTTAGACTCCTTTCAGAGAGCTCTGTGGAGAACACAGGTATTTGTTCCTGTCCCTACAAGTGATATATTTCTTTTCTATGTGTGTATTAGAGTTTTTTCTTCTGTTCTTCTCCTTGTTTTTTATTTCATGGTCTGCTTTTTACCTTCTCTCTCTTTTTCTTTATCTCAGGTACCTTGTGCTAGAACATGTGTCTGGTGGTGAGCTGTTTGACTACTTGGTGAAGAAAGGCAGGTTAACACCTAAAGAGGCCAGAAAATTCTTCAGACAGATCATGTCTGCCCTGGATTTTTGCCACAGTCATTCCATATGGTAAGTGAAATGATCCACAAACAAAACGACTCTAGCTGCTTGTAATGTATATGTTGTGAATTAGACTGCCTAAAGCAATCCCACCTATCTCTCATTGATACTATTCCTTGGTTTATAACATTTGGGAAACAAATATAATTTTGACACAAATCATGGGACAATAATAAGTAAGGGAAGATAAAATGTAGGTTGTGCCATGAATTGATAAAAGTATGTTAAAGTATATTAAGGATAAAAAGCAACACTTAACTCTTAACTTGTAGTATAATAAAGTGGACTCAGTGCAGTACACAGTTGTACACTAAAGCCATTTTCACATATAATATATAGTCCCGAGTTTCCCTTTCACACATGTTGCACACAATGGGAGATTGTGTCAGATTTTAGTTTTTTTCCGGTTTTGTGCAAGCGGAATGAAACGTCATCAACACGGCCACTTGCTCGCTGTGAATTCTCACAAAATCCAACTAATTCGGACATTTGCGTTCTCACATACAGCTCTGCCAGGTAATGTCTAGATCATTTTAGGTTTGCAGTGCATTTGTAAAAGCTTTTGACATCAGTGAACACCACATCTTTCACATAAATATTTGGTACTTGGGGTTAAAACTATCAAAAACCACATTCACTATCTGCGTAAAACCATTACAAACATTTAAGACACAACTGCCAATAAACAGGCATACCCAGGAAGGATAACACAGTAAATTTGGTTGTCATACAACATTGAACAAATTACTTCCCAAATAATGAATTATAAAAAGATACAGATTCTTCTTGAAGTGAATCTGCAATCTAAATTTCAATCAGTTTATTCATAGCTTTGGAGTGCTGTTTAGTTTTCAAACCAATGATTTAATATGGAGATTATAGAAGTGAGAAAATATGATTTTGCTTGTTATGAAAGTGTTTATTTTTCCGTTTTCTTAAAGTTTCTCTTAACATCCAGCTTAAACAGCTAAGGATGGTTGAGACATGTCAAATAGAAAGTCAAATACACTGACACATCGCCTCATATCTAAAAATTTGGTTTTTGTGTTTATGGTTTGGGGGCAGATTGAAATACAGATGGTCCACTTCTATGGTACTCTGTTCTACTCTGTGTTGAGTCTTTGCTTGTGATGCATTGTGTTTGGCTTTAGGGGGTAATTTAACTGTTCGCTAGCTCTTAGACTAGAGGCAATCATTTATAGTTCAGAAGTCAAACATGTCAGCAGGGGCTGATTTAGAGCGTGTGTGTGTGTGTGTGTGTGTGTGTGTGTGTGTGTGTGTGTGTGTGTGTGTGTGTGTGTGTGTGTGTGTGTGTGTGTGTGTGTGTGTGTGTGTGTGTGTGTGTGTGTGTGTGTGTGTGTGTGTGTGTGTGTGTTTCTTGTATCCATCTCATGTTTTTTCCTTTCCAGAGAGTGTATGCCTGTACATTGTGTCCTCATGTCCCTCCATATGGAGAGCACAAGGACCATAGAGCAGAAAGAGTTCAAGTGTATTTATTTTTACCTTCAAGTTAATCTCCAGTTACTTTGCAGAAACGGGGGAAATAAGAAAATGAGGCTAACCACAGTAATTGTACAGCCAAGAGAAAGGACTGTAGTTGGTGTTACTGTGGGTTACATACAGACCCGTGTTATAAGTGGTTATTTGAATAGTTATGTTCTTGTATTTCTGTAATGTTTTTTTCTTTTATGGTAATACTGGTTACATTTAATAATACAATGCTTTATTCTACTACTACTTTAATGCTGTTCTATTCTCTATATGCATTTCCTATTCAGTCATTGTCTTTGTTGTCTCACCCTTCCTTTACTTACTAACTGGAAGAAAGGTTTTATGCTAATTCCTGATGTAAACCAAGCCATTGGTGTATTTTGAGTGTGTATAAAATGTATTGTGTGTCAGATCTGCAACAAATTTGTTGTAGTTTTTCTGTAAGTGAAAGCCCGGAGTAAAGACCAGAATTTTGAGGTCACTAACAATTAAAACATGGTCATTATGCAGCACATTATTAGCTTGTTGCTCCCACCATTCGCAGGGGCCTCAGATTACGAACATTAAGATATCACCATAAAACCCTGCCACAGCTATCGCCATGGCCAGATTGCTAGCCAGCCAGTCGGCGCGTGATGATTGTAACTTTCATGCCAAGGCTATAGACAGATGCTTTTTTACTCTTAGTTGCACAGTTTAGTATACTGCAAAGTTTCCTGAACAGCTTCCTGCTGATGATAAAGGGGAAACCAAGCCAGTGAAAAACAGTTGTAGTTTAATATTCCCTAGAATCTGGTGTAGAGTACTAAATGCCTGGGAAATATATTTGCATAATGTTGCACAGGCAATTAAAAGGACAGAATTAAACTTATTTATCATAAAATGATTAGGTACGGTTGATTTTGTTTTGTGATTTAATAGGCGTATTTTTGCACAGCATAGTTTATAGAACAGGCAATTACATTGTGACTGCTGCTTTTTAATAATAAAGCCATCGTGGGAGCCATTGTACACAGTGACAATACAAACTATATCCTCATTTCAGAATTACTTTACATTTCACTGATTATCTCGGGATGATGCGCTTGAGATCATTTTATTCTTTGAACCATCAAACAGGTAGTTGATGGATTCCAACTTAAATTCTCAAAGAGAACAAAAAAAACAAACAGAAGATAACTCTTGTACCACTAGAAATACAGTAGAACAAAACTGTCCTACCTAAGGGAATGAAAGTTAGAAGTCTTCTATCAGTCTGTGTAAATAACTGACTGTGAGAAGAACAGATAGGCCAATTAAGAGAAAGCATCTGGGACTGACGTTAAGTGCATGCACATTCATAGATTATCGCAGCTCTTTTTTAGTAATATTCACAAGCAGCTTTATCTCACCCTTCCTGATTTGCTTTGCTGCTGTCTCTCTGTCTTAGCTCCTCAAATCCCCTCACTAACACTCGTAGACAATGATGCCTTGTAAATGTATCATGAGGAGCCTTATTTGGGTGTGTTGCCCTCCTCCCAACCTCAATTAGGGGCAAACAGACAGAGCCCTTCTCACCTTCCTTCCATTCTCACTAATGAGATCCCAGCACCCCCTCAATAAAAAGCATTTCTGCAATAAGTTCTTCCAATTGTACTTGTCTGCGCAGGGGACCTACACAGGCCATTAGAAGTGCTCTTTTTTTCTCTGTGACTCACTGTGCATGGGGGGTAAACGCGTGCTTTCCAACCCTCCTTATCTGCTCACCTCCCATTTTAACTTCTTCTCAAGCATTGACTCATTCTTCCGCCCTCCGCCCATGTCCCATCCCGAAATATTTCTATTGAGCCAGGTGGATGTAAAAGCGCTGATGCACCAACCCGATTATCGGCCGTCGGACAGCCTGGCTAGGTCTTGGCCAGCTTTGGCCGATTTGACTTGGTAAATCGGCCAGTGGGCAGTCAGACTCAATGACCAATCTGATTGGTGGAGTGCAAGCCCTTGACTAGCGAATCAGTGCATGAGAAAACCGGAGCAGACAACGCCAGTATCTTCTTATTACCAGCCATCGTATTTCCTTCCGTTCACCGACTAATGACAACAAAGATCCTTCTTGACCACTATCAACACACTTTGATGAAGACAATGACTGACGACAGCATGCTCTGTGTTTACAAGATGTTCCGTCATTTCCGGTTTTAATTTTTTAGGCGACAATACAGATTAGCGCCACCTGCTGTTATGGAGACGTAGTACGCCTCGCGCACGCGCAGAACGTACACTCAAGTCGGCGTCCCTTCACTGTGTTCCGAGGCACTTTTTGACCTCGGAGAGCCGACTGATCAGTCCGACTGCCTATTCTGCCGATGGTCGGCGTAGAGGGCTATTTATGACTCAGTGTTTCCACTGCCTGATTCAGCTCGCGATCTGATTTAGGCAGAGTTTTCTTTTTACATGGAGGAAAAGAAAGGGACAATGTGAAGCACATGGGGATAGCTGAGGGAGATGAGGCAAAGATAGGTTAGGGTAGGATAAAAACAGACATTGGAAAGGAATCGTCATTGAGAGATATTTATAATAAATGCTGAGGCAATGAGAGAAATTCTTCATCTTCATTGTATGTTAAAGTGGCTATTTGTCACATTCAGTTTGTGTTGATTCTAGCGGCCGCATTGGACAAAAGTAGTGGTGTTTTAACCATACCTGCTGTCGTAAAGGTATTTTCTTTACGGTGCTGTATTACCCATTGTAATTACAGAATTAGCTTTACCGGGAGGTCAAATAGTTGCGATGAATGTTTTGCTCAGACAGAAAATTAGTCATTTACAGTAAAAGAATATGTTACAGATGCATCGTTACATCTCAAGTGTTGCACACGGTAACTTAGCCTGGATGTATCGTGAGCTAAACGGGGTAACGTTATCACTGTCACTGTGTCACGAGCCAAAGCATTAAGAGTTGTTGTAGCAACCAACAAAATAATAACTTAAATTAATATAGCGCATTTCATGGAACCCAGGAACGCTTTACACAAGTACATGGGGACAAGGGAAAAGAAAATGGTATGCTAACACAAACACGGACTGAAAAGTCGGTTGCTAAATGGAAGGGGGGTGTAATTTAATGTAAGCTACTGGCGTAAAACCATATTGCGCATTGCAAAGTTATTTTATGAATGAAATAGACAAATTACATACCTGAGGGCCAATTCGATACAGATAGACTTCTAAAATAAAAGTAAAATACAATTAAGGCTATATAAAGTAATCTCCTGCTTCGTTTTACCTGGCTGCATAGGCTTTTCCGGTGTTAGAAAGAATTCTGTGTTATCAGAATGTGTTACTGCAGCCTGAGCCGTTCTACCTGCCGTAAAACTATATATATATATCTATCTCCAAAAAAGTCAATGTTGTGGTCTGCCATAACTGCAAACGCCTAACAGAGACACAGATTGATCAATGGATTGATTAAGAAGAGTAAAGTGTATTTTCAAAACACTTCACAAGCTGATTTTGTGCTTTTTACCCAGCTTTTGGACAATATTAACAGATGAGAGGTTAATTTGAATGGCATTTGTCATGATCTACACATTATGCTACCTTACTACACTTGGTCTTACCACAGAAAGCATTGTATGCTCTGATTTTCTGTGATAAGCCTAATGTACAATGTTTCTATTCGCATGTAAGGAATGAAGGTATATTTATTTTTCCTGTGTTTCTGAAGCCGCATGAAGACTATGCCCAGAATAGGAGGTCAAGCGAGCCAGAGATGACACCAAACACACCTCTGTATCACTCCCCAGTCATTTTGTCCACCCACTCCATTTTTGTCATATGCTGCAAAAGCAGAGATTTCCTTCACCTACATCTGCACAGACATGAGCAAACACTCTTAACAAACCATCCCCAGAAAAAGAAGCACAATTTCACCCTGACCACAACACACTCTGTCCTCTTTTTGACCCCGTTCTGTTTGTTAAGTAATGACTTGGGTCTTTCCCCTTGTAACCCATTTAACAAGCCTGTGTCTGTCTGTTCAATACAAAGTGTGTGTGTGTGTGTGTGTGTGTGTGTGTGTGTGTGTGGGTAAAAGATAAAGATTATCTGTCACATAAAGTGACTCCAAGCATCCCACCAAGTAAGGCAAAGATGCTAGTGCATCTTGGAGGAGAACCCTGTCCCCACACACACACACACACACACATCCTCTATTCCCTGACACTGATTATTACCGCCACTTACATGTGCACAAACAAACACCTGGTCCTGCAGTCATATTAAACCCACACAGTGGCATAATCGTGCACATCATCCATATCCACCTTTCTTTCTCACTCTGTGTCTCCCACACTCTCCCTCCCTCATTGGTGGCTTTATTCCTCTCTTCATGGGATTTAGAGAGCCACATGAATCTGTTTATAGCATCACTTGCTTATACTGTATGTCCACAGAACTTTTTTCGAATATGGCATATGTAATTGTATATTGTAACAGTGATACATTTTGTCATTTAGTACATATTCTTCACACTGAAAATAATCACATTTAACGTGGTATAAATTGGTTACTAGTGAATTCAATAATTGACATATCATAGTATTGTATCACATTTATCCACAAAAAGCATGTAAATTCAATACTGGTAATACAACCCAAAATGTCTGACTCCCTTTCACTCAGTGTGTTTGAATCCAACTGTTTTTATCCACATTTTCAATTTGCGCACTAAAAGAACAAAGTGGAAATGCCAGCCTGAAAGTTGAAATATTCCTTTAAAGTTGTTATGCTTGGCTGTGGTGGAAACATTGGTATATCCATAAAAACTAAATGCAACAAAGTGCAGACTTAGCCAATAAATTATGCTGCACATGAAGCATGTGACTTATTTGTCACTCAAGCTTCCGCTTCACTGAAGAGACAACAACATAGTGGCAGGTGTGTGTGGACTGATGAGGAAACTATAACCTTCTTTAAATGAATACATAAAACAAACATAGATGCAATATTTTCATTGCGTTTTCGACATTGTTTTCCATTGTTTGAGGTTTGACTGAAGCTCTTTTAATTATGGCATCTTGTTGCGCGCTCTTCTTCTCCGATGGTTTAATGGCATCAGACTGGAAACTTTCCACAAGCTGTTCATCTCGATGCACCCAATTCCTAGGATTAGCATAAAGGTGGATGAAAACACACAACACAACTTCTTTGTCCGTCCTCTTTTTTCATCTATTGTAATCTTTCAGCATGCACTTCATGTTAGCCTATATGTCATCCTCCATCATCTGTGCCCATGCCCTTGTGGTTGTTTGTGGCTGTGTTTGTTGACCTTCTTAGGAGAGTTTACCCAGATGACTGTCTGTCTGTCTGTATGCCTCCCTGCAGAAAACCTGTACTTATAGCCTATCATCATTACAGCTGATGGTTGCTAACAACACAGAATGTTTTTTCTATCTATCTATCTATCTATCTATCTATCTATCTATCTATCTATCTATCTATCTATCTCTCTCTCTCTCTCTCTCTATTTGTCCTCTTATCAGTCATTTAAAATTATCTGATATTTCCTCTTCTGCAGATCTGGGTGAGAGGAGGGAAGTTGAGAGTAGGTGGAATGGAGAAATGGAAATGGGATGGGTAAAATGGGGTAAAAAGTGAGAAGGCTTGCTGAATGAGGGAAGTTAAGAATGGGGTTAATAAAAGTATCTGTAAAGAGAGGATAAACAGCAGGTTGTTAAGATAATAAAGATTATGTGGAGAATAAAGCCAGATGCAAGAGATTATTCACTTTTCTTATTTTGAACAGGCACAATGGACTATTTTAAGAGGAATTCTGCACCACCATGGCTGTCTGTATTGGATGCCTGACGTTGCTATGGGTTTTTAATATCTATGCCACTCCTTCCCTTCAATGCTTTTCTGACAGCATGTCTGTTTATTCTGCCTTGCAGGTCCGCTGCTCATCCTATCTTGCTCAGTCAAACTCCTCTGGATTAAGAGCAAACGCTGGGTTGCACACATAGATTTGGCACAACAAAGCAAATAGTTTGTTTATTACAAAACTAGCCATCATTGTAATCCCATGTTTTACCCACTTTATTAGATGCAGCAATGCATTGCATCCCCAGTGTTGCTCAAAACCGAGAGAAATAGATAGAAATGCCTCAGATGGCACAAGATGGAGTGCTCTTGTAACCAGTCACTGGAGAGGCAAATCTTGTGTGTACAAGATAGCTGTGTGCCTTCCTCTCAATTCTAATCCAGTTTAAATGCAAATGATATGAGAGTAGAGTACAAAATGTGTAGGACACTACGTACAGTACTGTAATGGAGCTATCCAAGTGAACTTTGAAGATCATGATGAGGATGTGAGATCAATTGTGACCAAAGGTGATATGATGGGAGAAAACAGCTTCAACATTGTCACAAACTGGCTGTATCTGAAATTGTTCTTTCATTGACTAATTGAAATTTACACTCAAAGTAATTCTCTGTTCATATACTGTGTTGTTATCAGTTGACATAACACAATCAGATAATACATAGAGCATGGGCAATGACGATAGTAGTTGACACTTTTAGTTGCCATTGCTTTTTTTATGTTGCTTTCTGACAGACAGCGTAGTGAAGGACGTGTGCAGGCTATTGCTTACAATCAGCAACTTTTCTTGTTAGTATCTAAGTAAAATAAGTTCACAAGTATACTTTCTAATAGGGATTAATAGAAACCTTTAATTTATGTGTAACTGTGACCACACTTGAGTACTTGAGTACACCCACTTTTGCACAACTGGCCTTGCTTTTTTATCTGTACCTTGAACAAATTGTGTTCCAAATGTGCTATTGACTTGGCCACTTGAAGAAGAAAAAGACATGACTACAGAATAATATAGCAGCAAAGCACACTCGACAATCACTTGCTTTAAGCAAAAATGCAAAAACCAACCAAATCCATTAGACAGAAAAAAGGGGGAAAAGACAACTTTATTATTCTCATCCCTCAGTGCTCTTAATACACAATTAACCCCATTGGCTAATGAACTATTGTGTCTAGCACATCTAAGTCAGCAGTCAGAATGTTGTCTTCTTTTGTTAATGTGATAGAATATTAACATAAAGCATTTTAAATGAATGTGCTTGGTCTCTCTCTAATTGGGTCAGCAGAAGCCTAAAAACAGTTTGAGAGAAAAAAGGAAAGATAGGAAGAGGAGGATGACACAGAGGTGCGCCGGAGGCTAAATGGGTGCATTTCAGCTTTCAACGATGGTTAAAAACCCCACTTTGGCTAACAATAATGGAACCAGGATAGATTTAGCACTTCATGAAAATGCAAAAACAAGTGTGCTATTTCTCAGGCATGTTAATATGTAAAAAAGATGCATTTGAGCCATTACTGTTAGTTTCAAGTGTCCGTGTTTAGCTAACCAGTGCCATATATCTTCCATCTGTATCACAGGCTTAGCGAGAGGCAATATTAAACATGGTGATTGTCACTATGGGAAAAGTATATTTTCCTTGGGCTGGATAATTTAGTTACAAAACTGCTCATTGTCACGAACATGTCTGGGATATTATATGGATGTGAGCCCCAAGAGGACAGACCCAACTTTCTATAAAACAGAACATATCTGCATGGTACATGCAAATGATCATAGGCAATTAAGCGCTTGGTGTTAAATTACAAGAATTGTGTCTAACAGCCCTACTGGGGTGTAAACCTTGCTCAGACAGCATGTAAACATGCATGTGTGTCCTGTAAATTACACCGAACGGCATTGTAAGAGCTCAGTGCCATGGTGAACTGTAAAGGCTGTACCACAGAACAAGGTAGCACTATGTAATAGATAACAATAAATGCTAACATGGTGAATGTCCTGCTTTGGTGGTGTTGTTTTTCTGTGTAGCAAGTAGCACATTCAGATCAGGTTTTATTCTCTGCGAAAAACATCCGTGCAAAACTAATATGCACTCATGACAATTAGAGTATTTTAGGAAAAAAGGCATTCTTCCAAAACTTGCTAGTGGTGCACAGCTTCCAAATTTCTGGAAAGAAAAACTACTGTTACATTCGAGCTCATTGCAGCTGTTGAATTCATTTAACAGTGTCACCTCCTGTATGACATATGAGTGCAATACAGAGATATCCCTGCTGCAAGGCCTGCTGTGTGAGCAAGATTACAGTTGCAAAGCGCAGCCTAATGTGTCAGAGAGGCAGTTTAATGTTCTATTATGGATACCAGGGTCCTGACAACCAATAAAGCATCCAGATGCAATTTGTCCCCCTGATGCTGGCAGTAGATAAATACGCTGTTGCCTTCTTTTCTTTTGTGGATCAGTCTCTTGAGGTTTGGCTCTTTGTGTTTTACATGTGATATGCCTGTGATTACACAATGTTCATGCCATGTTTATTGGTATTTTAGGTCATGATTAAGTATGCATCTAAGGCAGACAGTTGGGGAGACTTGGATATTTATGGCTCTGTTGAGGCTGTGGTTCTATGATTGGGGTCTGTTAGGATCAGCAGATTATCTCCCCCATGATGTCAATAGTTAGCAATGTTTGTACACTGTCTTACATACACACTAGACACAATCAGTGCTGCCATTGCTTTTGCCACTGATGTCACACCAAATTATTTAATGTCCTTCTGACCCTGTCTCCTGGTCCCTGTGTCTACAAAGTTACAATTTGACCTTCTGCCATGTTTAAACTCCAGTCACAAGTGATTTGTAAATTTCAGATGTCAAAAACATTTAGTTGCTGTGAGAAACATTTTTTTAAAGCATTATTTAATCAGGCATGTTGACAAAGACGACTAGTGGAATAGAGGGAGATGCCCAGTACAACCTCACGCCGGTGGCCTTTGAGCAGTTTGGTTAATATTTGTTCCTTCCTCGTGTGCTTTGACAGTATTAGTTAAAAGACAAACTCTCACGCTCCTGAAATCACTGCCAAATGATGGTTGTGTGAATTGATGAAGGTTTTAGCCTGGGGAGAACTGTTTTAGATGCTATCTGTGTTTTATTTCAATTATAGCAGGGATCACAGAGACTGCCAGTAATAACAAACCAGCTGACAGGTAATCCCTCAGGACAGGAAACGAGTTTTACAGCAGCTGATGTCATCTAAGGTTAAACTTCCATTGTGATGAGGCAGACACATGCAGCTATTTCTCTCCCCTTTCTATCATTACTCTAAAGAGAAGATGAAAGTTTAGTTTATGACACTCTGACAGCCACAGTGGCTCTATAACTCTCCCACGGTTTACAAAAAGCATAAAGGGAGGTAAGCATGTATACACATATACAAGAGTGTAGAAAAGAAAGATGGATAAAAATGAGTGTATGTCTATGGTGCTTCCCTCAGCCTTGGTAGACATCACAAGAACAGCACAGTGGGATGTGAAACAACCCTCGACCCCAGAAGAGATGTTAAATTCATGATAAAACACCAACGCTACTCTGCTTTTGAACAGTCACTCATCGAAATTGAGATTTTAACCTCCGACACAGCAACAGCATACGTGATTTGAGAAAGATCTTCCTGTCAATGGTCCTTTTTAAGGAGGGAGACGATGTCCGTCGGATATTGTCCCCCTCGCTGTGCTTAGCAGTAATGAATGGCAGCTAATGAACACCACCTCTGTTGCCGGCTCCCCTTGACGCCCTTTGCCCAGCCAGTTTGCTGGTGGCTGTCTGGGAGATGAGAGGATGTGGATGAGGGGCGAAGAGGGAGGGAAGGAGAAAAGGACACAGCAGGGGGCTGTCACACCTCGTACCAGCTCAGCGCTGAGGTGGTAGCCCCCTAGTCTCAGCATGGACGGATCAAAGTGAGAGGTGTTGCCAAGACGAGTAGGGCGCCCAGTAACAGGTTAAGATGCTGTGTTGTTCACAGTTGCATGCACAGATGTGTATCCAAGCTTGATCCAAAGGTTTTTGATAAACCTTGCGGCATGACTTTCATTTCTCCTCAGTTTCACTAGTTTATATAAGCCATGATGAGCTCTTTCATGTTTCATTAACTGTTTTATGTCTTTGTCTCACTATCTTTCAGCCACAGGGATCTGAAGCCTGAGAACCTGTTGCTAGATGAAAAGAACAACATCAGGATAGCAGACTTCGGCATGGCCTCCCTTCAGGTTGGAGACAGTCTGCTGGAAACCAGCTGTGGGTAAGTGATACAGAAATCATTGTGTTGCATGGTTTCTAATGCAATGTCTGACTCACATCCGCTGAAATTGAAATATAGATGATTCTTAGAATGTCCTGAAGGTAAAAAAATAGGTCATAGTTGGAGGGCACATGAAGTTGCCGGTATGCAACAGAGAGAGACCGAGATGAGAGTGGTGAAGCAATAGAGAATGATGAGTGGAGCTATCAAGCCCTCTGCAAGGTGCCGTGTTCTCAAAGCCTCTGTTATCATGCAGTGTTGATCTCTTGAGGAGAGACGGTTGGTGTCTCTCACAGAGAGTGCTATCTGGCTGTGAGCAGGGCCAGGGCCACGGCCACACATTACTGCTGCTCTCTGTCTCCTCATATCTGACGCTGGGCTTTATGGTCTGGCAGTCCTGACCACGGCAGGCCCATCAATCCTACAACGACTGTAATGAATGTGCTTGCAGGAAGACACTTTCAAAGTCTTTTCAAGTATGGTCATCCATATTGTGGGAGTGTTTTTATTTAACTCTGAACAGTGTGCAGGGTTAAATAAAAGTTGAGTTGCCTCTTAAATAAAAGAGACAACTCAGTTGATGAAGGTTCAGTTTTAGGATTCTGGGTTCATAAATTCAATGACAACATGAATTAACAGGAAGATTTCACTGCTGCACAGAAAGTTTTTCTCCAAAGAGTTTCATTTTACTCTTACCTGTAATTCACACTGGAAATGAGACGTAAGCACAGCCAATTCTTTGTTTTATTTTCTCCTTCTAATGAAGTCTTGTATGCCTGAATTGAAACAGGATAGCTCTGATTATAAAATGTGTGGCCTTGGTCAATATTTGTACGTATAGTACAAAAGTAAAAACACATACAGAACATAGTAGATTTTGTGATTTGTATGGCTTCCTATTAAGGTTATGCTTCACTGGGCACATAAGAAAAATGAAATTGATTTGGAGCATAAAATAACGGAGTGGGGTCACACATTGATGTGTGTCATCTGTAGATTTAGAAAAATATCTGTTCAGTGAGAACGACATGTAGCAGCCATCTAAATCTGTCTATACATGCTGTGGTGGTATGGATAGGCTAAGGGGTCTTTTTGGTCATCTGAATGTCTTGGGGAGAATCTTTGCTCTATGGTTACACCTGACACTGCATGTAGGGCTGGGAAGGAGCTAGAGATGCTTTGTGACATCTGTCCCCAGCTCAGACCTGTTCAAATCAACCGCAACTGAAATTACACACACTTGCGTACACGCAATTCAGCAAACACACATGCGCACACAGCGCTGGCGAGTTCATCCCTGACCTCATGGACCCTTTGTCCTGTGCTTGTTTGGTTGTCTCTCTGTCTGTCTCTGATTCCCTCTTTAAAATACAGACACAGACACACACACACACACACACACACACACGCTAAGCATGTGTATGCACACACACGAGCATGCAGTTGAAACTGTTGCATAATTTTCCTGCAGTAGCGCAGTGCCTAAGCTCTCATGACTCATCGGTAGAGATCAGGCCAAGTGAGAGCAGCGTGCATTGCTATCTGCAAGTAAAATGTTCAGGATTGAGTCATTCTGCAGCCATGATGACCACGCTAAAGTGTTTTCTTTTCCTAGACAGGCAGCATAATGTGACGGCTCTTACTCAGCTTTTTGCAGTAGCCTGTAGACCAACTTTATCTATATTTGATGCTTTCTGCTTCCACTCTGAAATGCTGCTATGCAATCCAGGTGCAGTGCATCTGCTTAGTCCCCCACATACATTTACAAAGTGCTACAGGTACTTGTTGCTGTTGGAAACACAGAGCTGTCTTACAGATGCAGGCACAGCCTCCCACACACAGCTAAGCAAAGTAGTTCAGTAGTTTTCGTTCAACTCTCAGCTCCATCAACGTATGTTGCTCCATTTGTGTGTGTGTGTGTGTGTGTGTGTGTGTGTGTGTGTGTGTGTGTGTGTGTGTGTGTGTGTGTGTGTGTGTGTGTGTGTGTGTGTGTGTGTCTCACAGGAAGTTTGTGTGTCTTGCCTATACATTTGAATGTGCCATACACTGTATGTGTGGTTATTGATTATTCATGCTCGTATGACTGTCCCATCTCTAAGTGTTGATATGACATTTGTTTATTAAACACATTTATCTGGCCCCCTCTCACCATGCAGCAGTCTGACACAAATGTATTCCATTTGCCACGGATAATGGAGCTGAGTGAAGATGAGACACGCCCCAGGTAGAGTAGGGGGAGCCTCGGAGCACATACATAAACACATGCAGGCATACGCACGTATAGACGAGCAGAGGCATTGACAAGCACATACAAATATGGATCCAGGAACGCGTACAACCTCTCTCTCTGTCTGTGTAAGCCCAGCTGCGAGTTCATCAGTGCTTGCTGTTTGTTTAGTTCTGTTGCTTTGATTGATGAAAGGAAATTATCTAGTAAGCAGCGAGGAGCCGCACAAATGTGGTTCGAAAAGCTGAATTTTCATCAAGAAGTGCTGCATGTCGCAGTGTCTCTTCAGTATTGCCGGCCCACACTGCTGATTCTTTCCCTGCTCTATAGGAACTCATACCTCTTGAGCTCATGATACTTCCTTACAAACCACAATGTACTATGGTCATCTTTATTGTTTAACTTATATTTTTTTGGTCCAGAAATCTCTCTGCAAATAGTCTGACACTGATAGGCCCTTCAGTGTATAATAGATAAAGACAGATTTTTAATACATCTTTATCATTTTTGTTTCCCCACTTCAGCCATCTGCTTGAGTACAGTATCAGGTCCTTAATCAAATGCGTTTTTTGTCTTTATGCTCTCGGGCAAATCACTTTCAGCTGAACTTTGTCCCACTGTGCTGCTGTTTGCTGCCCTCAGAATAACACTGTTCTGTCTGTTATTTCTATGTATGGGATGTTGGTGGTGTTGTTGAGAGAGTAAATGAGCAAGAAAAGACTGATGTTATGTCAACCCACACACATCTGTTCTTCAAAAGACTGCATTTTTCACTCCGGTCAGAGGGAAGTGGCTCTTTACAGCTCTCTATTTATCTTTAGTATCCAAGTCTATAATCTAAATTTCTGGTGTGAGCAGCAAGGGATTTTTTATCATGATATAAATTCCATGATATAGGGGCTTTTATATGTGGCCAGTATAGTATTATGGTAAGCTATGATGCATTTAAATGAACTTAATTCACACCTCTTATTAAGTTAGGTCATTAAATGCAGGTAGAGCAAAACAGGATACAAGGGTCATGGATTCCATGGGTCCTCGCTACATGACTTGGTAGTTTTCAAGAGTTCAACAGTGAAGAGATTAAACAAGTGGAATGTTTCAGTATTGAAAAGTTTAAAAGCTGACATTTTATATATATATATATATATATATATATATATATATATATATATATATATATATATATAGAGAGAGAGAGAGAGAGAGAGAGAGAGAGAGAGAGAGAGATAGATAGAGAGATATATATATATATATATATATATATATATATATATATATATATATATATATATATATATATATATATATATCGATATAGAGATACATACTGTGTGTGTGTAGATAGATAGATAGATAGTAAGCCATATAATTACAGTATAGGTCAGAGTAGAAAAGAGATGAGCATATTCTAAGCATACACTGATGATATTACTGACTAATTTAGTGTTCTAATAATGACAAATTAGGATGCAGCTCAGGTGCTTGTATTCTAGGGGTGGGAAAAATAATAGATTCTTAGATATATCGCGATTCTCTCTAGAACGATTTGATTATCGATTCTGATAAGTTAATAATCAATTTAAATGTGTTGATTTTTATTTAAAAGTTTCTGTCTCCAGACAAGTACAAATCAGAAAACAGAGTGACTGAAAGAGGATGGGATAATGGACAACAACTTACAGTTTGGCAAGAGTGCAGAAAAAAACACACAAAAATGTCCAAAAGGAAGTTTTATTTTTTTATTTTGTATATATACACATGATCTAATAAGACATACATAAAATAATTAGGCAAAACACATATAGGTTGTTCATCTACTTTATCACATTACATCTGACCACCTCATGTTTCATGTTCTAAGAAGCCAATTCTCCACCTTTAAACATGACTGAGCCTCTGACCTGGAAGATTACTGGGAGAGAAGGGGACTTTTACAACACTGTTTAAGGCTTCAGCATGGAATGACTACACAATAAAAACCTCAGTAGACAAACATTTCATTAAAACTTGAGTGTGACAAATACTGTATATGTCAAAATCTAAGCTTTGTCTAGCTGCTTTGTCTAGGAAGTGATTAGCAAACTTTGAGTAGCAAACTCAGATTTATATGTATATTTTAAAAAATCCTGCATGGAAATGTACATTAAAAAATTGTTGCATCGATAATCGGTTTAGAATCGAATTTTTGGCCTCTGAATTGGAATCGAATCATGAGGTGCCAATCGATTCCCACCCCTATTGTATTCAGTCTTTACCTTCACTCTGTTGGCCACCGACCTGCAAATAATTAGTTTATATTCACGCTGGTTCCAGCTGTGGCTCGTGTGTTGGCACTCACAAGGCAAAACTAGTGCAAACCTCAGGCTTGTTTTTTTATTTTTTTCTTCATCGCTCATCTGCATAATGCACAATGACACTTGCAATCAGGAGGGCGGTATTTGCATAGACTCGTGTTTGAGCTTCTCCATTGACATGGAGGCAGTGTTTGCTATCGGCCAGTATTTTGACAGCCAGAGGAAGCTGTGCCGTCAGGACTGGTATTCATGAGTACACAAAACAACAGCACAGCTAATGGACGCCATGTTTACAGACTTTAGATAGTCTCTCATTAGATCCAAATATCCTGATGTTAGATTAGACTGAGCGGGAGGAGGAAGCGGAGGACAGATCACCAGGCTGAGAGGTTTGGGGAGACAGGTGCCTGATTTGCTTTCTGTTTGCAGTCACATGTAGGCATGTCGAGAAAGAGCAGAGCCCTGCGCAAAATCAGAGAAACAAAGAAACATCCTGTAGCTAAAAGGTTATTTGATTTTAGATTGATGCAAAGCACTTCTTATTACCCATTTTCTTTTTATATCAAGGGACTCAATTCGGCAATGTGGTAATGTCAAAGCACTGAAAAAGTGCCACTGTGTATGTATAAAATAACAAGTCACTCCACTGCCTCTCATAGCCAGTGGCTTATGGAGCAGACGTTGCGAGGTAGCTCCATAAATCTTCATACGATATTGATGTGTCAATCTAGTCATTGGGTTTACTGTCAGCCCATCCAGGTGCAGTAAAGATTAGTGGGTCTGTTCACTGTCTGCTGTGAGAGGATGCCCTTGAGTGAGCAAGCAGGAGGACATCCAAACACCCTCAGGATGTCTAAACTCCCAAAGCACATCTTGATCTATGCTCACTTGAGACATTTATTGTCTTCCTAAATTGTTCTCTTCTGTACAGTAAGACTGTTTAATATTTGTTGTGTCATGATTGTATAACCATGATTGTATTACCCTGACTTACTTTACAGCAATACAAATGGAAAAGTCTTTAAATAACCTAGAACCTTTTTTTATGTCTTTGTGTAAATTGTGTAAATTTGTTTGCACTTTTTTCTGTTTTCCCAACAGATCTCCACACTACGCTTGTCCAGAAGTCATCAGGGTAAGTAATTTTTAACTGATTCAGAATGTTTTTTAGCTTATTTTTCATAGTCCATCATCGTATTTTTGCCAACCTTAACACTCTGCCCTAACCCGCTAACAAACACCCTTTCGTCCTTAGGGAGAGAAGTATGATGGGAGGAAAGCAGACGTCTGGAGCTGTGGGGTCATTCTATTTGCCCTGTTGGTGGTGAGTGCAGCTTGTTCTTTACTAACTGATGCTGACTGGACTGACATACTAGTTTAAAATTCTCCAGATAAATATGGCATAACACAATTTAACCATAAAGTGTTGCCTCCTCTTCATAGTCAAACAGTATGTGCAGCCTTTCTAGCAGCTGTAATGGATCAAAAGTATAGCCTTGTAACAGGCCATTCCCAACTTTGCTCTCAGGCTGTTGACTCAAGGTTGACCTCAATGGAATGAGGAGATGGTGGGAGCTTTAAGCTGCCGTTTCAAACAGAAACGTAGGGTTCGGGGAGTTACATTTGAAATCTGATCATTAAGGTCTTATTGGAATAGATGATGCAGGAACGCCCTCAAGCAGAAATTCTTGCGTAACAGAACATCGGAGAATATAGGCATCTTTGTATTCATTATCCTGTATCAACACTGTATCCATAATCAGGTTTATTCTCTTGCTACATTATGTCTGTGTTTCCCCAGCCATGCAGCCCTGAAGCTTTGTTTCATCAACAGCTGTACTGTAGTTCCTACACACTCATGCTCCATGAATAATTCATACAGTCAAACTGAAAGAAGAGAGCCCAAAATAAATACCAACGCTGACAGGGCGGCTTTTGGCCACAGGCCCTGTGTATTTTACCTCTTTCTCCCTCACTTTGTCTTGTCTTGTGTGTGTGCTTGTGTTAAGGACACCCTTGTACTCTTGGGTTGCATAAACCTGATGTTGTTTACCGTTGTCTCCATTGTGACCGCACTTCTCTCGCTCCAAACAAACGTTTCTCCTTGACGCTCTTTGACTGCAGATGAACATTGTCTTTCTCCTGTTTTGTCCTGTCATCTGGCTGCGAGATAACCATTTGTCTGATTGTGGAAGACACACATACTCTCTAGCAGTTAGGCTGCACTCAGATCATCTGTTACACAAGCCTGCCCCCCCTTTTCTTTCCTTTAACTCTCTTCATTTCTCAGCCTTTCTTTGTATCTTTCTCACTCTTTTCCTCTTTCTCTCCCCCTCCATCTTGTCTCATGGTGGAGGTTGTCATTCATCAAACAGCCGCATCTGTGAGGTGTCAGCTCGCTCTGATAAATGACTCTGATGAGAGAATGCTAAATGAACGAGGTAAATGAGAAAGCTGGGTAATTATTAGAAAAGCCCTGTTTTCAGCTTACCGCTGTTTATTATTTATTTTTGCATCATGGCTGAGGGCAGAATGCTCTAATTGGAGAGTTGAACAAGTTGAGAAAGTGAGCCTGTTCTTTAAGTCGTGCAGGATTTAGACTCAAAAGGTAGTGTTGTTTCTTCTGGCAAGCCTTGTTAGTCATTCATATTCTTTTTTCTTTTTCTTTTTTGCCTTCGATCGAGTGAAGGCTTTTTTCTGTTCTAATGCTGCCATTAAAACAAGCAAAAATGGTTTCTTCTCTACTTTTATTCCTGCATCTACATCTTCACCACTTTCAATTTATTGTCCCTGTTGTTACTCTCTGTTCCTTTTCTGTGGCTCTCCAGGGTGCACTACCGTTTGATGATGACAACCTGAGGAATCTGCTAGAGAAGGTGAAGTTGGGTGTGTTTCACATGCCACATTTCATCCCTCCAGACTGTCAGAACCTCCTCCGTGGCATGATTGAAGTGGATGCCACCAAAAGACTAACGGTCAGTTCTATTAAGTGACTAGATAAAAACACACCATTATGATTATGTTTGTTCTTTTTGGACTTGGGCTGTTTTACATGCTTTGAGCTTGGCCCTTTAGTTCCAGTAACGGGAAATCTTCATGCTACAACATGCAATGATATTTTAGACAATAGATTTTAACTCTGGGGCAACAGTCTGATGAAGGAAGCCCAAAGTCTTGCAGAAAGCCTTCCCAAAAGAAAGGAGGCTGCCTCCGCATTAAAGGGGAGGTAACTATATATGAATGATTTCAGAAGGAACATTAAACCCTTATGAGATTGACAACCGTCACATTTCAGTATCCTGGACCTCTGTAGTACATGTTGATATTCTTAAGCAGTGTGCACGATGTGTTTCAATACTACATGAAGCTACACAGTACTACTCCTGCACAATTCATACATTCCCAGTGACTCAATAAGGCCTGAATTATATCTGCATTGAATATTTCATTTTCGTAGTCTACGACTAGTAGTGTTAACTAATGATGTTGTAGCAGCAGCAAAACACATTATTATACACATTATTTGAGAGAGCATTCATGGGGGAAAAAACCCAAACACATCAGATCTGTGTTAAGAGAGGAAAAAAAATGTTTTGCAGATCCACAGTAAGATGGGAAAACTGGTAATGCTCCAAGAAGAAAGCAGAATGGCAGAGATACGCATTCAAACTAAAGTAGCTAATATTTACTTAGTGCCAAGCCAACCATCATCTTTTTTCTTTGTTTCTTCTTTTCTCCCCTGTGTTTCAAAAGTGTTCACCTCATCCCCGATTCTGTTTGAGTTCTTCCTCAAGTGCAGGATGTGAATTCAGGAGATGACTGTTGTTTGTGTGCTCTCCCTCGCACGGTTTGGTGTACTCATCACAATGCCAGTCCCTTTCTACACAGCATCTGATCACCTTGGCGAGGTGGCTGGAAGATAGCTTGAGAGCAGAGGGATGTGAAGGGCAGAGAGTCAGGGTGAGGGGGAGATATAGGTGGACAAAGGGGAAATGTTAATAATTAAAGAGAGATCTCAAAAAGTTCACACAGAGATGTTGCTATCCTTTGGTATTACCCTGCATTGCACACACAACCTCTCTAGGCTCTCCAGGTGTCTTTGTGAATCAATGCAGTTAACAAAACTGTTTTCATGCACCTGCCTGTAAGCAAATGTGGTGACACCACCCTTAAGTGGATGCTGATGCTCCATTTCCCCGTGCCTTAGCTATCTTTTACAGTGTCAGAATGATTTTACATAACAGGAGAAATGTGAAAGAAAGAAAAAAAAAAAAAAAAAAAAAAGACTAGAAAGCTAAAAAGAAAGAGATGCTCATTTGCAGGATAGTTGACGTCCTTAAGGTACAGCCCTTCAGATAAGCTGCACTGTCGAAACATGAACTTGAAAGCCCCCACCTCTTTAGTATGCTGTATATACTTTATTTTTCTGTTCTCTCTGCCTGACGAGGACAGGTCACCCTGAGATCCCCTAGATATGTCCAGCAGCCTCCAGTGCTGTCCTCGGCAAAAGGGTTACACACCGACCGAGCTGCTGTGAGAGAATATGCTACCTCTCCGACCCCCTCCCGTGCACGAGGGCTCCAAACAGAGCTCTGGGGATGTGTTATAACCTCGCAGAATGTCAAATAGCCCTGTTAGGCTAAGCGTTCTTGGAGTTTAGTGGTGACCGCTTAGTCAGAGATGCGACAGGTACACCCAAGGGTGGGAATGACATCATAAGGGAACATGTCATTCTTTTGCTAAGGATTATTTGTCATAATAATACTTCGTTTGTTGAATCAAATCGATAGGGTAATCAGAACAAAATTACTGGTTGTGTTTCAGTATGACTATTGTCACCTCCTGGTAATTAAATTTTACCAGTAGATGCACACAAGTACACACACAAAGCCAAGGCCCTTCAGAGTCTTGAGTAGGAGGGCACGTATCAGGCTTTAGGGGCTTAGCCCAATAAAAACCTTTCTCTTAATTTCCTGTCTGTTTAGTCGGGGGCCCCGGAGGCGACCGGGCCAACCACCTCAACACAGTCCTCTCATCTTCAGTATGAACACAGACACCCTGGAAAGATCTGCATCCTTGTGATCCCTGGCTAACGAAGAGGACTAGCTAGCTTATTATATTAAAGAGCAGTATATCACAGACATATACAGTAATACATTAATGGGAACCGCACAGCTGCCATACCAAGGTTTTTGGAGTAAAAATAAAAGGAAGTGTGTGTGTTTTTGTGTTTCACTGAGAAATCACACTGTAATTTAACACAAATTCCATCAGATTCAGAGGCTGCAGAGACAGTGCTTCCTGCTACTCTAAGCTAGACTACTCACCTTTTAGCATGATTAGTTAATGCTCATTTATGTGGTATAACAGACTCAATTTCAAAGATGTTGGAGCATCAAAACATATTTTGGAATTTCAGAAGAAGGAAGAAGTGGGTAAATTATTAACTAAAAAATGTGCTTTAGCTAAGGCTATCTTACCAGCTAGCCTAAAGCTGGTTTCACATTGCTACCGCCCTGACAACTGCCTAACAGCAAGAGCGTTTCCCAAAAAAATAAAGCGTTTTTAAAAGCAGTTCCTACCGCCTGGCTGTTACCACCATAAGTTAAGTATGGTGAACTCTGAGCAACAGAGCAAAATCTGTGCCAGTCACGTGGGTGGCAACTGCTTCATACTCCTACCACCGTGATTGAAACTGCTTCTCCTCTGATGCCTTCCCCTTATTGAAATGAGTGGAGGCGGTGATTGGCCTTGCAGCTGTGTAAAAGCTCCTTTAAGAAGCTGAATTGCAGTCATTGTGGCTCGGCTTTTACATCTGTTCTAGTTCTATGAATTTCTTTTTTATGTTAAAACAGATGACAAAAAGTCATATTCAGGTCTTAACTCAAATGTTTGCCAAATATGCAGTTACAGTGTTTTGGCTTTGTAGGGCAGAATAGTTCCCCATTGCCAACCCCTATGTCCCTTCCTGCCCTAATAAACAGCCATATGATTGAGACATGCATACACACGCAGACCTGCATACATATACAAGTTGCCCGTAAAATTATTTATGCAGCATACCTGAATGCACAAATGCTCACACCTAGCCAAACCAGCACTACCCTCTGAGTGAAAGCAGTTGGAATTGGTACTGTCACATTTAGAGACTGATTGATGTGATACTGCATTTCAAACCACATCACTTTCAACCCTGTGTGTGATATCAGTCTCTTGCCTCCAGGCCTTCAATAAAAGTGGAGAGTAGGTCACCCACTGGCCTGTATCTGACAGGCAGGGTGTCTCTGTCAATACCATGACCTCTGTGGAAGCAGACAAGATTCACCTAATAGTCAGCCTGGCCTGCTCTGTGATTGCACCAATATCACATGAAGGCATTCATCAGTTCTGAAACACAGAGGTAAATCCTCTGGGATGGAGAGAACATCGAGACATTGATGGAGACACATACCCAAGAACTATGCCTCTGAATAAGTGACAACAATTATAGCTGCTATGTGTATCTCCATGTGTAACAACAGCATGAGTAAATTAAAAAGTCCTGACAGTGACATTGATCCCGTTTTCCTCTGTGGGCAGTTGAAACGCTACGGAGTCATTCTAACAGACATCTTCCTTTGTTGCCGTTTTGCTCACTGTTTTTGTCTCTTTCTGCTTTTCCTATGTTGGCAAAAGACCATCTGGACAGTGTTGGTGACAAAATGGCCATATTAAAAGTGTGATGACAAGAGTATTTGTGTGTGTGTGTGTGTGTGTGTGTGTGTGTGTGTGTGTGTGTAAGGGAGATGGGAAGAGAATGAGGTTGGTAGATTCCCTTTAGACCAGAGGGCTTGGCAGGGTCAGCAGTGTGTGTGAGGGAGATAATATTCTCTGTTTATAGCTCAGTGGTATCACCTCTCTCTGCCTTACTCTTTTCCTCAATAAGTTTTTCCCATTGGCGTTATTAAAATTTGAAGGCCTTATTATTTACTTCCACCATTCAATCTAGTCGTATCGTCCTATTGTTTTTTTCTATTAAGCCATCAAGCTCAGGGTTTACTGAAGCCATTCTGCACCAAACATTTCTATACACAGGCAAAAGATTGAATGTTCTTGCCTTTGATATTTTATTAGTACAAAAAAGATGCATTGAAATAAAATGCATCACATTGCTTATGTACTGACCTGTTGTTTCTTCTGTCTTTTACAGTTAGAACAGATCCAGAAGCACACATGGTACATGTAAGTACTCTGTCTTTTGTTTTACACCCTTTACACTTCTCCTTTCCTCTAATCTCCTAGCCTGTTCTGCGGGGGGGTGCATGATAAATGGCTTTGAGGTTCAGCCCTGTACACGGGAACACATTTGAGCAGGGCATGACTCCACTCTCGGCGATGTGGGGGTAAATTGGTAGTGCATCAAAGAGGATGTGCAGCATATGGTCAGCTGAACAGGGAGCAGGGGAGAGGGAACAAGCAGAGATGTGGTGGAGGATGAACCCACATAACATCAGTGTACACTTTGTTTGATTTTCATAACAGAGTGTACCCACCTTTTAAAGCTAACATAAATCTTTTAAGAACATTTATGGTACAGGTAATTTTAATTTATGTTAGAGCTCTTTTAAAGCAGCAGCAAGGGGGGGGGGGGGGGGTTGTCTTTCAAATGTGGCTGTGGCTTTTTCCCAGAAGCAGCTCATCATTGGTGGATAAATAATAAAAAGTGTGCAGCATATCTCACTAAATCAAACAAACATACATTACAAATTCATATAATGCCATCCACTTCTATTGTTTATTAGCTTTAGCTAGCCGACTAAGAATTTTCATCGAATCAGAATTGTCTTGCCTATCGTCGACTGATCGTCGAATCATGTGGGTTCGACGCAACCGTTGGTTACGGATCATGGAAAGTGAAACTTAAATCTGTCATGGGTCAGTTGGCTTTATTTACTCACTTTAAAACAATTTATTAAAAGCGTCAAAGACTTGTGACGAGGCAAAACCGATTTAGAGCAATGAAAGGTCGCAGTGGTCAGAACAGGCCCGGTCTGAACTGGATTTTATGGCGCTGCGAAGATTCGACTGTGAGACTGGCAGTCAAATCAGGCTCTTTTGATCGAATATTTGACTATTCAGGGTCACCCCTAGTTTTAGTAGTTGGTGAGCTTCCCAATCATCTGAGCAGAGCAGCTGAGCGGAGCTGTGGTGCTTAAAGGACAGCTCCAGGCCAAACTGTCTTCACCAGAAGCACTAATGAGATATATATATATATATATATATATATATATATATATATATATATATATATATATATATATATATATATATATATATATATATGTCTGTCTGTGTGTGCGTTATGTGCGTATCTCTAGAACCGTTAGTCCGATGGATTTCAAACTTGACAGGTGTCTTGCCACGGGCGCAAGTAAGTGCCGTGCCAAGTTTGACGTTGTTTGAATTAGAAATGCAAAAGATATCCTTAAATATATAGGTAAAAGAAGCACCCATTGGCTTTTGCCGCTCTAGTCACTGGCCACTCCCCCTCTCACCGGAGCTTTGGCAGCTAAAATGTGACATACACCTCAGACCCACAAAAATTTGCAAAGTAGCACTACTTTGGTCTTTGACTTTGAATAAACAAACAATTCCCGAATTTAAGGACGTTTCAGAATCCCACACATGCAAAGCACAACCAGACAACAAGTGCAGACAGAGCGTGGTGCCACTTAAAGGCAGGCTATTTATCTTATAAAGCGAGACGTATCTGTATGTGTGTGTCCGTGTTTGGGGGGGAAGGTAACCTGCACATCAGCAGACGCCACATGCAGAACGCTTTACAACAGTGGGGAGGGGGGACTCTTTTCCTCCTATTGTATTAAATTGCTGTGAGCTGGCAGAACATAACGTAGCCTAATCTCAGAGATTATTCTAATTATTATATTATCTCTCTCTCTCTCTCTCTCTCTCTCTCTCTCTCTCTCTCTCTCTCTCTCTCTGCACACACACGGTCCGGTTCTGGTGGTTGATGAACGCAGATAGGTGCTGATTAGCTCTTATGGGTCGGGTGGATAGCGCACTGCCATGAGTCCATGACGCTAATGTCTGATTACTCCATGTTTTCATTGTGATATTTTGTGATTACATTCTGAATCTGCAGCGTTCTCGGTCAGGTAGATACAGTAGTGCAATGTCTTCCTCTGATGTAGAAGTAGCCTACACTGTAAGTAAGTAGTAGGCTATACAGTGGAGTTGCATATTAAGTGGTTTGGAGTCCTTCTGTAAGTCATTTTGGGGTACAATTTGGTTTTGATAAATTCTACAAGCAGCAATACCACAGGCCAATTAATCGCCCGTTCCAAACACATTTTCAACGGGCACTGCACTAGTATAAAGAAATCCTGAAAATGGTGTCAGTGCAGATTGGCCTTTAATTTTTTCATCCCAAAGAATAAAGTCATGCTTGTGTACTCCCTAGATACAGAAATACAAAAGACAGAAAAGTGACATAACTAGGAGAGTGTCTGGAAAGAAGGGGATTGGAGGAGGAAGAAACTACGCTTGGAAAGCAAGCCAGGAGGAGAGAGGGAGATTGCAAAACTTACCAGCATGACTCAGTTGTTTGTCTGCATCTTGGTGAGCATTCACCCTCTGAAGCTTACATGCAGAATGACTAAACCTCGGGGAAATACGTGACTATGAAAGTTTTAATCATGTGAATAAGGGTCATAATGAGGTAAACTTCCATCCAAGAGGCAAACAAACACTGAAACACTTTACATGCTGCATATTCTGTTTATAGCACAAACATATTAAATCTGTAAGTGAGATGCATAACGCCTCCATAGCTGTATAAGCTATTTGAAAACGTTTTTGTTGATGTATTCAAACTTACAGTAGTAGGGACCAAAATGACTGACAATGTCCTTATTTGTCTTGTCTTTTTTTGCATTCCCAGAGGGGGGAAGAACGAACCAGAGCCAGAGCAACCAGTGCCCAGGAAGGTGACCATCCGCAGCCTGCCCTCTGCAGACGACATTGACCCAGACGTACTGGACAGCATGCACTCCCTAGGCTGCTTCAGAGACAAAAACAAACTACTGAAAGACCTGCTATCAGATGAGTGAGTGAATGGATAAGGAATGGGAAAGAGGTTGGACAAAGAGGAACAGAATATAGGTGTGGTTTGGTGAGTTAGGAGAGAAAGATAGAGGATAGGGGGGAAAAGGTGAAACGAACAAAATAAAGCAGCTGAAGACGGGGAGAAGTGTGTGGTGTCCGTGTGCAAGGCCTTGTTTTTTCCCCAGCTCTTATGAAATCCTGTGCGGCTGTCACTTTAGATGTCAGAGGCAATAGATCACTTAACTGTTATCACACAGCACTTACACCGCTTGCCACTGGATACATTCCTCCAAAACTGATCCCAGCTTGCACCACGAACAAACCACTGGGTCATATTGTTTATGTTCTGCTACTAAATGTGTTTTGTCTCTATTGCACGTGTTAGTGTTTTTGCTCCTGATAATATGTATTTATGCTGGGAATACTTGCCCTGCAGTGTTTCATACATGTTTTTATTCGTTAATATGGGCATACAGATGTAGTTTCATTTTGCTTTGCTTTTCTATCTACTTTATCTATTTTACATCTGCCTGGCCTCTTTAATTTAATACTAAACGAGCATTACTCTATCATTCCCCCCTCTCCCCATCTCTTCCGTTTGCTTCCTTTCTCCTGGGAGCATCCCATAATAGTGCTGGACTGGAGGAAAATCTGCGGTCTCCATCTCCCTTCCCTTGGTTCATTTTAGCTGAAGTTGCAGGTCCTTGTCTCTTTGCCTCCTACTGCTTTCCAATCTGTCTTTATTACAGAGGGCCAGTCTCTGGGCCTTTTACATGAAGAGTATTGGCCTAGAGGCTAATGATATTAGGCTTCCTGATTTACAGAGGAAGAAAAGGACGAACTCACAATGTTTTGATACTTTCATAAATATGTATGAAGATATATCCTAAAAAATATAAGCAGAATATTCTATGATGGCTTAATGAGCTGTAAAACCAAACTTTTCTTTTTTATGGTGGAAGCTATTTAGTAGCTGTTTCACAAAGAACCCCAAAAGATTAAATGACATTAATCATAGTGAGGGTTATTGCAGTTAAATGTCTTGGTTTTGAGACATATGCTTGTGCACGTATGTATACGGATGCTTCAGTAATCTGTTCACATTTGTGTTTGGAATCAATCAATCAAACTTTATTTATAGAGAACTTTAAAACAACCAACGTTGACTAAGTTGGAATGACCCAGGTTTGTTTAAAACCATTGTATTTATTTTCCAGATGTCTCAGTAGACTTTTTTTTTTTTATTGTTTCCTCTTTGCAGTGACAACCAAGAAAAGATGATCTACTTCCTGTTACTGGACCGTAAGGAAAGGTACCCCAGTCAGGAGGACCAGAACCTTCCCCCTCGCAACGAGATTGGTGAGGCTCAGACCAAAGTGCAGTTTAAGAATGAAACATAATAGTAGAATATGTTCTAAAAAAACAACTAAAGAGAAGAGCACAGCGGGAGAAAATGGAAATAAATCAGTATGCACACAGTATGTCTGAACAATACTATGTGACTAGTGTCTTAACTTTTAATGCCTTTTTTATCTAGTCATTAAATAGACAGCTGTTTACACAGACATAACAAGCCAATTTAGACAAGAATAAGTACTGCAAGAAGGTAATTCGTGACTGCTCCTACTGTCTCAACCGTTCTTTTGCAGTGTTTTCCTCCTTCAGCAAAAATTGGATCAGCTCCAGAAGCAGTGGATTGGCTTTCCAGTAGAAGAAAAAAACATTCAGTTTATTGAATATAGACAAGCTTCTCAATGAAATATAGTAACAGAAACCGAAGATGTCAATAGGCCAAGTAAGAACTGTCAGCTGGGACTGGTCCGATTTTATAAAAAAAAAAAAATGCACCTCCTTGCACGTTGGGGTTGCTGGCGGACGCCGCTCCTTGCTGAGTTCAATGATACCTCACACACGACTCTACGTCATACAGTTAATTAGCTGTGAAAGGGGGTGTGGCTAAAGCATAGGGGGCGGGCCAAAGCATGATCAATGAAACGGAACTCTCTGCTCAGTTCAGTGATACCTTACACAATAGTGTACATCAAACGGGTCATTAGTTATTAAAGGGGGCGTGGCTTAAGTATATGGGGCGTGGAAAATGGTCACCAATTAAAAAGGAACTCTTTGCTGAGTTCAATGATACCTCACACAAGAGTCTACCTTAAACGGTTAACAAGTTATGAAAGGGGGTGTGGCCTGAGGTCATGGGCGTGGTTAAATTATAGGGGGTGGGTCAGTATCACATGTGGACCACACATTATCAGTTTCATGTAAATCAGATGATGTTTGTCATATAAGGCTGATGGGACACTATAACCAAAAGTCAGTTTTGCTTATAGGCTTAGACCCTTGTTTTATCATGAGAAATTTCGGCCAAATTGGACAACGTACACTCAAGTTACAACAACTTCTTTGTTCATCGATAAATGCTCAAAATGGCCACCACGCCACGCCCACACCGATGGACGAAAACTCAAGCTTATAATAACTTTTCATTGTAAAGGTCTTGAGATTGCAGAAAGCAAATTTGATTGTCGATTGGATGAAATCTCTAGGAGAAGATTGTTAAAGTATAGCACGGTGACTTTTAGGCCTACTTTCTGTTGCCACTAGGGGTTGCTATAACTTTGAGTCAATATCGGCCTGTAGCTATCCTTAGGGTTGGACTCTTATTAATCATGAAAAGTTTCGAGCCAATTGGTCAATGTACACTTAAGTTACACCCACTTCCTGTTTCGACTACCCCCTACAGGAAGTTGGTCCTCTACAACTGGCACATTTTTTGTGCTATTACAATTCTTTTAATAACATTTTCATCTTTAACGTCTTAGGATGGCACCAACCAAATTTGAAGTTGATCGGATGAAATCTCTAGTAGGAGTTCATTAAAGTACGACATGTGGAAATGGCCAAAATCACACTAATTTTGAACTTTCAATTCAAAATGGCGTTTCGTTAGTCTACGTTAAACGTACTGCAGGGGCTCAATTTTTTTTATTTTGTAGCGCTAGAAAGCCACTTTTGAGTACCTATTCTCAAAACCCTTAAAATACGTACATTTTCACCAGGCTTGATGCGACCGCAAATTTTGGTGAGTTTTTGAGTATGTTAAGCCCCTCAAAAAGGCGATTCATTTGCTGGGAAAAAGAAGGAAGAATTCCTTCAGTTTCAATAGGGCCTTCGCCGCTGTCGGCGCTCGGGCCCTAATAAAAAGGTATTCTATCATTCATACAGTACAACACAACACAGAGTTCCACCCACAGAAATTTTAGCAAAAACAGAGATGCTCTACTTAGACTTCTGCCAGAGTTATTTGCAGTAGGATGAGTGTTATGTACGTGTGTGTGTGTGTGTGTGTGTGTGTGTGTGTGTGTGTGTGTGTGTGTGTGTGTGTGTGTGTGTGTGTGTGTGTGTGTGTGTGTGTGTGTGTGTGTGCGCGTGCATGTGTGTGTAAGAGATAGCGTCATTTTGATGAATAGATTCCCTCTTCAGTGAATGTGATACAGTCAATACAGTGGCCATTAGTTTAAGGTCTGGGAGGAAACCATTACTTATTCACTATTAGTTCAAATGTCAATTTGATCAGCGCTAAACATCACTCAAACACTCACACACATATGCACGCAATGCACAAAACTGCTCATTGTGTAGAGATGCTTACATTAACGCGCAGACACGTCAGGTACATTGTGTTGATTCTGAATCGATCTGTCTCGCTGTTTCACACAGATCCCCCAAAGAAGCGGGTGGACTCTCCCATGTTAAACCGCCATGGCAAGAGGAGACCAGAGAGGAAGTCCATGGAGGTCCTCAGTGTCACAGACGGAGGCTCGCCTGTACCAGCAAGAAGGGCTATTGACATGACACAGCATGGACAGAGGTACGCGTGGAGGTGAAAAAAATATCTGAAAAATCTATACAATGAACAAATGGAGATAGACATAACTGTGTGTGTGTGTGTGTGTGTGTGTGTGTGTGTGTGTGTGTGTGTGTGTGTGTGTGTGTGTGTGTGTGTGTGTGTGTGTGTGTGTGTGTGTGTGTGTGTGTGTGTGTGTGTGTGTGGAGGATCTCGCACCCAGTGGTGTTTGAGCAGGTCTGACAGCGAGTCTGGATCTGGTGTCAGCAGGCTAGATTGTGGACAAACATAAACAGAGATTGACACTCTGCTCGCTTTGTCTCCTGTCTCACTGTAGTAAATCAGTGTACAGTAAAAGCTTGGATATTCCTGATGCCAGTACAAAATGCAGCCAAGAAGAAAGGTATTCATTTGCCCACTCACCCCTTGCACTTTCACCTCCTCTTGCTCTGTGTCTCGCCCCCCTATGCAAGGAGACGTTCCGTGGCAGGAGAAAGATGCAGCGGTGCTTTCTGTTATAAGGATGTTTTTTTTGTTTAAATGGTAATGACATATGCAGCATGTGGCGGCTTCACAAGTCTTCAATGAGCTGTAACTCATCTGAAAAATAAAAGAAGCTGGGTCTAACAACTGTTTGGGGTGGTAGTTCCTAAAGTTTGACTTAACTTTCTTAATTAACCTAATTTTCAAACAGAGGAAGTGTGCACATTTGCAATTCAGAGCCTTAATATCTACAACCCCCTTTTTTGGTATTGGCTCAATTATCTCTTCTTTTCATAATCTGAATGCATTGATAACCAGTTCTCCCATACTGTGTCCCACTTTCTCTGGATGCAGACAATTTCTTCTCTTCTCTATTTTAGAAATGTTCAAGTCAAGCCAGAACCACACCCCACAGGGCACAGTAGACTGATTTAAAATATATTTCCCCATCTTATTTCAACAACCAATATATCATCACACGACACATTTCTGCTCAGAGGCAGTGACATTTGTGACAGTGGGGAAGATTGAATCTGAGGGTGTGATAACCTGATCTGCCTAATGATAGCAACAACAAAATATCAAGAATTTATTTCCCACTTTATTTCACTGGGGGAAGCCCCTTCAAAAGTTTTGAATCCACTTTAAGAGCTCCCACCTCCAAACACTTCTGCTTAATTCTTTCTGCCCCCTAGTGCCTCTGAATTTCACTTTAACATTCACCTTCTTATGTTTCATCGCCTCTACTCCGTTCCTTTATCCCTTCAGGCGATCCAAGTCTTATCTCTTCTTTATTTAAGGTTGCATTAGTTTAGAAGCTGCCTTATTCCGCCCTTCGCTCTGACTCATCTGTTTCAGTCAATGCTAGAATCTCAAAATAGGTCAGTTTGCAATGACTTTATCGAACATTAATAATGCTTTCCAAAACCGCATCAACACCAGTTCATAGATCATACAGTACACAATGGAATGGGCGTACATTATGAAGGGCACTGAAATTAGTGTTTTGAATCTTTATTTAAAACAAGACCTTTAGGTTTTCTAATATAAATCTTAATAAACAGTCTTGTCAACAGACAGCAGCATATGAAATAGGTTTGTGTCTGGATCCTACATATAACAGCAGTCGCAGTCATTAAAAAAGCTCAGCTGCATCTTTCCTCCGTGCTACTTTAAATCAGTGTGTTTGCTCCTACCCCTCCACCTAAATCTCTTTCAGGGGCTCCTCCCTTTCATATCTCCTTCCTCTCTCTCCGCTGTGGTCCCTTGTGTGCAGCTGACCTTCAGTCCCAAACGCCCCCCTCTGTTTGTATGGAATTGCTATGCTAATGTGGAAATGCTGCTAGTTTTTTCTGTCTGGCTTCCTATCAGCTGTGGTGACTTGGAGGCGGGGGGAGTCCTATACCACAGCCCATCCGCCTCCAAATCAAATCAAATCTCTTTCTCGCTTTACGTCGCCTGCAATTCATGGCTCTCCAGCTGATCAGTGGGGGGGGGGGGGGGGGGGGAACGATGTTGGTAACAAAGTGATTTTGTTGTGTTTTTGAACTTTTCTGCCTTTTATCACGTCCTTGTGTGCGCTCTGTTTGATCATGTGCATGCTTGTGTGTGTGCGTTTATAGACGATGGCGTTTTGGAAGCACATACATAGCAGAATAACGTCCAAAGATTTGACTGACTTTCTCTGAACCTAACCTTATCTTTCCCCGACAGCAAACTTTTGTCGACAGCCCAGAAGATTCGTAGAACTTCAGATCAGAGGGTGTCAGAGAGACGACTGACTTTGAAACATGTGTTTTGACAGTATACGTTTACACCAGCAGTAAATTATAGAAAAGAGGGGAGGCGGTTTTATCTAGAATTACACAACAAAAATGCCTGAGTCTCAATCCCCATCCAGCATTTTAGCTCACATATCTCATGTAGACAGTAGCAATCCGATCAACTGCCCAGGCTGCAGTTTCATACATGTGATTGATGATTTGACTGCTTCTGTGAAGTACAATTGAATAGATTTGGGATAAATGCTGCATTAGCCACTTTGCAGAAAAACACACGTGGAGACATTCTCATATGAATGCCCATTTCATTCCTTATATACCCAAAAGTATCTTAAAGATATTTAAAGCCAAACTTAAAGCACAAAGATATCCCACTGATTTAATAACCTTAACAACATGCCAGGAGAAATGAAGGGAGGTTAATGATATGTAAATGAAATATGGAAAAGTGCTGCAGTGTGAAGAAGAGAATATCAATTGATTTTTTTTTTCTTTACAGATCTGCTCTAGTTGCTTCATGCAGTTTTGAGTGTGTTGGGTTAGTCTGAGCAGTCTTAATAAGTCAGGCTCTCATGCTAATTATTGACTCTAATTTATTTAAGAGGCTAAAATGAGCACAAATAAAGCACCTTTAACACTGATCTCTACATTTGGAAACTGCAGGGGTCTTACTACATTTAGATATTTGAGGAGCTGAGCTGTGAATAGTAATGCACTTAGTCTTCAGGGAGTTGTCAGGGCTCAGGAAAAGGAAATGGATTTAAACAGTGTGTTGATTTATATGAATATCCAGCCCAGTCTCATGGCAGTTCGTGAAATGGTCACGTTATTGAATCTATTGATTTGTGTACTGAACACGTTAATGTTATTTTCGTGTGGTGAGCACACATTTTAAAGTAATGTATTTCAATGGGAAGCATATTTTGTGATCACAGAACGATTATGGTAGCGAGTAGTACTAATAAGGCGAAAGACTTTCACCCCGGAGACCGGGGATCGCGTCCCACGTGTTGCAGTTCCTTTCCGCATTATTCTATTCCTAACCACAACCTTCCCGTTGTTGTCAGCGTCTCCTGCGTGTAACGAACCCCATTTGTCTTTTCCTAACCATAACCTTTCCCTTTTCTTCTTTTCCTAACCACAGCTGTCCCGTTGTTGTGGCCGGCGTGGGGCGTTTCATGTCCCCGTTGTTGCATGCCACAGAGACCGCGGATCGTGTGCCTGCGCCTGGGGATTGCGTCCCGCGTGTAGCGGTCCGTCCCGTTGTTGTCGCCGGCGTGTGGTGTTTTATTTCCCCGTTGTGGCGTTTCATTTCCATGTTGTTGCGTCCCCCAGAGCAGCCCAGTGCCATGGCAGTTTGTGAAATGGTCACGTTCGAAAATCGCGACCTGTACACAAAATAAACGAGAAAATTGTGACCTGTACACGAAATAAACGAGAAAATCGTGACCTGTACAGGAATCAATAAATCAAAATAACATGACCATTTCACAAACTGGTGTGAGACTGGGTTGGAATATCTACTTTGTGTAGAAGAACTCCTTTGGCAGGACAAAAGTCAATATATTGTAGAGGAGGGAGAAAGAGAGAAATGGAACTTTCTCCACTTGTTAGCAGAGCAGTAGTAGTTGTGTTTTGGCTTTGGCGGTGTTATTTGTTTTCCGTTTGACTCCTGGTACAATCCACTTCATTCAGCTTCACTTTTGTTTTATTTCAGTCCGTGCCCTCATCCCAGAACCTCTTGTACTTGTTCCATTACCCACAGCCCAACATTAGACCCCCACGGGTGCTTTGGATGGGTCTCTGACACAGCCGATGGTCATTCACTGAGGACATTGGCCCTGTTCTATAACAGGCTTATGGGAAATGTTATCTTGAGGACTAATGGATAATAGAAAGATAAGAATGAGTAGCCACACACATACACATACTATAGTACACACATATGTGCACACATGTATGAGTGCAAGGACAAACGCACAAAAGGGTTTCTTCACCAAAACAAAAATTTAATTAAATGTACCTCCTATGGTGTCTAGCAGTGCAGATAGTTTTTGGTTTTATTTGTACAGGCGAGATATCCCTATAAGAGAGGATGTGAATGGAATTGCATGTGTGGTGCTCACTGTTACCTTTATTTACGCAAGTAAAAGTTACTTAGCAATACCACCATGTCAAAATACTTATTATATTCCTTCTTTGTTTCTGTATGATAGGTGATAAATGATTGCTTAAGTTGCGCATGCTGTTCACTATAAATAACACACTCATCAACAATAATTCGTCGGCTCTGACAGCCCATTACTGTACAGCACAACCATCTGTAACAGTAGCTGTATAGACCTGCTGGTCCAACACAGCAGATGTAGAGTGCCTCTAACAATATGCTCATAATGGCCCGAGGACGCTGTTTTTTGGCCATGTTTAGATGAACTGCGATTGGCTGTAGTGAGCAACTGTTGGCCTGTCTCTGTGGACTGTAGGACTTGAATGTAAATGATAGCAACTGTCTGGTCGGCTGCTCTCTTAAACAAGAAATCCTAGCCAATGTGGTCAGCATCGCCTACTCATGAGTGCATGAGTGTGTGCAATAAATACACTCACAAAAGGGGCAGTGAGAGAATTATAAAAATAGCTTGAGAGTGGGTGTTTCTATATTTTCTTTGTCTCTCATTGTAGCTGTTGCTTCTCTTCTAATTGTGTCTGTGCCTCTCAGGAGTAAAGCTTCCTGTTCTAGTATCAGTTCTTTCTTTAGGCGGTTGTAAATTAAAAGCTCAAGAGGGGTGGATGACTGAACCCAATAGTTGCTTCTACCTTTAAGAAGACTGATACATATAGATCTTAATCCTGGCTTGTTGTTGTGACAGCACCGGTATCATTTTTATGGCTACTAGCTGTAACTGTGTACACAGTTTTGTGTCCATGTATGGATGCCTCTGTGGTCCTGTGGGACTGCTCCAGCATCAGCAATGAACATTAGTCTCTATTACTCCATCCCTCCCTCTCATCTCAATCTTCCATCTTTTGCTCATTCCTCCATCACTCCTAAACTCCCTCATCCTCCCCTCACATTTGTCCGTGATGTCTTCCTCTACAACCGAGCAAGTTGACAAAACACCAGTGGTAGTGTCTTTATCTTTTTAAAGATAGACAAAAGATCTGTAGGCTCGGCCAAATGGTCACAAATGCATCCATGCTGAAATAAAAAAAAGAGAGAGGGAAAAAAGGGGGAGGGAGTGGGGATGGGGGTATTAGATTGAATGACAAAAAGGAACAGTGTTGTGACAGTGAGCAGCTGGTGTTTCCGAGTGTTGACAGTCCCTGTTTTTGTGCGTTTGTGTGAGTGCGTACATATGTGTGTGTGAGTGCGTACATATGTGTGTGTGTGTGTGTGTGTGTGTGTGTGTGTGTGTGTGTGTGTGTGTGTGTGTGTGTGTGTGCGCTTGATGGAGACAGATTGTCCTGTGATTGTTCATTTCTGAGCAGGGCTCTGCTCATAGGGGTTATTGACGGCATCTGCAGGGGAAAAGAAAAACATGACAAATGGCACTCAACCAAATGTCCCACTTAATTTCCCCCCTCAAGATATTTTCTACTGATCCAGTGCTAAGGCATAAAATTCAACACGTTTTGTTTATTAGCAGACGATACACAGGGCAGAAAGCTAATTTAAATGCTCATCTGTGGAAAGCAGTCTATAGATTGACAGGAGAAGCTGCAGTCAAATCAACATATTTGAAACCGAAGTTTGAGCTTAATTGGTTCGAGAATTGCTGCAAGTCAATGCTAGTAATGTCTGTTGTCAAGTTGGTGCTGTTACTGTGTTGTCCTGCTTAGACCCTCTTTGTGTGAATAGGTGTTGTGTTTGCAAAGGGCTTGATTAGCAACTACTGTGCTTGGTATGATGCTGACATATGCTGTGGTGCTTTCTAACTGTGTGTAACATGTAACCTCCAAGCTCTCACCTCCACCAGTGTTTACTGAAACATGTAACAAGTACACATGTTGATCTGACAAATTACCTCTGCCCCTGTGTTTCTTCTTGCGTGTTTGTGCCACAGGTCGCGGTCTATTAGTGGAGCCTCTTCCGGCCTCTCCACCAGCCCCCTCAGCAGCCCACGGGTAAGTCACGACCCTTTCAAACATACACACACGTGCAACACACACCTGTTGACCCAGTTCTCGGATATATCTAGTTATTCACGCTCAAGCATAACCCATCTTATTGCTGTCATGTTATTGCTGTCATCTTATTGCGGTTTCTGTCCGCTAGAGAAAATAAAGACAGTAACTACAGCTACATCGCTGGGGCTTCTGACCTTTAACAATGCACAGCACACACACTATGACAGCAATATCACTGTATGTCTCCGCACATGCAATATTATTCTACTGCTCCACTTTGTTATTAGTCTGAGATATAGTATCTTTTACCACTCCTTACGCTTTCATCCACAGTTGAAAACTATTCTTGTGTTTTGAGAAAGCAGGGATCCACTATGATAAAACTTTACATGGGTCATAACTGTGTCCATATAGTTGGATATTTCTGTTAAATATACAGATGAACCTCTACGGGGCACATGACAGCACAGTAAACTTTCTTCCAGCCCCTAAAGCTTCTTCTCTCTCTATCCTTTCTGCGTATTATCCCTCTCTCTGTTTTCTGTATCCTGAGCTCTCTGGAAATCCAGCTCCAGGAATGCTTCAGAAAATCCCACTTTTCTTGCTCAGAGCTGGGGAGCTTGTGGTAAACTTTTCCAGCTGACTAACCTAAGTAGGCTCAAGATTAGCCAGGATCCTAAGACGAGCTCCTCACGCCACACAGGTTCTTTCATGCTGATCTGAAAGGGAAATTGATTTCTCAGACCTACCCAAAGCCTGGATTGTGCTCTCAGCAAGGGGCTCTGTGTGGGGTTATTTTCTTAGATTTGTGTCTGGAAAAAGTGGAAGTGTCCGAGGGAAATAGTTTATCAGTGCACCATTGTGGCTGCAATTTCACTGTTACAAAAAAATGGAAAATGGAAATGTTACAGCAGTGATACCATAATGTTGTTCCTCCTGTTATTGAGACCAAATTGTCCTCACAACTGGCCTTATGTCTCTCACACAGTCTGTGTCTGCTTGTTTTTCTCCACCAGCAGAGCCCTGTATGTTTTATTCAAATCCATCTTTTTTATGTGTTTTGTTGTTTAGCCTTTTTAAATTGTGTGCATTGCTTGCTGTTTATGTTCCCATTTAATTTTTGTTTTCTTGTGACATGAGTCACTTAATGGTCTAACTGCATGTTTCTTTTCTTTTCTGTCTTTCTTTTTTCACACCATCCCTTCTGTGTATGCACACATCTCACCTGCTTATTCTTTGGCTGCCTGTTCTTCTGGATGTGTGGTTGTTTGTTCTGCTGCACTCTTCTTTCTTTCTTCATATATGTGCTTGTGTGCCTGTATGTGTCCCCTTATGTTTTGCTTTATTTTCTTCTCCTCCTCCACCTGCTCTGGCTCTTGGCTTTACCGTGCTGCATGTCCTCACACTGTGTCCTCTAACTCCAGCCTGTCAGAAAGTTCTGTGTACCGCCTCAGTCCCCAGACTTGCCACAGTCCCCAGACTTGCCACAGTCCCCTAACACAAGCCCCTGCACGTCCCCTGTGCCCACCCCCAATCGCACAGGCCCCCGTATATCCACCCCTAACTCACTTGCTCCAAACAGTGAGCCCCTGCCGTCAGCACTCAACAAGACACAGACACTCCCTGCCAAGCCCAAAGTTGCCCCCAAGCCCCTTCAAGCCACACAATCCAACCCGCTCCCCGGAACCCCCCCAGATCCAGCATCTGCAGCTAAATCGGAACCCTCCACTCCCTGCCAGCTCCCATTGCAGCCACCCTCTGCCTCTGTGCCCCCCACCCCTACTTCTCCATCCTCCCCTTCCTCCCCTTTTTCCCCATCTTCCATTTCCAGTGCTTCCATCCCAAACAGCCCCCAGGTATGGCGCTCCCATTTTGCTGCCAACACCCAGCTCTCTGTGCCCTTCAGCCCAGTGGTGCCCCTGTCGCCCATCCGGCTGCACCACTTTCACCCCGTGGTGCCGGCGCCTTCTTCATTCACTGACCACCCGCCCAAATCTATTCCCCTCATACAGGTTACCCCTCACCCCTCCCCTCGAGGCAGTCCCCTCCCCACCCCAAAGGGCACCCCGGTGCACACTCCCAAGGACAGTCCGGCCGGGACCCCCACCCCAACGCCGCCCCCCAGCCCTTCCATCGGAGGCATGCCTTGGAGGACGCGCCTCAACTCCATCAAAAACAGCTTCCTTGGCTCACCACGCTTCCACCGCAGGAAACTCCAAGGTACTGACATCACAGGAGATTTTTATGGTAAACACAGAATTATCTTGTGTTTTTTCAACCTTCCCCAAGTCTTACTGTATCCACTAAAGTGATTTAATTATTATCTTTCTCTGAGCCTTCCAACTCTGTCTGACATTTGAGCCTGCTTCCACAGTTCCCACACAAGAGGAGATGTCCAGCCTCACACCAGAGTCTTCCCCAGAGTGAGTAGATGATGTACTTTTTGAATCCATGACCACCATCATATCTAGAAGCAACACCATAGCAGGAGGTATTGGGTTGGTTATGAGGGAGGGAAGGTAGCCTGTGTTATGTTGCTGAGCTCCCAGAGGCCTGATAACTCAAGGTTGGCCTAGATATGCCTGTTTGGTTTGCTTGCTGTCTGGCTTTGCCATTTCTACCTGGCTGGGAAGAACATCCTGGCTGGAAGGAGTTGGCTGGACAAAAAAGACCTTCTCTAAGCTAGGTTGAGCTTGATCACATGAATACACAGTCACGCACCAGCTGTAACCAGCTTCTTACTGCAGGACAATGTGCCCCTTAATGTCGCTGGAGAACTCATAACATTATAGAAGTATGCATTTACTGGGGAGTATTTCTCTTTGTGTTGAAGTTTGAGTCTTGCAAATACATCAACATTTTCAAGAATATCATGGAATATATGGCACAAAACAGGAGTCCATATGGCTTATTAGTGGGTGAAGGTATAACCTGGGCTGAGGCCAGTTGTGAATTAATCTACCTCTACCCCTTCTGGACCTTCAGTTCTGTTCACAGAGAGGCCCAATTATCTCTCTCTCTCTCGTTCTCGTTCTCGTTCTCTCTCTCTCTCTCTCTCTCTCTCTCTCTCTCTCTCTCTCTCTCTCTCTCTCACTCACTCACACACACACACACACACACACACACACACACACACACACACTCTCTCTCACTCTCTCACTCTCTTACAAACACACACACAGTTGAACAGAAGGTGAAATGTCAGAAAACTTTTCTCCCCTGCACAGTTTTAGCTTGTTTCCTTCAGGGAATCCTCCGTTTGCTCCTTTCCATTTCCCCAAAGCGAGAGAGAGAGAGAGAGAGAGAGAGAGAGAGAGAGAGAGAGACTCCTCATCAGCTCTCCATTTTTCTGGATGGATAGATAGATGGATGGGTTTTAAGAAGGAAACAAAAAGTGTGGAAGAAGACAAACGCTCTCCAGTAGGCGTATATAGCAGTTAGTGTAATGATATAAAAGTACAGCTGACAAACTCGTTGTCCCTTCTTTCTTTTCTCTGTCTTTTCCCCACAGACTTGCCAAAAAATCCTGGTTCGGTAACTTCATCAACCTGGAAAAAGAGGAGCAGATCTTCATTGTCATCAAAGACAAGCCTCTCAGCTCCATCAAGGCAGACATCGTTCAAGCCTTTCTTTCGGTACACAGTCAAGTTTCTTGCTTAATTCCTTACTTTATCCCTTACTTTATCCCTGCCTCCACTCCCACCTGATCCCTGCTCCCTGCACCCCAACTTTCCTCTATAAATCAGAATATGCGCGCACCCAGCTGTATTGCCTGTGCACCTGCTGTCTGAGCAGCAGCAGCGATTGGCTATGCTATGAGGCAGGCCCTCTCTGGGTATTTGCTAACATGCTTCTGATTTATTTAGCAATTCAGTAAACTGCTTGTGTTCAGTGCTTCTATTTTCTCTCTGACTGCAGACTCACTTCAGGTCAATAGAAAATCAACAGAGAGTATTGATCATTAGCATATAGATGCTTTGCCCTCAATACCTTGTACTGAGCAGTGTTTGTTTGTACGTTTATTTAGATGTGTAGTGCGAGAAATAGTGTAGATTGTGTCTATGTGTGTGGAGTGTTTCATAATGTAGATGTATAAATACATGCAGGAATGGGGGCAACATCAGGGTTTCTTAGTAAAGAATATGTACCAACAAACACTCAGCAGTGGTAATTGATATTCAGTGTACATAATTGAACAAAACCTATCCTCACCCTAGTTAAATTTAATAAAGTCTAAGTAAATGCAAACTCTGCCAGTGCAGGTCAATGTCAAATCTGTTTTCCCATCCCTGGTGGTAGCTATTTTCCCCTCTGGGTTATGCTAGCTGGTATTCCAGACAGGAGATTGGCACCTGAATCAGTGGAATTATACCTCTCAGCACACTCACATTAATGGAATGTCAAATCCTCTCCAGCACTATGGCGGAAACGTGACTATTTCAGAGCTCACCTGTTCATTGGGCATACAAATTCATTTTAGGGGGGAGAGTGCAATGTTGTTGGATGACTTAAGATTACATTAGCTTAAGTCTCCCTCTCATGCATGGCTAGTCCCCGAGGCATTAATCTCCTTGGAGTTTCAACTGTGGTTCGTTGTATGTGGAGGGTATTTTAATGAGGGTTTACTCACCTTGTCATTTGCAAGGTGTGGGAGAAAAATTAAACATCAATAATCCCTTTGTATAATCCCATTACTCGTCTCTTTTTTTATTCATATCTCTGTCTCTTCGTCCATTTTTCCTTTACATTTTTTCTCCTCCTATTGTTTTCCTCACAGATCCCCAGCCTGAGCCACAGTGTGATCTCCCAGACCAGTTTCCGAGCGGAGTACAAGTCCACAGCCGGCCCTACAGTCTTCCAGAAGCCGGTCAAATTCCAGGTGGATATCACCTACACGGAGAGCACAGCTGCCACTAAGGAGAATGGCATCTACTCTGTCACCTTCACCCTGCTCTCAGGTCAGGACACTATCAGCATGCACGCAGTTACTCACCCTCATGTTCTATACCCACTTATCCTGTATATATTGGTAAAGAGGCACACTGGGTCACCAGCCTGCCACAAGATAGCCCAAATGCAGACCTCTAGGATCTAGGGACCCCAGATACCCAGATGAGAGTAGGGTCCCCAGGCATGAAAGCATTAATTCAAATGGTCCTACTTTACTTTTACAAGTTTACCTCCTCATTTACTCAGAATCAGAAGGTAACAGTATCCTCTAACAAATTGCTATAAGTGAAATACAAATGTAATGCATCCTGCATTGTTTTTGTACTTCAATAAAGCAGGGTGCCTTGAATTTAGGGGGATTTGATTCCTTCTCTTGTGGACAGAAAGGGGCAAGTTCGAACCCAGGACCTTCCTCCTCTGAGACAGCAGACCACAGAGGACAGTTACACACAATATAATGTCATTTTAAAAGCCAGTCTTCATCAGGCTTACAGAGGCCCAGGGAAATTCAAGCTCATGACTCACTTTGAAAAGTATAAAAAAGGCATCACTTAGATGTCGCGTGGGATGCCGTCACACTTCCAACTAATTCATTTAATCTATGTTTGTATCCAGCCAACAAATAAACCGGAACTGCTGCTTCCAAATGTGGATGTTTCCAAACCAGCTGCTAAAAAAGAATGGCTGCCTAAGAATTTTCAAAGTTCTTGCAATCCTGAATGTTTGATAAGATTTCCCCCCAAAACCTTCCTGAGTGTTACAAGATGAAGTCTGGCTATGCAAGATTACATACTATGCAATCATTGTTTGTCTTGCAGAAACACATGCATGCTCTCTTTCCCTCTCTTTCTGCCTCACACACACACTCAAGTGCGGGGCACATTTGAGCTGAATGGGGTGTAATAGTGGAACTTTGGAGCCTGCTGTCACTGACTATATACTGTTCGTAAGAGGTAGACAGCAGGAGCTTACAGTAGCACTCCTCTCTGGACTCCATTTATCATGTCCAGCTTTCTGCAGCTTCTCCAGCTCACATTTCAAACCATGCACTTGTGCATATGTGCTTCTTCTCTCCTCACCGTTACTTTTTCCTCTCTTCATTAATCCAGCTACATAGTTTGTACACAGCTCCGCTGCTACCTGTGTATTGTGATGCAAAAAATATTTCCTGTTTGTGTGCCTGTGTTTAGGACCCAGCCGACGCTTTAAGCGAGTAGTGGAGACGATTCAGAGCCAATTGTTAAGCACACATGACCAGCCAGGGGTCCAACAGTTGTCTGGTGAGTAAGAACTCCTCTTTTGAAAAGAAAAAAAAATTCAAACTCTCTCCACACTTACCCCCTACCGCCTCATCCGCCCATCCCACCCCCAGACGAACACTCTCACCGCTGAAGCTGAGCTAAATCCTGTACTCCTCTTCCTCGCGTGCTTGAAATCCTCGAGCCGCTCTCCATTTCTTGAAAAGGCTTCCTTTGCATGCGGGCCTCACTGCCATGAATGGGTGGGAGTTGCTCTCAAGCACCGACCGCGGGTCAAATGTCTTGTTGCCCTGGCAGTGAAGATTAGAGTAGAGGTAGGGTAAGCTGATTTGCATTCTGTTACTCCTACTTCCAAGACTGATCGTCTGAGCTTGTCACCATGGCAACACCACTGCACCTCAACGCACTCCCACAATGCACTGCACCGCACATTGACACCACACCTGACAAGCGCTCTGTTTCTTTTACTCTTACTCTGGGTGCTTGTACAATAGGACCCCCTCTCCCTGTTTCCCCCCGTCCACCAGCCTCTTTTGGCTTCTCCAAAGGTCCCGAGTACATACAAAAACCTCTGACGGGCACTCACCACCTAACCGCTCACCTGTGAACTTTGTGACATTAATAAAAAACCCTTTCTTCTTACGTCTTTTCATTAGTCGTAGGGTTGATGCGGAGGCCCCTGGACATGTATAAGCCCGTTCCTCCTATTCTCTCAATGCACAGTCTGGATGACTAAAAGAAAAATAAGAGAGAAATAGGGATCCTACTCCTCCCCATGCACTCTTAGCATGTCATTCCTGCTCTGCTTGTGCGCGGCTAAGTAACCATCAGCTTGACAACAACACCACCTGCTGGTCACATAGAAACACCACGGGCCTGAAATGCAGCATTTTTATAAGGAGATGTACTGTTTTCTTTGGAAATCAATTTCAACTCATCCGTGAATCGTTCTCTTGGTGTCTGTATGTCCATGTCTTCTTTTATCCTTTTAAACCCATTTCCAATTCCATGTCTGACGTTGTTGAACAGATACTTTTTAACAATGTTTTTATACAATTTTCATTGCAGTTACAATTTTAATACAACCACAATCAAAAACCAAAAAAGCTAATTATAAGACAGCTCCCCTATGTCTTCATCTTTTACAAACCGGTCAAATGGCCTCCAGATTTTCTCATACACCCCCAATTTGCCTCTCAATTATATACTGTATGTCAGTCTGTCTCTCCATGCACATACATTGTGCCATATTCTTGATCCAAGCACCAATTGTAGGTGCCTCCATTTTCTTTCAGATGAGAGTTATAGTCCTTTTTACCTGTAGTATAGCAAAAATAAATACATTTATATTCTTGGGGTTTCAGATTCAGATGTGTTGGATACAGGTGCAACATAATCATCTTAGGGTCAATTGGAATGTTCACAGACAAGATAAACATAGTTTTATTAATCATCTCCCTCCAGAATGTTTTAATTTTGTCACACTCCCAGACACAATGCATAAATGTTCCTTTAGCCTCATTGCATTTAAAACAAAGGTCAGGTATATTACTTTTGTATTTATTCAATTTAACAGGAGTTGTGTATGTCACAAGTTTTCTGAATGCCCTCTTTTCTTTTGTTCTGACGTACTGTAGCTTGGCTGAATATAGTTACAGATGCAAGGAGCCTGACTCTGTCCATCCAAGACGGAGCATCTCCAGAACAAAAATAGAACATTAAAGTTCTCAATTGTGTTTGCTAAATAGTGTCAATAAAGATTTGGACATTTCAGCCCCCCAGTATTTAAGATACAGCAGAGATAAGCAGATTTGAGGACATTTCTTATTCTATATACATTTCCTGAAGAGTGTTGTGAGTTTCTTAAACATTCCTGCAGGTGGCGCGAGAGGAATATTTTGAAATAAATACATGAATTGAGGCAATATATTCATTTTTTATATATTTATTCTTCCTATCATGGATATAGGTAAGGGTATCCACCTTTCTCTCTATAGATTTATGTACTGAGTTCATTATTACATACTAAAGTATATAAGTATTGGTTCATATATTATCTTTCATTTCCATTAAGCAGCATTAGTGATGATTTTGAAGCATTTACTTTATATATAGGCAGATTAGATCTAACAATGCTGGTATGGATGTGTTTCATTGTTTTAAGAATAAAATTACATCAGTTTAAAAAACAGCTATTCTATGATCTCTGTTGCCAATTGTAATCCCCCGAGCTATAACGTCAAAGATATAAGTCGCTGAACAGATACTTAGCCATCATACAGCTTGGTATTATACTCACTGGCACTCTGAAATATCAGCAACAGCAGTCATCACAGCTGTTGTTATATTTAACAGTCTCTTATCATTGCAGTGTCTCAGTAAGCTTACCAATTACTTCTGAGCTTTAATTTTGTAGAGCCAATTAATAGGCTGAGGTGTGGGAAAGGTAAGATTTGAATAAATTACCTTAAATTAGGTTTAAAGGACTGCTATGGGTTGTTTCAGCAACAGAGATGCACATAATGTAATGTATAATATGAGAACCATTTACCAATAAGGATTACTGAGGACTTTACAAAAAAAACATAAATAATGAAGTGCAGTATTCTACTCTACCCTAACAGGGGTTAATAGATTTAGTATCAAAAGTCAAAGCCAGTTGTTTTTGACCAAGGTCAGTCTCAATAAATGTCAAGTTTTTCGCTATCACAGTATCTCACATTGTAATATGAATCTTGAAACAGGTCAATATGTGCTTAGCAGTAATTGAAAGCATTGTTAAAGTGATAGGTGATAGAATGTAAAACCAATTTGACCTTGTCATAGTTGAAAAACTTCCATTGACACACTTTCTTCTGCAAATCTCACAATTTGAAACTGCTGCTGAAAACAGGCGAATCTCAACAAAGCTAAAACTTGACGTCAACTCCTCAACTCCTACCTTATTCGCCGGCGTGTCCTCCTTCACAGACCCCGGCCCGCTGTGAGCTAGAGGGATCTCCGTCACGGCTGGCAAAAGTGTTAGATAAGCTTTGTAAGATCTTAGGGTAGCTGTGATATACAGTGAGGAAAATAAGTATTTGAACACCCTGCTATTTTGCAGGTTCTCCCACTTGGAAATCATGGAGGGGTCTGAAATTGTCATCGTAGGTGCATGTCCACTGTGAGAGACATAATCTAAAAACAAAAATCCAGAAATCACAATGTATGATTTTTTAACTATTTATTTGTATGATACAGCTGCAAATAAGTATTTGAACACCTGAGAAAATCAATGTTAATATTTGGTACAGTAGCCTTTGTTTGCAATTACAGAGGTCAAACGTTTCCTGTAGTTTTTCACCAGGTTTGCACGCAGGGGGGAGTTTGGCCCACTCCTCCACACAGATCTTCTCTAGATCAGTCAGGTTTCTGGGCTGTCGCTGAGAAACACGGAGTTTGAGCTCCCTCCAAAGATTCTCTATTGGGTTTAGGTCTGGAGACTGTCTAGGCCACGCCAGAACCTTGATATGCTTCTTACAGAGCCACTCCTTGGTTATCCTGGCTGTGTGCTTCGGGTCATTGTCATGTTGGAAGACCCAGCCTCGACCCATCTTCAATGCTCTAACTGAGGGAAGGAGGTTGTTCCCCAAAATCTCGCAATACATGGCCCCGGTCATCCTCTCCTTAATACAGTGCAGTCGCCCTGTCCCATGTGCAGAAAAACACCCCCAAAGCATGATGCTACCACCCCCATGCTTCACAGTAGGGATGGTGTTCTTGGGATGGTACTCATCATTCTTCTTCCTCCAAACACAGTTAGTGGAATTATGACCAAAAAGTTCTATTTTGGTCTCATCTGACCACATGACTTTCTCCCATGACTCTTCTGGATCATCCAAATGGTCATTGGCAAACTTAAGACGGGCCTTGACATGTGCTGGTTTAAGCAAGGGAACCTTCCGTGCCATGCATGATTTCAAACCATGACGTCTTAGTGTATTACCAACAGTAACCTTGGAAACGGTGGTCCCAGCTCTTTTCAGGTCATTGACCAGCTCCTCCCGTGTAGTCCTGGGCTGATTTCTCACCTTTCTTAGGATCATTGAGACCCCACGAGGTGAGATCTTGCATGGAGCCCCAGTCCGAGGGAGATTGACAGTCATGTTTAGCTTCTTCCATTTTCTAATGATTGCTCCAACAGTGGACCTTTTTTCACCAAGCTGCTTGGCAATTTCCCCGTAGCCCTTTCCAGCCTTGTGGAGGTGTACAATTTTGTCTCTAGTGTCTTTGGACAACTCTTTGGTCTTGGCCATGTTAGTAGTTGGATTCTTACTGATTGTATGGGGTGGACAGGTGTCTTTATTTATCAGAATTCTAGCTGATAGACAGGTGTTCAAATACTTATTTGCAGCTGTATCATACAAATAAATAGTTAAAAAATCATACATTGTGATTTCTGGATTTTTGTTTTTAGATTATGTCTCTCACAGTGGACATGCACCTACGATGACAATTTCAGACCCCTCCATGATTTCCAAGTGGGAGAACTTGCAAAATAGCAGGGTGTTCAAATACTTATTTTCCTCACTGTACATGCCGTGACGAAATTCCATTATGCCGAAAGTGTAGCTAGCTAGCTAGCCGCGATCTTTACCCATAGGACTGAAGGGACACTAGCAGCTAACGAAACCCCTCACATTCACAAAAAAGCATTAAATTGAAATTGGACACAAGTGTTAGCTTTGTAAGACGCTAGGGTAGCTGTAATTATTATAAGTGGCGTGACGAAATTCAAAGTGTAAATATATTATAGTTATGCCGAAAGTGTAACTAGCTAGCTAGCCGCGATCTTTACCCATAGGACTGAAGGGACACTACCAGCTAACGAAACCCCTCACATTCACAAAAATGCATTAAATTGAAATTGGACACAGGTGTTAGCTTTGTAAGACCTTAGGGTATATGTAATATAAGTGGCATGACGAAATTCAAACTGTAAATATACTATAGTTATGCCAGCAGCCGGCTAGCTCCGCAGAGCCCCAAGCCCCTCCACTTTCCTCTTTTCTTGTGACCTCATAACACACTTTTGGTACTACCTGACCACAAGGTCTTTGAAAAAAGCCTTTAGTAATTAAGAATAGAAATTACTTTGCATACCAATGTGTGTCAAACAAAAGGCTTCATCAAGTCTTGGTCATTATCTCCCCTAATCACCATTAACAGTAGCATACCTGGGAGCTCAGCTTTAGGAAGACAATAAGAGGGGTGGAACAATGAAAGGAGTGTGGAAAATACTATAGGACTACATAGGAGAACCATTAATTTAGAGGGCGCTGTCTCTGTTTTATCAAACAACTGAGATCATTATGATTAATGAGTTTCCTGACATTTTTGAAAATGTGCAGATTTGGATGGCTTGAAGTGACTAAATGTGGAAATTCTTCACACATGATAAAGAAAGAGGGAACAGGGCTACAACCATTTTCCAGCAGGATAATGGAGCAGGTGAAGCCAACTGTGGCACATTCTCACACACACACTCTCTCTCACACACACACACACACACACACACACACACACACACACACACACACACACACACACACACACACACACACAGTGTGTTTCACTATCTTTGTGGGGACCCGTCAATGACATAATGCATTCCCTAGCCCCTTACCCTAACCTTAACCATCACAACTAAATGCCTAACCTTAACCCTTACCCTCACCCTAACCATAACCTAATTCTAACCCTAATCCTAAAACCAAGTCTTAACCCTCAAACAGCCCTTTAACCTTGTGGGGTCCAGCATTTTGGGCCCCACAAAGCTGGTCGGACCCCACAAGTATACTGTATTCCCGGTTTTTGGACCCCACGAATACAGTTAAACGAGAACACACACACACACACACACACACACACACACACACACACACAGTTTGCCTAGTCTTCACACTGGCAACGTGCATATTGTCGGATTGAGAAACTTTACAACAGTCTTTTATTAAGTGCTGATACACATACACACTCCGGTCCAGTGTGTGCGTTTTGTCGTTTGAGGAGCACCCCTGCCTGTTTTTACTGATGTCACTGTTCATTTGTCGGCCCACGGGACTCTATTGCGCAAATGGATCTTCTTCCAACTATTCAGAAACAGTCCTGTTTGTGACTGATAGTTCCCAGAGTTGTGCTGTGCATGCACCATTAACAAAAAGAACATTGACTCTTTATTTGCTCCATTTCTCATGTTTAGTGGCATTGCCACTCCACCTACATGCAGTGGGACCATTAAGGCCCTGCAGAAAGAGTGAGTGTGTTTAGCTGGAGATCATTTGCATTCACACTGTCAGACACACTCACACACACACACACACACACACACACACACACACACACACACACACACACACACACACACACACACACACACACTGCAACTGTGCTTCTAGCAGTTAGAAAGATATAAACTTGTGTTATTTAGAATATCCATTCATTTTATTCAGCACACAGCATCAAGTTAAGACAGTATTTATGACAAATCAGTTTTGACTAGTGAACAACACAAGTTTGACTTTTTCTTACTTCAAAGAGTTTGCACAGTGATGATTCAGCCACCCGGCGGCGGCCTGTTTGATGTGTTTTTGGCCAGGTTTTATCGTTAGCTGAGGTCTAAAACTCTGAACTTAAGTGTAGAAATGTGATGATCAAAGTTTGTCTCTTTGCTCCACGCAGACTTAAGTCCAACCATTACTGTGTTAGATGTGCCTTAATTGGTACAATAGCCACAAGACAGACAGCATCCAGCATCTGAGTTTTGCCGAGGCTTAAGTTGCCCTTCAGTGCTATAATAACTTCTGCAAAGTCTTTACAAACAATTAGGTTTGTCAAAAGGAGTGGAGATACTCCTTTATTATCCTTCAAGGGCAACATTGTCTTGAAGCTTCCAACACTTGTCTGGCTCCTGGGTGGCCAGATCTGCTTGGGCACCGACTCACACCATACTTCCTCTTTCTGCATCATACAGTTTATGTGTTAAAGAAGCTTACTCTAGCATCAGTGTACAAAAGCCTATATTGACTTCAGCCCTACTATTTGCTTTATTTTCTAGTCTTAGATTGAATGGCTACTTGTGTGTTTTCATGGCTACTTGTGCTATTACATATGCATAGTTTATGGTCCTGACATGGCTGTTCCAGCAGTTCTCATCCTCGCTGTCTGTCAGTCCTCCTCGCCTCTGCTTGCTCTGTCTTACAATACGTGTAGCCTCGTTTCTGGCCTGTGAACCCCATTGTTCATTAGTTTGTTTGTTCTCTTTCTTGTCTCTCTACCCCTTTTTGTCCTCTTTTTTTCTCCCGCCTGTGTACCTAGGCCGCCCATTGAGTAACTTCTTTGACGTAATAAAACAACTTTTTTCAGACGAGAAGAACGGACAGGTGCCCTACCCCTCTGGCACGCCCACCAAGCACCGCCCCTCACCCATGCACGTCTGGAGGCACGAGCCAGAACATAATGACACCAAATGCCCTGCTGCGGGCCGAGACAGAGCCAGGTTGTCGGTGGCATCTGTTCAGACACAGGAGGAGTCTTAGACCAAAAGGCTACGTAGTCGTACCAGTGCTAAAACCCATCCCAGTATCAGTATAAGCAGTGGCACAGAGAGAATATCTGTACATAGCTAGATGTACATAATCATTTATGGACTTTTTTGGTATAAAATGACTTTATATAGATAGAAATATATTAAGAAAATCAAAGTGATATTTTACAAACCGCATACTGCACCTACTGTACATGACAAACATACACCCCTGTCCTACCACTCACCTTTTCATTACCTCTCAGCATCCACCATCATCATCCACCCCTCTACCCCAACCATCTAATCACCTGTGGCCCTTGCTCTGTTTTTTTGCTTCCTTGCTGCTTACCTGTGTGATGACCTGACTTGTTTCTGATACCAGGAATTATCCAGAAAACCTATTAAGCCCCTACTCCTGCTCCCTGCTCCGTTCGCCTTCCCTCCACCACTCCTCCAAAACGGACAAGAGAGACGGACATTTGTTGACGGAGGACTGCTTTTAAAGGTGTGCTGAAAAGAGGGGGGGGGGGGGTTACCATGGAAACAGACACTTCATGCAGACTTCTACCTTCATCTCCCTCTGCGCCCCTTCTCCACCTCTGGCAGCCATCAGTAGAAGTAGATGAAAATACCTTCAGTGTTCCCCCATCTTAGAAACACACAAACACACACACACAACTAATACACACAATGAAACGCACACTCCCCTCACTAACCGACCCCTTTCCTCTCAAGGAGCATTGCATCAATTGGATACGAGCATTTTACAAAGAGACACTACATACACAATATATTTTCAATGCATACATGCACAGGTCCAGTATGCACAGAAAACTCTGGGATGTTTTAACAAGAACATGAACAACAACAGCCGAAAGAAGACATGCAGAAACTGACTGATTCAGAGGAGGCGAGAAGGGGGAGGAGTTTTGTGAAAAGCCCAAACAGCCGACGCGGATGCTTGCTGGATTGTATTTGTTTGCTTTTTAATGTACTTTCTTTGTGAAGAACTGGGTTTAAAATACTAACTGACTTTATTACACTTAAACGATTGCTGCAAATGGACTGGAATTGTGATTTCAGAGAGGAGCTGGGTGTGAGCAGAACAGGGCAGAGGGGAGATGATATGATAGCATGGGTTGGGGGGAGGGAGGAGGGAAGGTATTTATGAATGATCTATTCTGTTGTACAGACTGATATCATTTCGTATGTATAAAAAATTGAAATGTCTAGTTGTGACACTACGTTTAGATACCATAGGGTCAGGTTGGTAAACCTGCGCCTGCCACATCCTGTTATTTTAAGTTCTTCTGTGTGTTTTTGTTACATGATCATTTATGTCTTTGTTTGATTGACCTAATAATGATCCAAACATTCCCGTTTGTGTTATCTGCAGCACTTTGTCTTTGGATTTTCCATTTATACCTCTCTCTTAGTCTCACTTACCAGCAGTAGGAGTAGAGGAACAAAAAAAATATGACGTGATAAATGCAATGTCCTTATTTATTCATGTTTGTTCATCTTACTGTTTGATTTCCTAATTTATTATATCTTGGCTATTTATATGAACAAAGCTGTTAGGTCAGTTGAATGTTATTTATTACCCTTTTGTGTGTTTGTAAATGGGACAACATTTGAAGAAAAGTGAACTTTTATTTGGTCTGCATTTAACAGAATTATGTGAACATCGACAAGTCACAAATTCTCTTTTCCCTGACCTCTCTGAAGAGGGAAAGAGAACTTGTGGGAACTCTTGAAAAAGATTATTTACCAGTAATTTAAGAATGTAGACTTAGCCTCTTTTTAGAGAGGGAATATGCTCTTCTATTGATATTTGTCAGTTTCATATTATTGTGCGTGTAGGCCAGGCCTGAGGAGAAGGACACCACAGATCCCAATCTATTTCTTCTCTTTGTAAATATACAGACAAACTATGGGGGTTGATTGTCTTCTCGACCATGCTGGAGATTCCTGCTCTATGCTTTTAGCTTGTATTGCTGTGTGCATGTCAAACATAAGCTTTTCTTTGCATGGCTTTAGTGTTCATGTTCCATGCCAAACTCACTCCTCTCAGCCTTCGTTGATTCTCTCTCCACAAAACTACCTTTTAACGTTTAAAATTCCCTGTCTGCTTTTATTTCTGGCCTTTTTTTATTGTTCCCTCGCTCCCGCTTATCTTTTTCTTTCTCCTCCTCTTATCTTGTGCACAGTTTTTGAACGATGCTTTACTCTGTACCTCTTGCTGGAATGCTCGGACGTCTGGGCTCTCTCTACCTGTTGGTAGAAGAGGCAAAGTGAGGGGATGTCAGTACACAAACGCAAAGCAATACCCTATCGTTCACCCTCCTTTCTGTTTTCTACAATGGGAAGCTAGCAGCACCAAGGACATCTGATGATTCTGAGGCCCAGAGTGGTCTTTTGACAGAGCAGGAACAAAACTGACTGATGTAATCCCCATATAAAATAACTGTGAGCATCTTCAGTGCTGAAACAAATAAACTCATTAAGTTATCGTGTGTTTGTTTTCCTTATTTGTGCCTGTACATGTATAAGTGTGGCCCTGAGGTAAATATCTATAGTGTTGTAAAACCACATGAGCAGGGTTTTCTCAAATATGTCTTTTTTTCGATATACTATACAATTACTTTTTTGGACATACTATACTATGAGTTTTTTGACATACTATACTATGTTCTACTGCTCCAACTAGCACCAGCAAATAGGCACTGCAAACTCTGACCCTTGATTCCTAGTCTGGGCTGGAGCTTTTTGTGTGAGTTTACATGGGCTTTGAGACTTTCTTTAACATACTCTACTATGATGTTTTCATCACTTTTTTCAAAATACTATACTATGACTTTTTTGATATACTATACCGGTGGTTCCCAACCTGGGGTCCGGGGACCCCTCAGGGGGGCGGCAAAGCTCACAGGGCACATTTGCACATGTTAAACAAATTATGATAATACACTAGAATATATATATATATATATGTATACAAAAGTCTGTATAAAAACTATGTATTTTTGTTCTCGCTTAAAAATGTAGGCAGGCTACTTAGTAGGCCAAATCTCCGGGACCTCTTAACCTGTAACCCTTGCTGTCATCAGGTCAGCTGCTAGCTGCTATCATCCTCGTTTTTCCTGCTGCCACAGCATCACTCAACTTCGGTTTTGGAGGGCGGGCTCAGCTTTTCTTAGACATAAGTAGGCGGGGCACCAAGGAAAAAAGGTTGGGAACCACTGTACTATACTATGACTTTTTTATCACTTTTTTCGAGAAACCATACTATGACTTTTTAATGACTTTTTTTCGACATACTATACAATGACTTTTATATGACTTTTTTTTAACATACAGTGGGGCAAAAAAGTACAGTATACATACAGTATATGGAAAAAATAAATAAAAAGTCATAATATAGCATGTCGAAAAAGTCATAGTATAGTATGTTGAAAAAAGTGATGAAAAGGTCATTGTATAGTATCTTAAAAAAAGTCATAAGATAGTACAGTGGGGCAAAAAAGTATTTGGTCAGCCAACAATTGTGCCAGTTCTCCCACTTAAAAAGATGAGAGAGGTCTGTCATGTTCATCATAGGTACACTTCAACTATGAGAGACAAAATGAGAAAGAAAAATCCAGAAAATCACATTGTAGGATTTTTAATGAATTTAATGGTAAATTCCTCGGTAAAATAAGTATTTGGTCACCTACAAACAAGCAAGATTTCTGGCTCTCTCAGACCTGTAACTTCTTTTTAAGAGGCTCCTCTGTCCTCCACTCGTTACCTGTATTAATGGCACCTGTTTGAACTTGTTATCAGTATAAAAGACACCTGTCCACAACCTCAAACAGTCACACTCCAAACTCCACTATGGCCAAGACCAAAGAGCTGTCAAAGGACACCAGAAACAAAATTGTAGATCTGCACCAGGCTGGGAAGACTGAATCTGCAATAGGTAAGCAGCTTGGTGTGAAGAAATCAACTGTGGGAGCAATTATAAGAAAATGGAAGACGTACAAGACAACTGATAATCTCCCTCGATCCGGGGCTCCATGCAAGATCTCACCCCATGGGGTCAAAATGATCACAAGAACGGTGAGCAAAAATCCCAGAACTACACGGGGGGACCTAGTGAATGACCTGCAGAGAGCTAGGACCAAAGTAACAAAGGCTACCATCAGTAACACACTATGCCGCAAGGGACTCAAATCCTGCAGTGCCAGACTTGTCCCCCTGCTTAAGTCAGTACATGTCCAGAGGATCATCTTCTCATCCAGAAGAGTTCTTTCTCCTCTGCATTTCTCCCTGTACACTAACAGCTGCACCTCCAGTCACCAGTCCGTCAAGCTTCTGAAGTTTGCAGACGACACCTCCCTCATCGGACTAATCTCTGATGGTGATGAGTCCACCTACAGGTGGGAGGCTAACCACCTGGTGATCTGGTGCAAGCAAAACAACTTAGAGCTCAACGCTCTAAAGACAGTGGAGATGGTTGTGGACTTCAGGAAGAACCCAGCCCCACCTGCCCCCATCACCCTCTGTGCTTCCACAATTGACACTGAAGTCTTTCCGCTTCCTGAGAACTACCATCTCCCAAGACCTCAAGTGGGAGCTGAACATCAGCTCCCTCGTCAAGAAAGCACAACAGAGGATGTACTTCCTGAGGCAGCTGAAGAAATTCAACCTGCCAACGACAATGATGGTGCACTTCTATACAGCCATCATTGAGTCCATCCTCACATCCTCCATCACCATCTGGTACGCTGCTAGCACAGCCAAGGACAAGGGCAGACTGCAGCGTGTCATTCAGCAGAGAAGGTGATTGGCTGCAATCTGCCGCCTGCTCCAGGAGCTTTACGCCACCAGGACTCTGAAGTGTGCTGGAAAGATTGTGGCCGATCCCTCCCACCCCAGACACAAACTCTTTGAGCCACTCCCCTCTGGCAGGAGGCTGAGGTCCATCAGGAGCAAAACCACTCGCCACATGAACAGTTTTTTCCCCTCCGCCACTAGCCTTATTAACAAGGGCCGGACTCTCTCCACACCCCACCTCTGGCTCCTCATGCCACTGTACCTACTCTGCTGTAGCATTCCTTTTTACTACTATTTAACTTATTTTACTATTTATTTACTTTATTTTATTGTTATTAATACATTCTTTGTGTATATGTTTATATTTATATTGTTTATATTCTTTTTTTATCCTTCTTATATTTGAATGTGTGACATGCACCAACAACACCATGACAAATTCCTTGTATGTGCAAAGTACTTGGCAATAAAGCCCTTTCTGATTCTGATTCTGATTGGGAGAATGCCATATGGTCAGATGAAACCAAAATAGAACTTTTTGGTAAAAACTCAACTCCTCGTGTTTGGAGGAGAAAGAATGCTGAGTTGCATCCAAAGAACACCATACCTACTGTGAAGCATGGGGGTGGAAACATCATGCTTTGGGGCTGTTTTTCTGCAAAGGGACCAGGACGACTGATCCGTGTAAAGGAAAGAATGAATGGGGCCATGTATCGTGAGATTTTGAGTGAAAACCTCCTTCCATCAGCAAGGGCATTAAAGATGAAACGTGGCTGGGTCTTTCAGCGTGGCAATGATCCCAAACACACCGCCCGGACAACGAAGGAGTGGCTTCGTAAGAAGTATTTCAAGGTCCTGGAGTGGCCTAGCCAGTCTCCAGATCTCAACCCCATAGAAAATCTTTGGAGGGAGTTGAAAGTCCATGTTGCCCAGCGACAGCCCCAAAACATCACTGCCCTAGAGGAGATCTGCATGGAGGAATGAGCCAAAATACCAGCAACAGTATGTGAAAACCTTACAGACTTACAGAAAGCATTTGACCTCTGTCATTGCCAACAAAGGGTATATAACAAAGTATTGAGATGAACTTTTGTTATTGACCAAATACTTATTTTCCACCATAATTTACCAATAAATTCATTAAAAGTCCTACAATGTGATTTTCTGGACTTTTTTTCTCATTTTGTCTCTCATAGTTGAAGTGTACCTATGATGAAAATTACAGGCCTCTCTCATCTTTTTAAGTGGAGAACTTGCACAATTGGTGGCTGACCAAATACTTTTTTGCCCCACTATGACTTTTTTTAGATACTATATAATGACCTTTTTATCACTTTTTTCTATATACTATTTTCGACATACTATACTATGACTTTTTAGTTCACTTTTGTCAACATACTATTCTATGACTTTTTTCAACATAATATACTGTGTTTTTTACATTACTTTTTCAATTTACTATACTATGACTAAAGGTGGTTAGGGTGGTGATGGTGCAGTAGATATGACACATGCCTTTGGTGTGGGAGATCCAAGTTTGATTCCCACTGCAATACATCAACTAATGTGTCCCTGAGCGAGACACTTGACCCCTAGTTGCTCTAGAGGCATGCGACCTTTGATATTCACAGTTTAGCAATTGTAACATGTTAAACTGTTACTTGTTTGACATACTATGACTTTTTTTATCCCTTTTTTCAACATAGTATACTGTGACTTTTAAGTTCACTTTATGCAACATACTATACCATGACTTTTTTGATATGCTATCAACTGATTACTTTTTTATCACTTTTTTAAAAATACTATACTATGACTTTATTGATTTACTATGACTTTTTAATGACTTTTTGACATACTGTACTTTGAACGTACTATACTTGGGCTATTTTCTAGATACTACGCTATGACTTTTTTCAAAACAATATACTATGACGTTTTTCACCATACTGTACTGTGTCTTTTTCATAACCTTTTTCTACATACTAGATACTATGGCTATTTTATAAATGTTTTTGACATACTATACTATGGCCTTTTTATATACTATACTAGGACCTTTTATCACTTTTTTGATATACTATGACTTTTTTATGACTTTTTTCAACATACTATAATATGACTTTTTTCCAACATACTATTCAATGTCTGTTAATTACATTATCAAAGAATATACAGAAACACTCAAGATCTCTCAATGTTCATTTTACTTGCGAACACAAGGAGTCAGGTACAGCACTTACTACAAAGTACAGAAATGACTATCGAAATGCTCTCTACAACAGCTTTTGTAATACAACGTGGAATGTGATACTAAGTCTGTAGTCATAATAAAGAGTCAATGTCGTCTTCTTATCTTCGGACCATTTCGTGCTCTAGACAAGGACAGATTAGTGGCTCCCATTTTATCTTTTGGGAGTGTAATCATTATAATATGGCATTCTTATGCAAACAGTTTTAATATTAACAAGACAGAAAAATGTAAATCACAATTTTTCTAACATTCCCTCCTGTTTAAACTTTTGCATCTTCAATAATACAATATTAAATGAGTAAACGTTTTATAACTTCAATAAGTATATATATGAATATGAATATGAGAGTAAATATTAAATGAGTATATGAATATGTGTATAACATTGTATAAAATTCAGCAATTTCTCAGTACATTACTCATAATGTACATCATTAAGCATTCACGTCAACATTAAATTAACTGTAGAGTCTACAGTGAAATACAGTCAAACTTTATACCGTTGAGCGTTAGCTGTCAGCATTGTAACCGTGTTTAATCCAGCTAGTAGCTAGCGGTAGGCTAATGTTAGCTGCTGTCGAGTATAGTGTTAACTAGCATCACGTGCAGCGATGTTTCTGTTGCCTGTAACGTCTGTTTCAGAGCATCAGTGAGAAGTGCAGACATATCAGTGGCACCAGAATTAGGCACCGAAATCCAGGTTGCTATTCCTGCAGTAGCAGGATGTGTTACGAGGAAGTACGGCAAAATAGTAGCCTGTTAGGCACGACGCAAAGCCGAGTGAAGTGAAAATAAATTAATAAATGGCAGCATGCGATTAATATGATTAAAAAAAAATTAAGGCGTTATGCTCGACACTTAATCGCATCGCGATTAACGCGTTAATGCTGACAGCCCTAATATATATATATATATATATATATATATATATATATATATATATATATATATATATATATATTTATTTATTTATTTTTTTTTCCCCTTCTTTATCCAAGGTGTACTCAGAAGAGATGTGTTTTTAGCCTTCGGTGGAAAATGCACAGGTTTTCGGCCATCCTGATGTCAATAGGGAGCTCATTCCACCATTTAGGAGCCAGGACAGCAAACAGTCGGGATTTCGTTGAGTGATTAGTTCTCCCTCGCTGTGAGGGGGCAGCAAGCAGGTTGGCTGATGCAGAGCGGAGCAGGCGGGTTGGGGTATAGGGTTTGACCATGACCTGAATGTATGCTGGGGCTGATCTGTTCGTGGCCCTGTATGCAAGTTCTAGTGTCTTGAAGCGGATGCGGGCAGCAATTGGTAACCAGTGAAGAGAGCGGAGGAGCGGTGTAGTTTGAGAGAACTTGGGGAGGTTGAAGACAAGTCGAGCTGCTGCGTTCTGAATGAGCTGCAGAGGCCGGACGGCACATGCAGGCAGGCCAATCAGCAGGGAGTTGCAGTAGTCTAGACGTGAGATGACTAGAGCCTGAACCAGAACCTGAGCTGCCTTCTGCGTTAGAAGGGGACGTATCCTTCTGATGTTATGCATGTATCTACACGATCGGGTAGTTCCAGCGATGTTGGCAGTGAAGGTTAGTTGGTCGTCAAGTGTCACATCCAGGTTTCTAGCAGTCTGGGTGGGGACTACCACAGAGTTGTCAATTGTTATAGTCAGGTCCTGGAGAGGAGAGCCTTTCCCTGGAAGGAAAAGGAGCTCAGTCTTGTCAAGGTTGAGTTTCAGATGGTGTGTGGACATCCAAGAAGAGATATCAGTCAGACAGGCCAAGACACGTGCTGCTACTTGAGTTTCAGACTCCGGAAAGGAGAGAATTAGTTGGGTGTCATCTACGTAACTGTGAGAAGAAAAGCCATGCGACTGAATGACAGAGCCGAGAGAGTTGGTGTACAGAGAGAAGAGGAGGGGACCCAGGACTGATCCCTGAGGAACCCCAGTTTTGAGTGGGCAAGGTTCTGAGGTAGATCATCTCCAAGTTACCCGGTAGGTTCGGTCTGCCAGGTAAGATTTGAGCAAAGAGAGTGCAGAGCCTGGAGTGTTGAAATGAGGATCAGGTGGTTCACTGTGTCAAATGCAGCAGAAAGGTCCAGAAGGGTGATGACGGAGGATAGAGAGGCTGCTCTAGCGATGTGAAGCTGCTCAGTGACAGCAAGGAGGGCAGTTTCTGTTGAGTGGCCAGCCTTGAAGCCAGACCGATGGGGATCAAGAAGGTTCTTCTGGTGGAGATAGGTAGAGAGTTGATTATAAATGGCACGCTCAATAATTTTGGAAAGAAATGGAAGAAGGGACAAAGGTCTGTAGTTATTTACTTCAGCCGAGTCGTGTGTTGGTTTTTTGAGTAGTGGGGTCACTCTTGCCTCTTTGAGGGCATCGGGGAAACAGCCACTTGACAAGGAGATGTTAATGAGATGAGTGAGGAAAAGAAGAAGGTCAGGAGCAATAGACTGGAGAAGGTAAGAAGGGATAGGATCAAGGGGGTAGGTGGTTGGGCGGGCGGAGGTAATCAAAGTAAGAATTTGATTTGGAGATAGAGGGGTGAAAGAGGAAAGAGTACGGGATGTGGTGGATGGTAAGGTGATTTCAGCAAGTGTGGTGGAGAATGAAGAGTGTATGTCATCTATCTTTTTTACAAAGTAGTTGACAAAGTGGGTGGACTGGGGGAATCTAGGAGGTTAGAGAAGATGGAAAAAAAGTTTGTTGGGGTTGGAGAAAGAAGATTACATTTTGGTTTGATAAAAAGAGCTTTTTGCTGCTGAAATAGAGGCAGCAAAGGAGGAAAGAAGAGACTGATATGTAAGCAGATCATCTGGGTGTGTGGAGAGAAAATCTCCACTTGGGGTTAATCAGTAGGCCTGTACCCCCGCCTCTACCAGTAGGTCTGGGTGTGTGCCTTACACTTACTTAATGCTTTAGCTAGCATAAGAGCATCTGGATTAGCACATGGAAAAACTTCTACCCATTTAATGAACATCAATAATTACCAAACAGCATTTCCTTCCTTCACATCTATTTAACTCTATACAATTCATACAAATGTGCTGGAAAGGAAACACTGGTTTTGGAAATTGTTCTCTTTTAGGTATCAAATAACCTTGAATGTTGTGTTTTGCAGAAGTAGTGCAAGTCAAGCAAAAAATTTTTTTTGAGTAGTTTGAACACTTATTTATTATTGCTATCCCTTCTGTTGAGGCATGACAGGACTCATGACTCAATAACGCAGCATATATAAATAATCTGTTTAGTGGTTTAGCCATTAACACTCTGTCTTGTGTTACACAGCAACACTTGTTATAAAAGCAACAAAAAGTTCAATAAATCATTTTTTTAAAGAAAAAAGAATCACCAAAATAAAAATGTTTGCAACATCAATACCAATTAATAGTTTAAACTATTTGTCATATAGCAACTCACAATACAAACAAAGTCTATAGTGCAGCTTTACTGAAAAACTCACTAGAGTCTAAATTAACTGCTCATAGAATGAAATATCATATCAACCTGAATTGGTTTCAATATTGTCTCAACCAATAAACTCAGATGAATTAAACAAAAATATGTTGTATTTTTTATCTTTGGCTTGCAAAAAGATAAGATGAAGTAATACTAATTGCTGTCTGGTATTTCTAAGAATTGTTATGAATTAAAGATTTTAGGCCTAGTATTGGTAGAACAAACCTAAGCACTGAGTGTTGCAGTCTATTTATCCAATTTGTTACCTGATATGGGAACATATCACATTATATAATTTATGACAAAAATGTGTATCAAAATCATTTCTGTCAGGTCCATTAAGTCAAGAACAATGCAGACAATAAAAATGCTTTAAGAAATTGTATTGAATAAATTACTAATTCAATTTGGCGGTATGGCTCTGTTCAGAGGAGTCCCCTGACCTTTCATGAGTACCATGAAAGAGCAGAGAGTCAGGGGACAGCAGCAGCAGCATTAGGGGACGCTCACACAGTTTAAGACTGGGAGAGCTAAACTATTCCCCCCAAACAAACCATACCTGGCCATCCTCTTGTGATAAAAATAAAAAACGAGAGGATGGAATTAAATAGCGTCAGGTCCATTTAAGTTAAGAACAACGTAGACAATAAAAATGCTTTAGGAAATTTTATTGAATAAATTCCGAATTAAATTTGGCGGTAGTTTGCTAACTTGGCTGATAGTGACCTATGACAAACAATTACAAGTTCAAAGGCTTGAAACAGATTTAATATCCTGTGTGGCTGTCGCTGATGCTATGCGCCTGTAACCCTGTCAAGGAAAGGGTTAACAGAAACATAGTTTTGGCAAATCGGAGGTGGTTGTGCCAGACTCCCGCCTCCGAGTCTCTCTCTGATCTGTCAGAGGGAGAGACGGTTGTGAAGTTTAACGTTGGTAGTCCCCAGAGAAAGAGAAGAAATTGGTCATTTCATGGCGCAGATTAGAACCCAAATTAAAAAGGTAAGCAACTAAAATTGCTGAATGTTAGAACATTGTGTGAAATTGGTCGTTATCACTGTGACTTATAAAGTGTCAGTTTTAGATCCATCATAGTGTTAACACTGTCAAAAAATTTAGCTGACATTGTTCAGTAGCTAGCTCAGAGATTATTGGCTAATGCATTACCGATTTAGCAGGTGGGGGGGGGGGGGGGGGGGGGGGAACACTTTTGCATGCACTAAATCCGTGTCACATTCTCATAAAGGTCTGATCCTAGAATCGCCCCTGGGGAAGATTGAATGTCGGACAGCACCATAAGCACCGGGTCACAGGCTAAAAGTGCGCTTGAGCCCGGACGAATATGGCCACCGGCCCATTTGTGTGTAGTAGCCTACCAGCTGGCTCGAGATTTTTGTTTCTGAGTGTGCTTTTTTCCTGGATGAGTGGGGAGGAGGCACAGGCAGGATGTCAGCCGGTGGAATAACCAGAGTCGCAGAGGACAATAAATCCTCGTGAGAGGCGCCGATCGGAGGCTGGATGTTGTTAATGAACAAAGTTTCCATTATTATGGGCACAGGCCAATCGTCAATGCAGGGAGGATTCAGGGTTTTAATGGCCAACTGGGAGCTTCGACGGACGGCGGCGGCGTTGTCATCCTCCCCTGGCCTGGTTGAAGCTGCAATGGCCGGGTGTAAACAATGGTGTCGATTTGCCAGGAATCATCAGCTGCTGCTGCTCAGCTGCTGCTGCGACCGTGTTGTTGGCCAATATCGGTTAGCAACGTCTTGACTACTTGGCCTGCCAGAACTGACGCTGACACTCAATTGCTGAGCCTAAACTCCACCAGTTGTTTAGTTCCTCCACATGTACAACTCTGTACTGTATTTCTCTTTTCTCCGGGTGTGTGTATGTGTGTATTCTCTGAGAAGCTCCTCCCTCTGCTGTCCTCTGAGCCTCTGTAAAGAATGGAGGATTACTCCATTTTACATGAAAAACACTGCGTTTGTACATCTGATCTATGACATCTTTGATTAAAAAATGTTGCTACATTTGAGTTAGTCAATTCAATAAGGTCAGACAGGGTAATAATAATAAAGGCTTTAAAAATGTCCAATTAAAGATATATTTTAACTCTTTTCAGGCTGCTCTAAAAACAAAACCTCCTGTTTAGCCAGACTCATTTCACTTCAGAGGAATAGTACACCACCCCAGACTGTCACTTAGGTAATTGCAGAGCATTCTGATGTAGGATTTTAAAAAAGGCCTCAAAGCTATATTTTAACCATTTTCAGGCTGCTAATTAAAGATATATTTAAACTCTTTTCAGGATGCTCTATAAACGAAACCTCCTGTTTAGCCAGACTCATTTCACTTCAGAGTAATAGTCCACCACCCCAGACTGTCACTCAGGTAATATCAGAGCATTCTCATGTAGGATTTTAAAATTAAAGGCTTTGAAAATGTCCAATTAAAGCTACATTTAACCCTTTTTCAGACTGCTAATTAAAGCTATATTTTAACTCTTTTCGAGGCTGCTCTAAAAACGAAATCTCCTGTTGAGCCAGACCCATTTGACGTCAGAGTGATAGTACACCACGCCAGACTGTCACTCGGGTAATGTTAAACCATTCTCATGTAGGATTTTAAAATAAACGTTTTAAAAATGTACAATTAAAGCTATATTTTAACCCATTTCAGGCTATGAATTGAAGCTATATTTTAACTCCTTTTGAGGCTGCTCTAAAAATGAAACCAGACTCATTTCACTTCAGAGGGATAGTACACCAACCCAGACTGTCACTCAGGTAATATCAGAGCATTTGGATGAAGGATTTTAAAATTAAAGGCTTTGAAAATGTCCAATTAAAGCTACATTTTAACCCTTTTTCATGGTGCTAATTAAAGCTATATTTTAACTCTTTTCAGGCTGCTCTAAAAACAAAACCTCCTGTTTAGCCAGACTCATTTCACTTCAGAGGAATAGTACACCACCCCAGACTGTCACTTAGGTAATTGCAGAGCATTCTGATGTAGGATTTTAAAAAAGGCCTCAAAGCTATATTTTAACCATTTTCAGGCTGCTAATTAAATATATATTTAAACTCTTTTCAGGATGCTCTATAAACGAAACCTCCTGTTTAGCCAGACTCATTTCACTTCAGAGTAATAGTCCACCACCCCAGACTGTCACTCGGGTTATATCAGATCATTCTCATGTAGGATTTTAAAATAAATGTCATGGTTTCGGTGTTTTACTTTGTATTTTGTTCCATTTCTGTTACCTGTTTGTTCATTTCTGTTGCATGTATTATTTATTTCTGTATATTTCTTTTTGTTGTATATTTTATTCTATATATTTCTGCCCCTGTTTTGTAGGTTTCCTGTTTTGTATATTTCTGTTGTGTATATTTCTGTTTAGTTATGTCCCAGTTTATTGTGTAGGTTTCTGTTTACCCTGTCTTGACTGTGTTCTGTGTATTGTATATTTCTGTTTCCTGTTTTATTTTGATAGTCTGGTTTTCTGTCTTGTCATAAAGTCAGGAGGTTTAGCAACTGGATTCTGGATTTGTTTGAGTTGGCTTTTTTCTGGCTTTTCTCCATAATCCCACAGTAGCTATGGACATGTTGGGCATCCCTACAAACGTGAAGAGCTGTAGTATGCAAATGAGGTTTCACATTCAACAGGAACCCATATTTGGCTGTTTGGGGACAGCGCAAAGTCAGGAGGTTTAGCAACATAATTGTCGTAGTCTGGATTTGTTTGAGTTGGCTTTTTTCTGGCTTTTCTCCATAATTCCACAGTAGATATGGACATGTTGGGCATCCCTACAAACGTGAAGAGCTGTAGTTCTTATTCTGGTCCTTTTTCTTGTCCTTCTTTCTCTTGTCATTTTTCTTGCCCTTTCTCTTCTTTTTAGTCTGCTTCTTGTTTTTCAAATCAGAGTCTGAGCTGGAATCGGAGTCTGAGCTGGAATCGGAGTCTGAGCTGGAATCGGTGTCTGAGCTGGAATCAGAGTTGGAGCTAGAATCGGAGTTGGAGCTGGAATCGGTGTCAGCGTTGAAAGACTGCTCAGCTGGGGCCTCTCTTCATTTTCCTCGGGCTGTACAGCATCAGTCACTGTATAATATATTACAAACAAAATACATTTTAATTGCATGTCACATCACGGGAACATTTTCTTAATTTACTACTTATTACTTATTAACCTTTAATTTACCAGGAAGCAACAAGCTGGGCCTGCCTTCCGTTTTGGATTCTACCTTGGAATCTGACTAAATTAACCCTGCTTGTACCCCACTACAAGCCTGCATGCTTAATGTCTGTACCTTAATATGCCTGTATACAATTTGTGTCTGCTCTTGACCTAAGTGGTCACTACAAGTGATTTTAGTGCTGCCTTCTGTGTCTGCATTTGGGTCTTACCCTTAGAGTGTGATTATATTGAGAAAGAATTTTTTTCACACTCCGTGCGGTAAAATCATGGAACGAGCTTCCAGAAGAAGTTGTGCGTTCCCCTTCAATTAACTCTTTTAAGAATAGGTTGGATGCATTTTGCCTGTCAAAAGGTGTAATGTACAATTATAAAGCTTGTCAATAATTTATGTAACTTATTTATGAATTGTCATTTTTAATCATTGTGTTTCATGAAAACATGTTAAAATATGAATATATATATTTGTTTTGTGTTGTTTGATTATGGAATAGATGATTTTATATCCTGTACCACAACATTTTTCAATAAATTTCAATAGAAGCAACGCATGGGTCTGCAGACAGGATTCTTCAGGTTAGATTTAAGAGTTTTTAAGACCTTTTTACTACCACCTAGGATGAAATGTAATGCCAACTTCACGGCTATATAATGGAAAACCAATGTGAATTTTAGGCCTGAGAAAAGAATTATTTACCATGTACGTTACCTGAATTTAATACAACTTTTTTTTATAATACTCAACAATCACATTTGATTCCCACTAGCTTTGTAAGGTTTGTTTGTACTATAATAACCTAATATAATACAATAATTGTTTTGACTTCTAATGCTATGAAACAAAAACATACAAAATAAATAGGATAATAAAAACTGTAACTTCTGCATTGTGTTACAATTAGTTCCAAAACTGTATATAATGTAATATAATATGCTAATGTAAATGCCAATTGCTTTAGTGATTGTTTCATCCTGTTCTGCTTCTGTACCTAGGCTGCTTGAAAGCAGCGGGGATAAAGAGTGGGGCTCCGGTTTGTTTTTTTCCTTACCCTAACACCATTCTCATGCTATACACAACTCTCTCTCCCTTGCTAGCTGACCAGGAACCTGCAGCCGGGTCTTCCAGCTCTGCCGCTTCATTAGCATTAGACTGACTCGAACGCCAATCCGATTGTGGTGCTAACCTCAGTACCATTATCCTCCGCATCTTTCGCCAGACCTTCAGACTCTTTCCCATTCTAACCGACGAGCTAACGTAAGCTTGTTAGTAGCATAGTGCAAGACGTTTTGTTTTCTTGCCCGATTGATTAGCGCCCTAGCTTGGATGTTTAGGGCCAGATTGAGCTTGCTCACCACAGATTTATTATAAAACACCATGTTGCGCCGTTATTATTATTATACATCCATGTGTCGCGCAAACAGCACGCATTTCACGGTCAAGAGCGTAAAGAAAAACACTAAACGTAAACAGTACCTGTACTGTCGTATAACATCCATGTTAGGCTATGGTTCAAACCCAGCACACAGAGAAAACAACCCAAGGACTCAGAGCGTAGATAAACAAAAGTGATTTTAATAGGAGTTCAGTTCATCAAGTAACAAAAAATGAAAATACGAAGTAGGTTGGCTCCGGACAGAAGAGGGACTGAGGCGGGAAGGCAGTGGAATATCCAGACGTTACTCTTGCAGGAATCCAAACGTGGTGGAAAACTGGAGGTGAATGAGCTGGAGATACGGAACGCCACGGCAGCAGGTGGAGTGGTGTGGGTCTGAGCGGAGGAAAAATAAATCACGTTAGCAAGAGCCAGAGAAAATAGCAAGAAGACAAAAACAACGAGTTAGCTAACTGTAACTTGGGAGCCTAGTTACCGCACTGGTAGGTACAACGATCTGGCGCCGATGGAGAGCCATGCCCAGGAATAAATAATGTCAGGTTGATTGTGGAATAGAGGCAGCTGCGCAGGTAAGAATCAGTGGAAGTGCCTGCAGCTGTACGGAGAGGTAGATCTTCCAGCCATGCCCCTTGACCTACTTTCAGGCGAGTCTGCCACACACACACACACACACACACACACACACACACACACACACACACACAAAACAAGGGAGGAAAGGGACACAGAATGGGGAGAGAACAGCTGCCCACATAACAGTACCCCCCCCCTCAACAGTCGCCTCCTGGGGACCCACCGGGCTTGTCCGGGTGGTCATGATGGAAGTCCGTAATGAGCTGTGGATCCAAAATGAAACGTTTAGGAATCCAAGTCCTCTCTTCTGGTCCATAACCTTCCCAGTCGACAAGGTATTGGAGATCCTTACCCCGCTTCCTAGAGTCCAGGAGCCTACGGACCGTGTAGGCCGGATGGTCGTCAATAAGCCGAACAGGAGGAGGGTGATCCGTCGGCGGACACAAAGGGCTGGAGGATACTGGTTTCAGTTAAGAAACGTGGAAAGTTGGGTGAACCTTCATGGCTTGTGGCAACTTCAAACGAACTGCAGAGGGGGTTAATAATGGACTCCACCACAAACGGACCCAAATACCGAGGCAACATTTTGCGTGACTCTGTACGAAGCGGGATGTTCTTCGATGACAGCCACACCTCCTGGCCAGGATGAAACTTGGGTGCAGGAGTCCTGCACCGATCCGCTGTCCTCTTGTTCCCCTCGGTGGTCCGAAGCAAGGCTTCCCGAGCATTGCACCACACCTTCTGGCAGCGGCGAAGGTTCTCCTGAACCGATGGAACAGCCAATTCCTTCTCCTGAGCGGGAAACGAAGGAGGTTGATAACCCAAGGCTACCTCAAAAGGTGAAAGGCCGGTGGCAGAGGTGGTCAGGGAGTTGTGGGCATACTCTATCCAAGGCAGATGTTTGGCCCAGGAAGTTGGATGCTGAGCTGCCACACAACGAAGGGTCGCTTCGAGGTCTTGATTGACTCTTTCCGTCTGCCCGTTGGTCTGGGGATGAAACCCTGAGGACAGACTTACAGAAGCACCCAACGCAGTACAAAAAACTTTCCACACTCGAAGTAAAATGTGGGCCTCTATCAGACACGATGTCCACAGGTATTCCATGGGGACGGAATACATGTTGAACTAAGAGGTCCGCTGTCTCACTGGCAGACGGTAATTTTGGTAATGCTATATAGTGGACAGATTTAGAGAATCTGTCCACAATGGTAAGTATAGTATCATTACCTTCAGACTTGGGTAGGCCGGTGACAAAATCCAGAGCTATGTGGAACCAGGGATGGCTGAGAACTGGGAGGGGTAGTAACAGCCCCGAAGGGGACTGATGGGAGGCTTTACCCCGGCCGCCACAAAAGCCCGGACATCTGCCTCCACTGACTGCCACCAAAAATGTCTCTTTAGCAACGTCAACGTACGTCTCATCCCAGGGTGACACGCAAAGTGGGAGGTGTGGATCCACTGTAATACCTGAGACCAGACAGTCTCAGGAACAAAGAGTAGGTTGGGAGGTCCATTGCCCGGTCCAGGGTCTGTGGCGAGAGCAGCTTTCACTAGGGACTCGATTTCCCACTGTACAGCCGCCACAACGCATGAAGAAGGTAGGACTGCCACAGGCTCCCCGGTCTCCGAGGGGTCAGCAAACTGGCGGGACAGAGCATCAGGTTTAATATTTCTTGACACAGGTCTGTATGTTAAAATAAAGTCAAACCTACTAAAGAATAGGGCCCATCTGGCTTGGCGAGAGTTGAGTCTTTTTGTGGCTTGGATGTATGCCAAGTTTTTGTGGTCAGTCCAGACCACGAACGGCTGTTCAGCTCCATCCAACCAGTGCCGCCATTCTTCCAGGGCAAGCTTGACAGCCAGTAGCTCCCGTTTTCCAACATCATAGTTTCTTTCTGTGGGAGACAACTTCTTGGAGAAAAAAAGCACTAGGGTGAAGCCTTTGGTCAGTGGGGGAGCGATGGGAGAGGACTGCTCCCACACCCGAGTCTGACGCGTCCACCTCCACAATAAACTGCTGCGAGGAATCGGGATGTATCAACACGGGGAGGTAGAAAACAGTTCCTTCAACACTCCCACCTCCTGCTCTGCTTCAGGGGACCACAGGAAAGGGACTTTAGGGGACGTGAGTCTGGTTAGAGGTGCCACCACTTTACTAAAACCCTTATGAACCTGCGGTAAAAATTTGCAAAGCCCAAAAAATGTTGAAGTAGCTTACAGTTGGTGGGAGTGGGCCACTCCGTAACTGCCCGGATCTTCTCGAGGTCCGCCTTCACCTGCCTGCTCTCAATGATAAAACCAAGGAATGATGTTGACCGTTTGTGGAACTCACACTTTTCTGCTTTGACGTACAGCTTATTCTCCAAGAGCTGTTGAAGAACTTGACGGACGTGCGAGTCATGCTCCTCGGGGGACTTGGAAAAAACAAGAATATCATCAAGGTAAACAAAGACAGTTAAAAAAAAATCCCTAAGAACATCGTTCACCATGGCTTGGAAAACGGCAGGGGCGTTAGAGAGCCCAAAAGGCATAATGAAGTACTCAAAATGACCCAGTGGAGTGTTGAATGCGGTTTTCCACTCATCTCCTTTTCGGATTCTGACGAGGTGATAGGCGTTCCTGAAGTTCCCAGAATGGGGAGAGCATTTATTTATGACGTTACGGTATTTATTTAATCCTACAAAAGGACAAGAAATAATTTAAGACCTTTGTAAACGAAATGTAATACTTTGAGAATGAAACTTGTATGGCCTTATTTTTATAGTATGAAGCCATAGACTTCAAACGTCACATCATGTAACTTCAAACAAACTGTAGCAATATTATTGTACACCAGACACCGATGTTCTAAACTATGCGTTTTGTAGAATAGCCAGAATAATGTTTCTGCTAATGAGCTAAAAGTGAGGCACACAAGAGTTGACCAAACATAACTAGATTGTACTAAACTCAGTATTTACTTCTTGTTAATACAAATTTGTGTATTAATAGAAACAGTTGCTCCAGTAATGATAAGGAACAACCAAATAAATCACTTTATGAGCTCGTCATTGTTAATATGAACTATCAAGCTAGCTAGCCTTCACAAATCTAAGCTAGTTCATAACTAACTTTATCACTAAGCATCTACTTACATTCTTCTTCAACTTCCTCCTTGTCACGGACACGCTTTTGTCCTCTTGTCCCGAGAGCGGCCATGCTGTGTGGATTCTAGAAAGATACTAGTAATAGTTAGCTACTGTACCATACAGGTAGTGATTAAAACTTTGAGCTAGCCAGGTAACGTCAGCTAAGCTCAAGGTAATTAGGTTCTTACTGAACAAGTATATTAGCAGTGATTCATGCCAGAGATAGCAGTTTACATTTTTCTTGCCAACATCATTAACGTTCGATATGTTATTACACAGATGTAAACATAGTTGCTTACCTTCGCCTTTGTGGATATGAGCTAGAGCCCGGGCTCAGATGTGAGCTAAAACTGCTCATTCGTGATTGGTCTAGACTGGAGAAGATAAAATGGATTGGTGTGTGCAGGGATGGAATAGCCAATGTAATGACAGGGCGCCAAATAGGCTACTATATAGTCAAGGAGTGCGCCAATTCCATTCAAATTTTTTTGAATCCTTTACATGCCTCTGTAATAATGGACTGTTGCATTAGAAAACTAATTCATAAAGGTTATGTCAAACAAAACAAAAGATCCACTTTGATCAATCCACTTGATCAAATGGCTGCAGAAAAAGCATCTGCTAAAAGGAAAGATGAAATGCAAGCAATGTGGACATAAGATGAATATGGTTTCCTACCAGTGCACAGACAACTTCATCTGGTAAGTCATTATTAGCCAACTGTAGTGTGTTATTGTAATGTTAGGTGTATCAACCTGCTGGAAGCAAGTCATTTTTGTTGTTGAAAAAAGCATGCTTAATTTAAATGTGTGAAAACATAGGCTATTCAATCAATCAACAACATTTATTTTATATAGCCCTTTTTGTATCATCAGTCAGATGCCACAAAGTGCTTACACAGACCCAGTCTGAAACCAGGTAGAGCAAGCAACAATAGGTTGATGCACACTGGCTAGAAAACATTTCCTATTAGGTAAAACCTAGGAAAGGAACCTAGAGAGGGGTGGTCAGTCTGTTGTGTTTGTTGAAATTATTATTATTGTTATATGACTTAGGTTTGTCTACTGTAATGATCAGATCCTAAGATTCAACATGACACCAGAAATGTTAGAATACAGCATACCTCTTAACAATAAGCAAGAACAGCTTTGCCAGGTATACAGCTTTTCTAGCATGTGCTGACCATTTAATTAGATCATCATAGGATACTTAACCATGTGCACTGAATGTTTTGTCTACTCAACAAGGCTATTCAAGTCTATAATATAAAAAAATATCTGATTTCCAGGGAGTGCCACAGATAGACATGTCGACGATTGAGAAGAAGCATTAGGACTGGGTCCATTTTCTATCGGTCTCACTCCAGCCTTTTTACATGGATGAAATACATACACAGGTAAATACCTTCTAAATATGTATTTGGTTATATAACAGATAAAAAGGTAACTGCAGTAACTTACATGATCAGCAAGGGTTTCTTCCTCAGGTAGGTTGGGAGCCTGCAACTTAACATTGACATGTCTCAGTTTTAGGTTGGACAAGCAATGTAGAAAGAAATGAAATTGCATGTCACTAATGCCCAGAAGCAATGCTTTATTTGACTCACTCTATATTGCTTCAGAAGACACAACTTTGACAACTGTTAAACACCATTGATTACTTGCATTATATTCTTCAAATCCAGTTAGGTTGGTTGTGCCATTAGATTAAACACATAGAAAACAATATTTTTTTTCCTTTCAATTTAACATATTTCACATTTGTATCATGTTGGTTTATTGTGCTTTTAAATTGACATTCTTTTTGCATTGGACGCAGTTACCTGATTTTACTTGTATATGCACTTAATATATTTCGGTATGGTCACACCATTGCTCCAGAAAAAAACAGTGTTGTATTTGTCATGGTGCAGCTAGATTTCCTATCTATTTTAGGGTATTGACTTGCTGGAATTTGGTTGTGCTTTTAATTATAGATGGTTGAAAGCATAGTCAAGAAACTGTGAATTTAACAAACATACAGACCTGTTTTGAGTGGATGAATAAAGGTGTAAATTTCTCAATTTCTTTACTGAAAACTATACAAGATTCCACACAAACTGTATATTGTCCACTAAGAATTAGCCACATAATGCTAAATTACCTGTAAAACATGCAATGCGTTTTAAAAATGTATAAATATTCTTCACAGTAATGAATCAAATGTCTAACATTATGTTTCCAGATTTTCACAAGGTTTGTGTATGCGGCAAGTGGACAAGATGGGATTTCTAAGAGTAGTGCCACACTCTCAAGGATGGCAAAGAAACTTCGGCTCATCTGTCTTAAAAGCATGAGAAAGCATCGGAAGCAAAAAGGGCAGAGAATAGGTGGAGTTGATGTCCTTATCCACATTGATGAATGCAAATTATGTCATAAAAGAAAGGTATGTATTCTGTTGCTGAGTTATTCTATAGCTTTCAAGTCAAAATCTGCAATATCAACACTAAATTTGCACACAGAAAAAAAGACAACATTATCTACAAATCTGTACGAACAACATGGTTCATTCAATTCTATTCAAATTGATCTTGCAAACCAGCTCAATATCTTGTACTACAAAATAATTTTTATTGTTTTAATTGCAAACTGTCTTTTCAAAGTGTTGGGAGATTCCTTGTCCACTCATTATATTTAAACATTATTTTATTTCAGTATGCCAGAGGATGCTTTGGTGACCCACCTCTTTCTCCTCCATGGTTCCTCCTCTTCATCTAGTGAAGAGGAGGAACAAGGCTACCTTGGTTCCTATTATCAAGAAGCACAAAAAACCTCAGAGGATGGTAGTAAGTGATGAGTGGAGAGCATATTCAAGTCTTTCACAGGAAGGCTACAGACATGTGAAGGTCAACCACAGTCAAAATTATGTAGACCCAGCTACAGGTCTACACACACAGAGAATATTGAGAGGGCATGGCAGACCTACAAGAAGGAAGTATGGCGGTTGCGTGGAAACCGAACAGAAAAGTCTCTGAAAAGGCAGCTCTGCTTCATAGAATGGACCTACTGGTTGGGCAAAAGACATAAACATGGAATCCTTGGTATACTTTTTAAGGGCATAAGATATCCATGAATGGAGACACATTGTAGATATTAGCCATTGTAAAGTTTATACTCTCCTCCTCTTTTACTAACCTCTCCTAACCTCCAAATGTGACTTGTAGAGGTGAACACATCTACACTTGTGTTGCATGGTATACTGGAATTTCAGAAACCACCATTCAACATAATGATCAGGGTTAGGCTCTGGAATTTCATAAATTATGTTCAGCAATGTTGCAGCAGATTTCGGTGCGTCGTTTGTATTAGAGGCTCTGTTTTTGTATAAGATGTGTACATTTTGGTAGACCAGGCAATACAATGCTGTGATTTCTTGTTTCATTATTTGTTCTTTGTGAATGTACTGAACATGTTGATCAGCAGATATTATGTAAATGTGAAGTAAATAAGCCATAAACAGTCCACAAAGTTTCCCTTGTGTTTTACTTTTATTTTGATAGTCATAGGCATATAGATTAATACTAGGTTGTGAACGCACTGAACATGTTGATCAATATATATTTTGTTAATGTGAAGTAGATAAGCCATAAACAGTTAACTAAGTTTCACTTTATTTGGACTTGTTTCACTTTATTTGGATAGTCACAAAGCATACCTACAGATAGCTATTTGAATGACATCACATGTGTTGTAAAAGTGTTACAGATGCCTTTGTGATGCTGCTAATAGACTTAGAGATAGATGTACCGTAAATGGTTAAAAATACTTTAGAGACGCTATTGACAAGCTACAAATAATTTGTAGCAAAGTTGTTGAGTATATATGCAGTGGGGCAAAAAAGTATTTAGCCAGCCACCAATTGTGCAGGTTCTGCCACTTAAAAAGATGAGAGAGGCCTGTAATTTTCATCATAGGTACACTTCAACTATGAGAGACAAAATGAGAAAAAGAAAATCCAGAAAATCACACTGTATGATTTTTAATTAATTTATTGGTAAATTATGGTGGAAAATAAGTATTTGGTCAATAACAAAAGATCATCTCAATACTTATATACCCTTCGTTGGCAATGACAGAGGTCAAATGTTTTCTGTAAGTCTTCCCAAGGTTTTCACACACTGTTGCTGGTATTTTGGCCCATTCCTCCATGCAGATCTCCTCTAGAGCAGTGATGTTTTGGGGCTGTCGCTGGGCAACACAGACTTTCAACTCCCTCCAAAGATTTTCTATGGGGTTGAGATCTGGAGACTGGCTAGGCCACTCCAGGACCTTGAAATGTTTCTTACAAAGCCACTCCTTCGTTGCCCGGGCGGTGTGTTTGGGATCATTGTCATGCTGATAGACCCAGCCACGTTTCATCTTCAATGCCCTTGCTGATGGAAGGAGGTTTTCACTTAAAATCTCACGATACATGGCCCCATTCATTCTTTCCTTTACACGGATCAGTCGTTCTGGTCCCTTTGCAGAAAAACAGCCCCAAGGCATGATGTTTCCACCCCCATGCTTCACTGTAGGTATGGTGTTCTTTGGATGCAACTCAGCATTCTTTCTCCTCCAAACACGATGAGTTGAGTTCTTACCAAAAAGTTCTATTCTGGTTTTATTTGACCATATGACATTCTCCCAATCCTCTTCTGGATCATCCAAATGTTCTCTAGCAAACCTCAGACGGGCCTGGACATGTACTGGCTTAAGCAGGGGGACACGTCTGTCACTGCAGGATTTGAGTCCCTGGCGGCTTAGTGCGTTACTGATGGTAGGCTTTGTTACTTTGGTCCCAGCTCTCTGCAGGTCATTCACTAGGTCCCCCCGTGTGGTTCTGGGATTTTTGCTCACCGTTCTTGTGATCATTTTGACCCCACGGGGTGAGATATTACATGGAGCCCCGGATTGAGGGAGATTATCAGTGGTCTTGTATGAATTCCATTTTCTTATAATTGCTCCCACAGTTGATTTCTTCACACCAAGCTGCTTACCTATTGCAGATTCAGTCTTCCCAGCCTGGTGCAGGTCTACAATTTTGTTTCTGGTGTCCTTTGACAGCTCTTTGGTCTTGGCCATAGGGGAGTTTGGAGTGTGACTGTTTGAGGTTGTGGACAGGTGTCTTTTATACTGATAACAAGTTCAAACAGGTGCCATTAATACAGGTAACGAGTGGAGGACAGAGGAGCCTCTTAAAGAAGAAGGTACAGGTCTGTGAGAGCCAGAAATCTTGCTTGTTTGTAGGTGACCAAATACTTATTTTACCGAGGAATTTACCAATAAATTCATTAAAAATCCTACAATGTGATTTTCTGATTTTTTTTCTCATTTTGTCTCTCATAGTTGAAGTGTATCTATGATGAAAATTACAGTCCTCTCTCGTCTTTTTAAATGGGAGAACTTGCACAATTGGTGGCTGACTAAATACTTTTTTGCCCCACTGTATGTATGTATGTATGTATGTATGTATGTATGTATGTATGTATGTATGTATGTATGTATGTATATATATATATATATATATATATATATATATATATATATATATATATATATATATATATATATATATATATATGATACACTACAAATGTGCTGTTTCAAGCAGTTGTATATCTATAGATATATAGATTATCATAATAAAAAGTGTTGAAAGTTTGTAGATCATCTACAGATTAATTGTTGAACGTCTGCAGACATTCAGTTGAGAAATGTACTGATGATCTGTCGATAGTTTGTAGAGCATCTACAGATTGACTATCTAAATAAAGTGTTACGGTAACATTTGTTTGGTTGTTTGACACAGAAGGATTTGGCTGTCTAGTGCTAACCACACAACAAAAGTACAAAAATAAATCACAAAGAAACATTAAAAAAGGAAAAGAACTCAATGGAATAGCTGAAAGGCCTTTGAAGGTGCCATTACTGGGCTGTGTTGAGCCGTTACGCCACGTTGTAACTTGCCTTGAGCTCCTGGATGGTATTGTGGAGCCGCCTGCGCTCCATCTCCCCAGCATGAAGCTCGTCTTTCTGCTGGACCACGGTGTCTTTGAGAAGGGAGACCTCTTCCCCTCAATCGGCCCGGTGGTAAATCCGGCCTCCTGGATGGTATTGTGGAGCCGCCTGTGCTCCATCTCCCCAGCATAAAACGGTGTGAGAAGGGAGACCTCTTTCATTGTGTCTCTGAGGGTCGTCTCCTGCACTGAAAGCTTCATCTGGACAGGAAAGACTGACCGAAGTAAACATACAACTAAATCTTATCTGTTCCAAAATCTGCCCATCATATTTTCTATTTTTAAAATATCTAAACTCCTTGATTGGATTTTAGGGAAGTAACAGTCCTTTCTGGGTTGTTAAATACCCAGTTGTTTGCTTGAATAAATAATTGTCTTGAATAAATTCAAAGGTAGAGAATGGCACTAGTTTCATTAGGGTTAGCCAGGTCAGGTCTGCCAAATGGCATTCTTATGTAATAAATTTCCCATTGCGGGATTATATAAAAGGTATGTCTTCAACTTCTTCTGATACCACACACCCAAAATAACCAGTATTAGTTGCTATTCCAGCAGCAGACTGTATACCTTGAGAGTTTGCAGCTCTGTCTCTTAGCGTTCTCGGAGAGAGACTCCATGACCTCGTATTTTTCCTTCAAGTCGGAGAGCTCCTTTTCAAGAGGGCTCTTATCTCCAGTAATGTCATGAGAGGTTTTTCTGTGCAGCAGGTGGGGTGTAGGGCAGAGAACAGCCAAAATGTAGTTGCAAGCAACCATTAGAGCAGTCTTTTTCAGAAAATAGTCCAATGCAAAGCAGTAAATCCAACTCAAAGGTTACTGGGAGTAAACCAAATATCTTCACAAAGTCCTGGAAACCTCTTTTTATAATCTCGGTCTATCCACAAACTCTTTTGTTGCTCTCTTTGTTCTCTCTCTGTGCCTGAGCACCTGCTTTAATCAAGGGACTGAAGCATTTGCACCTCCCTGTGCGGTGCATTCTGGGACCTGTAGTTCAGGTGGTGGCCATTTTGTTATGGGGTAGCCACTCCTGTAGAGGAACATAGCGTCCCTCTACCACACGTCCCCTTGTGATGCTACCTATCCCTCCTCCTGGGCCTGACGTCCTCGGCAGGGGGAATGAGGACCGGAAGGCATCACGGCGGGATAGGGCATCTGCGTTTCCATGGCGTTGTCCTGGTCTCTAAACAGAAGTTAAAATGTTGGAGCCCTAAAAACCACCTGGTTTCCCTACTGTTTGTCTCTTTGTTTTTAATGGTGAATGATCTGTGACTAGAGTAAACCTTATTCCCAACAAGTAGTATTTGAGTGTGTCAAGGGCCCACTTTATCACTAAACACTCTTTCTCAACTGTGGCATAGTTCTTCTCTCTTGACAGCAACTTCCGACTCAAATAAAGAACTGGTTGTTACTCACCTGCATGAACCTGGGACCAGCCAGTCCCAGACCCACCTCCGAGTTGAGTTAGGATTTGAAGTGATACCAAGATATTTAAATTCACTAACTATATCAATTGATTTATTTTTAATAAAGATGTCAGCTGTGTGCAGCTGGAATCTGCCCCCTATTATAGTATCTTATGTCAAAAAAGTCATAAAAAGTCATAGTATAGTATGTTGAACAAAGTTTTTAAAGTCATAAAAAGTCATAGTATAGTATGTCGAAAAAAAGTAAATAAAGTCAAAGTAGAGAGGGGCTGTCCATGGTGCTGAAACAGAGCCCTCTTTGTTGTGTTTCTAGTCTGATTCCAGTGCTGGTGCAGTCGGACCCCCTTGGTCTCCTGGAGCATGAGGCAGCGGGGAAGCAGCAGAGATGCAGTGGGACATCACTGACGCGCAGCAACAGTGTTGGCGGCCCGCTGCAGAGCATGGACTACTCCCAGAGACCTGGGGCCTCATCTCTAAAACTGTGCGTAGGATCCTTACTAAAAGTGTACGTGTGCCCAAAAATGGCACAAAAAAAAGTCAGATTTATAAAACTGTGTGTATGCACATCTGTAAGCAATGTTCCCTTTATAAATCACAGATTGCCCACAAGAGTGCATACGTGGATCAGCCTCTTATCACGCCCTGTACCATTTTTAACCATAAATAATCAATGCAAAGCACCTCCTGAATGCTGATCAGCATGTTAATGACCCTGGCAGTTGTCCCTCCGTTACGCCAAATCATGCCAATCATGATGACTGGCGGGGAAAAAGCAAAAAACTTCTCAGACGTCAAGCGGCAGGCATTACAGCACTTGGGGACAGCTTTGATATACCAGACCTAATTTTTTGGGGTTATTAAATGTGAAGCTGGTTTAATTTTTCTTTTTAACTGTCCTTAAAAGGTAAAGAGTGATACACTCTTCCACTGGACACCAGCAGAGGCCATTGACTGGGAGTATCGGCTGGCTTACGACCAGCTGAGCACCGAGCAGCTCAAGTCTTTGCCCCAGCGTCCAGTGGGGCAGATGACGGGGGTCCTGAAGCATTAAAGGCACTTTAATGCTTCAGGACCCCCGTCATCTGACCACAAACACAGAAGTGACAGTAAAAAAGAAGTTAAATATTTAGGGATGGTAGTTACAAAGAATATGAATATTAGGGAAACATCTAATATAAAAATAATATACAGAATAGTAAAACTATCCTAAATAGTTGGCTTCAGAGAGACTTGTGCTTTTGCTGATTTTGCTTACAAAGATGGAGAGTTTATCTAGACTTGTATATCCAGCTTATTCATTGGATATTTCTGGTCAATCAAGACAATTTCAATTGTATATGGAAAAATAAACATGGAGAAATGATATAGTGAAATCTGATGAGGAGAGGGTGTTTGATCCAGTGAATGGTATCATCAAATTAAAATGGTTACAAAGTTTCTTTAGGAAAGGTGAATAGTTTTGGTTTGATTTTCCATCCAAGATCTTCAGGAATTTTGGTGGTATAGATTTTTTATTAAGATGTTACTTTGACATTTCTAAATTACCTGTCAAGTTATCTGCTTTTCATAAACAGGACATCCTCAATTATTGGAAACTGATATACAAGCATCAGTTTACCCCACACATGGTCTCAATATTTGAAGCATAATAAAGAGAAAATCCTTCTTTTACAAAGTCTGTCTGTCTTAAATGCTCTACTTTAAGTAGTAATTGCACTTTATGTAAAGTCTATAATGTGTGTGTACTAAATGTAGCCTGTTTCATATGTCTTTTTTATATAATGTCGTTTTCATATGCCACGGTGAAACGTTGTTTAGTTTCACTATATACTGTATATATGGTTGAAATGAAAATAAAACTCACTTGACTTGAATGGATGGAGAGACGTATCTGGTCTATCATACATTTATTAGACAATTCTGGTAATGTTCTAACATATAATGCTTTCACTTCAAAATACAAACTTGTTTACATAACCCACAAGCAATGATTCTTTTAATGCAAGGCATGATGATGTATTCTGTGGTAAATCCACAGATGCCTTCATTAGTCATAGATGGATGTAGTTTTTTAGATAAAAAAGCAATAACAATTTTTAAGGACTAATCTGACCTCATTTAGTTTCCCATTACCCTGAAAAGAAAAAAAACATTTTCAAGACTTTACTAATACCTCTGTGGTTAAGTTAAGAGCTAGTTACTTCTCTTTTCCAGTTCCACCTTCTACCTCCTTAATTTCCTTAAGGTTAAAGTATCTCTATCTGGCTACCTAAGGCTAAAGAAGTTGACTTCAAAATGATGAACGACATTTACCCGTGTAGTGACTTCTTGCGTCAAAGGTTTAACTTGGATTTGATTGTTTGTACTTTCTGTAACTCAGACATTGAAAACATGGAAGATCTTATTTTCTCTTGTAGATTTATATAGAAGGGTTTTTGGGATGCTTCCTCCCCCCCCCCCCAACTTTTTTTATTTTAACTTGTGAAATGTAACAAGTGACAAAACACAGTGAACAAAGTGAGCACAGCATAGTGGAACTGATGTGTCTCTTCCCCTCGAGTCCCCTACCGACCCGCAAATCAACCCAGTACAGGCCCAAAACGGGGACAGACAACACAGACCCATGCACACCGACAAACAGAGAAAACAATAGAAAGGGGGAGGGGGGGGCAGCTGGCGTCAAATGCAGCAGTCCAGAAGGAGCTCAATCCTCCAAGTCAGCAAGTAAGCTGAGGGAGTCAACGAGTTCTAGGAAAGGGTTCCATGTCTCAAGGAATGTCGAGATAGATCCTTTCAAAGAAGATCGGAGTTTCTCTAGCTTCAGATTGTCGAGCACCTCTTTAATCCAACGGTCGTGTGTAGGGGGGCGGGAAAGCTTCCAGTTGAGCAAGATCAGTCTCTGAGCTAGCAGAGTTGTTTTGGGATGCTTTTTAATACTGGTTTACTTATATTGATCATAGTATACCGAATTTAACATAAAAATATTAAATTTGGTCTCCAACTGGAGGACAAGAAAGCACAATTTGGGAACAACAGTTTAATTATCTTGGCAAACTTTTTTTATACATAAATGTCATTTCTTGAAATCTATTCCTACCTCACTTGCATCACCTGTCAATCATGACTTAAACCCCTATCAGGCAGAACAAAGAGAGGATTGATGTGAGTCTAATGGACTTTTTCACCTGTATAAAGGCCTTTACACACCGGGGGCGCTTTTTTTCTTTTTTCTTTATTAATTTGCACGTCAACATATTTTTTTTAACTGTTGTTTTGATCATGAGTACTTTCACAGAGAACGGAAATATTACGCGGCCATAAAGCAACGTCATTTTTTCTGAAACGATCGATTTTTCTCAAGGGGGTAAGCTTCTCCTCAGACCGCGAACCTCCTATGGCGCCATTTTGATGCTACAAAGCCATCACCTCCTGTTAGCATTCCATTGACTGCCATTCATTTTGGCGCCACTTTGACAGCGAATAACTTTACATCTGAAGCATTTAAAGACTTTATTTGTCCATTGTTTATTTCTAAAGAAACACGACAATGTATAAAAGGCTCCATTACCTTGTACCTCACGTTATGGCTCCATAGCAGACGTTTTTGGAAGAATAGGCTAACGATTGTGTCATAACCACACGACTTACTGTCACATAGTAGAGGAATTACCGTATAGTACAGGAGAAGCGTGCAGGCAGTTTCGTCTCACATTAGCTGCTTAAGTGTAATTACTAATGTTAACTAGCATTTTAGTTATCAATAATTAGCCTGTGCCTATGTTATCTCGTTACATATACCTACTTTCTCCGTCTCTGCAATATTCGAAATGATTGAGATTTCTCTTGGCACAGCTACCAGAAGACTTACAACTTTTAGACACGTTGCTCACGGCACATTTACGTCATCTCTCTCAGTTGGAGGCTGCGCAGTAACGCTAGCCATCACCGGAAAAGTGCTTCTAATGGCCTTCACTGGTCTCTGTCCAGAGCAACGGGATCGGTTGGTCCATTATATATATGTCAATGATTTTTTTGAGCTTTGTCGATGCGAATAAAGACATCAACCAATCACGTTGTGTTTCCTGATGATCATAGTACAACAACACGGAGGCTGATGTGACGTCTGACCTACAGACTGTACAGAGGAAAACTTTACTACTCCAACTACAAATATTACAAATGCAGTGTTTACCAGAGACTTTCTTTCCATTCTTACCTTTCACAATAAAATCCCTAGACATATGCTACACTATTTGGAGTATCATGCTCCATCATGCAGATCATGCTCATGTTCTACCGGCGAGCATTATCAGATATGAAATCACAGCATGGTTTGACAACTTAAAGAGGAACTATGCATTTTTTTTGTTGCTTAATTTACCTTAACTGAACAGCTTCGGAGTCATTGGAGCCTGTGAGCGGAAAAATCACCCTTGCAACTTTCGGCCGGCGAGCCGCCGGCCTCAGTGTCAGGAAGTATGACGTGATATCAAGTTACGCCATGTAACAAATTGCTTCACGGCACTGAACACATCCAGGAACCGGCTAGCTATAAGAACAAGGTAGCGATGGAGTTTTTCACAATATCGTCATGGCTGAGCTGACAAAAAAGAAGCAGAAAGCTAGGAAAGCATTGTCGGAGGAACAGAGAAAGAGGAAACAGCAGACTGACCGAGAGAGGAGTCAGACACGAGTAAACATAGAAGCTGCCAAATATCTATTCTTAAACTGTAGGGGGGGGGAGGGTAAAAAGCCAGAAAACAGCGAAGAAATGGCCAAAACTGCACAGCGCCCCTTTAACAGTGCAGCTAAATAGCAGGCTGGTCAGCACACACAAGACAGCTCTGAGGATAATAGGGAGGAAAGAGTCCAAGCCCATACAAGTTGTTAGAAAACAAGCCAAAAGAATCACTGCAGACTCTCTACACCCTCTCTTTCCTGGATGACACGCCTAAATATGACTCAGAATCCAACTTAAATTCACAATTACTCAGCGACTCCAAACAACAAAAACGGAATGACTCAGCTCTTATATACCAACTGATGCAATTATTGATCACTCAGCTGATTGTCAAAAGGGTGTGACGATATGCCATGTACCAATACCAATTAACACACCTCCACTATATATATACAGTTGTGTTCAAAAAAATAGCAGTGTGATTTTAAAAAGTGAATAATGCTCAAAATCCTTAGAATAGCTTTTAATTCCATAATATCATTGCATTGGGAACACTGCACATTCAATTCCAAATCAAAACATGACCAAAATTGATCAAGTTTGTGTTATACCTTTACAGAAAGTGAAGAAAAAGGAATATTAGGCTGTTCAAAAAAATAGCAGTATTTGCATTTTTCTTTACAAACTCAAACATTTACTGTATAAACTGAAAAATGTCTCAAGGGTTTGCTTTACTTTGAATCACTGCACTAATATTTAGTTGCATAACCATTATTTCTGAGAACTGCTTCACATCTGTGTTGCATGGAGTCGACCAACTACTGGCACCTGTGATCAGGTAGTCCAGCCCAGGACGATTGAACCACATTCCACAGTTCCTCTGCATTACTGGGTTTTGCCTCAGAAACAGCATTTTTGATGTCACCCCACAAGTGTTCTTTGGGATTGAGGTCTGGGGATTGGGCTGGCCACTCCATAACATCAATGTTGTTCATCTGGAACCAAGACTTTGCTCGCTTACTGGTGTGTTTTGGGTCATTGTCTTGTTGAAAGACCCATTTCAAAGGCATTTCCTCTTCAGCATAAGGCAACATGACCTCTTCAAGTATTTTGATGTATTGAAACTGATCCATGATCCCTGGTATGCGATAAATAGGCCCAACACCACAGTATGAGAAACATCCCCATAACATGATTTTTGCACCACCATGCTTCACTGTCTTCACAGTGTACTGTGGCTTGAATTCAGTGCATGGGGGTCGTCGGACAAACTGTCTGCGGCCCCTCGAACCCAAAAAGAACAATTTTTCTCTCCTCAGTCCCCAGAATGTTACCCCATTTCTCCTTTGGCCAGTCAATGTGTCCTTTGGCAAATGTCAACCTATTCAGTACATGTCTTTTTTCAGCAATGGGACTTTGCGGGGGCTTCTAGCTGATAGCTTTGCTTCACATAGCCTTGTTCTGATCGTAACAGAACTCACAGGTAACTTTAAGTCTTCTTTGATTTTCCTGGAGCTGATCATTGGTTGAGCCTTTGCCATTTTGGCTATTCTTCGATCCATTCGAATGGTAGTTGACGTTTTTTCCCACGTCGTTCAGGCTTTGGATGCCATTTCAAGGCATTTGAAATCATTTTGGCTGAGCAGCCTATAAGTTTCTGCACTTATATGTTTTCCCCTCTCCAATCAACTTTATAATCAAAGTCCGCTGTTCCTCAGAGCAATGTCTGGAACGACTCACACTGAGTATTTCAGTGTGAAATGCACTATAACCAGCATGCACAACATTTGCTTCCTTCCTTCCTTAAATATGGGCCATAATTGACACCTGTTTCTTCACAGAATCAATAACCTCACTAATTGAACACAACACTGCTATTATTTTGAACATGCCCCTTTCAATTACAGATTCAATTACACAGAATGAGCAACATGCATGTCATGACTGTTGGTTTTCTGACTCTACAACACTTACTAGTAAATTATTTGCCATGTAGAAATATCACTTCTACCAAAGAATTTGATTTATGAGGTTAGTGATGTTGGACTGCTATTATTTTGAACACAACTGCATATATATATATATATACATACATGTGTGTGTGTGTGTGTGTGTGTGTGTGTGTGTGTGTGTGTTTATAATGACTCTAAATTTCCTCTCAATATCAATATATTTATTTGTCTAAAAAGTTCATATCTAAATCCTAATGTCGGCTCCAACATTAGGGGAGGACTCTGAAGAAGTTTTCAGGCTTCCTTCCTCTCCCGCACTCAAGTAGCTTTTTATAAGTTATCATGTTAACTTCTTGGTTGCAGGAACCATTGTCCAGGAGTTAAGGATCTTCTACTTAATCTTCTCAAAGAGCTGCAATTACAACATTTATTTTCATCATGTATTAATGGGTGGGTTATTGTCTGGATGAATGGATGAATTATTTGGTCTTTAAAATGTGGATCAGTGTTTCCCAAAGCCCAAGATGACGTCCTCAAATGTCTTGTTTTGTCCACAACTCAAAGATCTTCAGTTTCCAGTCCCAGAGGAGAGAAGACACTAGAACATATTCACATTTAATAAGCTGACATTACACAAGTTTACCTGTTTTCAATGAAAAAATGACTTACATGCAAAGTGTGTTATTGCAGAGGGTTCTTAGCATATGTTAAGTTAATATATATTTCTGCGTGATTTAGCGTGGTTTGTCATTAATCACATCTGAAGCTCAGCTGGGCTGAGTGATGGCTGATGTTTGCAAATCACTTCCTCTGCTGTTAACGTGGAAGGGGAAAAACCTTCTAAAAGCTATAAGAGCTGAGGAGGAAGGGCTGGTTGTGTATTTGTCACTAGAATAAACAGATCGACAGAGAGATGTCTCTGTCACAGTGTCTCGTTTGAAGAAACTCCAACACAACGCAGAAGTTCGTCAAGTTTGGGGCTGTTGAAGAAGAAAACCATCCCCTTTAAGAAGCAGACCTGTGGACTGTGGGACTGTTGAAGAAGAAAACCATCCCCTTTAAGAAGCACAGGCCTTATGGAGATGGAACAACACAACGGCTTTACAAATCAGAATCAATATGGGAAGTTTAATCATTAAAATCTGTCCATTATCTTGTAAAATAGTCTTATTTTTAAAGGCTGTAGAAAGTAAACCTGCTTTCCTGTGATGCCACCACTAGATGTCAGTGTTCACCAAGGATACCCCCCGGGTCATGTTCAAGATAACTGACTGCAGGAGGCTTCTCTCTTTAGGTCAAACTCCAAACATGTTCAATGGAATCACAAGTTGACAAGAATCCTGGGATCACAATCTTCTGTGAAACAAAATGAGACACTGGACAATGAGTCACATGTGTAGTTTATTTTAAAAGTACTCTTACCAGAGTTTGGAGAAAAAAGTAAATAAACAAAGCCACAAAAACACCCAAAAAGGAGATAAAAATGTAAAAAAAACAACAACTGACAAACGGAAAAAGAGGCCAGAAATATTAGACTTAGAATTAGAAAATGTTAATGTCCCCGAGAGGCAATTTGTTGTACAGTACAGGCATATTGACACATAATCCACAACACAAACATTGAACCAACATCTACAGCGCTATTTATCTAACACATCAATAAATAGAATACAGTAAAAGAAGTATATTGCACAATGTCATAAATAAATCTCCTCTCCTCTTATCAGAGTCGGAGTGGGTGAGGGAGCCCCACGTCTAAAATCAAAGACCAATTCTTTTGTCTTGGACGTATTCAACTGCAACTGGGAGGCTTCACACCAGTCAGCAAACTCCTGCAAGACTGGACCATGTTCAGTTTCATCTCACTCCAGTAAACTAATCACAGCAGTATCATCTGCAAATTTAATTATATGACGTCCTGGGTAACTACTGCGACAACAGTCAGTGTCCAATATATAGAGCAGTGGTGACAATACACTACCTTGTGGTGTCCCAATTGAGGTAAAGCGCACCCCAGATAATGTTTCCCACCCTTACTCTTTGTGAAAAGTCTGCAAATAAAACGTGAGCATGTGTTTTACAACCCTCCAGGTGGGTATACAGATAATTTAAAAGCATTGCAATGGCATCGTCCATCCCCCTTCCAAATCTATAGGCAAATTGTAAAGGATCAAGGGCATGTCTACATGATTTTATGATGTGTGTTTTAATGATCAGCTCAAGTGATTTAACTAAAATAGAGGCGAGAGCGATGGGCCTATAATCCTTGGAAGAGGATGGATGGGAGACTTTGGGAAGGGGGGTCACGACTGCTGTTTTCCAAAGCAGTGGACCCACCTGAGTGTCCATTGAGCACTGGAAGAGGGAACAGAAAATTCCACTTAATTGGACCACACAGTGCTTCAGCACTCTGCCTCCAATGTTATCCGGCCCCGGACTTTTCCGCACATTAGTCTTCTCAAACACTCGCTGGACCATCTCCTCCGTAATAATCAAAGTGCTCTCCATCCCAGCATCGTCTATTTCAATCTGTTGCCAAGCAGAGACATTGTCACTGTCATTTATTTCAAAGCGGGTAAAATGTTCATTTAAGTTGTTGGCCAGAGCACGGGATGCTGTGTCCTCCATGAAGTCATTTTTTTCCCCCTGTCCTGAATGGGGCGTTGGCCATCAACTTTATACCAGTCCATACAGCCCTTGAATTCCCCGCAGCCAGGGTACTCTGTACCTTGTCCTTGTACTGACACCTGGCCTTACAGATCTCCTTATTGACCTTCCTTTACATGTCTTTTCTGTTTTGTAAGCTTCCTGAAGCGAAGACTCTCTTTTTCTCATTTAGTATGTCTTTTAGTTCTTTCGTGACCCACGGTTTATTGTTTGGGTACACCTTAATGGTCTTAGTTGGAATGACCGCACTCACACAACAGTCTATGTAGCCCGAAATAGCTTCTGTCTGTTTGTGCAAGTCAGCTGAAGAATCCTCAAAATGGTCCAGGATGTACACTCTAGGCATCCTTTCAGCGTCTCTATACTGTCCTCATCCCACACCTGGATCTGCTTTTCCACAGGCTTAACCCTTTTCAAAACCTGTTTATAGGTGGGTCTTATGAGGACTGTGTTGTGATCTGAGCCCCCCAGGGGGGCCCTGGCACTGGATGAGTATGCCTTTGGGATGGAGCCGTAACATAAGTTGATTATTTTATTTTCTCGTGTTGGACAGGTGACATACTGCGAGTAGGTAGACAGAGTTTTTTTGAGGGTGCAGTTATTAAAGTCCCCCATTATAAACTTTGGCGCATCTGGTGAGATTTCATCCAATTCTTTGGTGGTATTAAAAATAATGTCTGCTGCCTTATTTATGTCTGCTCTTGGATGTATATAGACAACAGTCACAAATATTTGTGGAAATTCACGGGGAAGATAGAAGGGTCGCATAGAAACTGATAAAAGTTCAGAAGTGCAGATCTTTCTTCTTACCACAGTCATTTATCATGACACACACGCTCCCTCCGTGTTCCTTGCCTGTAGCCTTGCTGCATCGGTCCAAGTGTACGATACTAAATCCGTCAGGACAAACTTCAGAATCTGGCACGGTCTCATTAAGCCAAGTCTCAGAGAAGGCTAAGACACAGACATCCCTGTATTCATGCAGGTAACGAGTGTTTGCTCGCAACTCGTCTGCTTTTCTTTTTATCGATTGGACGTTTGAGAGAATAATAGTTGGAAGTGGAACCTTTGTTTTCCTATTCATGATTCTTTGGCGCACTCCTCCCCTCTTCCCTCGTTTTCTCTTGTGTTCTTTGTCATTAAAAGTTCTTTTTATCTTCGTGAGTATGTTTGCTTCGGTATGATTCCAATCGCCTGCGTAGGCGATCAGTTGAATTAGAAAGTCTCTGTTGTAGCGTACATGCGACTCCGCGTTGCTGGCCGGCTCACTTGCCACGCTGATAACAAACAGTATAGACTTGACTATTAAAACCAGCTCCCATACGCGACTCATAGAGGCTTATAGTAACGGTCTATAAGACAATGCATCTAATAATGGTTCGTACCGAAAATGATCGCAACAAACAACTAATCAAACAAACAAAAGACGAGACAGACAGCCTGCTCTGCTATTCGCCACTGTGCAGCGCCATTCCCACTCAGATAGGAGGACGGGAAGAGATTCAATGAAACAAGATGAGATACTTTGACGTGTGTTGTGTATTTGAAGCATATACTCTTAACATAGTTTTGTAGATTAACTGTAATATTATCATGCCATAGAGTGGAGCGGGAAACACGAAATCCACTTCAGATTATTGACCTTTTCAAAGCTAAATATGCATTTGTATTAAAGAGCAATTTACCAAGCTAAACACATGAACAAATTTAGCTCTCCCTTTACATTATTACTTTTATTATTTTCTCTATTTAGTTTTTTAACATTTTCCTGTACTTGTAATTTCAACTTTCCTTTGTTGTATTTTTTGTGTATTTAACTTACCCTAGTTTATATCTTTTGCGTTGCCCTTGCGGATCAATCCGGTCCTGCAGGAAATGCATGTACTTTGTCCGTTTCCTTCATCTTTCTTTGTGTTGGAATTCTAAACTCTGGTGGATTTCTGAGGACTATGGTTAACTGCTCCTCAGATCTCTGCAGGGTAAATCCAGACAGCTAGCTAGACTATCTGTCCAATCTGAGTTTTCTGTTGCACGACTATTTAACAGCTGCTCCGTGCGGAGCTTACCGCTGCTCATGACGATTGTGATTGGTTTAAAGAGCTTACCACCGCTCATGACGATTGTGATTGGTTTAAAGAAATGCCAATGAACCAGAGTATGTTTTTCTCCCATCCCGGAATGCTATGTGGACTAGCCAGACCCTCCTCCGCTCCGCAGAGTGTGGCCTGGCAAAGTGAGACTAGTCAAGGTTTAATGTTTCATACAATGACAAAGCAAAGTCAAATTAAATAGTTTTAGCTATTGAACATTATTTTGACCTAAGATGAGCATGAGGCAAATATCCTTGTATACAAAAAATATTGTAATATTATGTTGTCTTTGTCACAGGATTTAGAGTATAATGTCGTTGATCAGTATGAAATTCAGCCCACCACAGATTTAAATAATAAGACTTTATTCTAAAAACATGATTGACTCATTCCAAAATAGGTATTGCGCTTTTATTTTGAAGGCACAAGTGCTGCTTCCCTCATGCTGTCTGTTTGGGTGTGACAGAGAGCAGTAAGTAGTAGCAGAGCTCTGTAGTGTACAGTATGTAGATAAGAGCATGGCTATGCTGCCGACTTGGATTTAACCAGAGGCTGACACGACACACACTTTGTGATGAGAGATACAGGCTTGAAGAAGGTTATGGATTAATCTGACATTGCAAAGCCGCAAAAGGTAAATTATTTTATATGATATATATACATATTTTATTTCCTTGTGTAAATGAGTAAGAATATAATTAGAAGTTTACAAGCAGTTATGTCTGTCTCTAAAGCCCTGTTGCTGTCATCGTTAGCCGAAGCTCCAACCATGACATACTGACAGCCATCCATTCATTTACAGTGTAACAAACATAAAATGGAAAGAAAGAGAAAAATAAATGAGAAATAAATACATGATTTGACAGTTGTCTTTTTGATACTTTCATGATTCATGATTTTTTTCAGATAATTTCAGATCTGGGAACAATGAAATGTGACAGTAGTATATAATACAACACAACAGAACAAATATTTGTTTTTATGTTGTTAGAAATTGTTGAGGAAATCACATGGACTGTATATCATATATACAGTCATTGGGAACTCACACATCACATAGCCTATCCATTCTCATTGCACTCTTTTCATATTTTAACAGTCAAACACTTGTTTGACATCTTCTTTCATGTAAACTATCCACTATCTTTCTGTCGTAAATATTTCCTTGAACTCTCAAAAAGTCACCTTTTCAACCGAATACATTTCCTAAGCAGCTCCAAATGCCACACCATTGTTTACTAAACCCACTGTGGGTTTGCGTTTTTACAGACCATCTGGCAATCTGACTGGGCTGTCAGAATGGGCAGTTAACACCAACAAATTCCGTCACGGAACGTAAATTTCAAAGGAGAAAATACTAGCTTTAACGTTGTCAGAAAACATAGTATTTCACCTTAGCATGTTATCTTAATATCTGATGACATATTGTGGTCATTTTTGGATTTAATACAGTAAATATATGACATATTGCACCTTTTAATTATATACCTAAAATAGAAGTATTTGAAACTAAGTAAAGCGCTGTAAGGTGAACAATCTATATGCATAGAACGATAAAATCGGAGCGGCAGTTTCTGGTTGTATTTAGCCGCTACAGAGCTCCGGGACACCATGATGTTGTTTAGCTGCCAACAGGTGACTGCGAGCTGGGTACAGGCACCGCCTGATGACGGTCCTTTCAGGGGCCATGGTAGTTGAGTTCAGGCATGGATTGGCCATCAGGATTACCGGGAGATTTCCCTGTGGGCCGGTCTATTTGTGTGGGCTGAATGGGGACTCTGGTCGAAAACCTTTTTTTGATCAACCCGTAGAGAGAAGAGAGATAACATGATTGGCCCACTTGTGTGTCTTTCATGTGATCACTGGCCATTCACATCCTTGGTCTTTGACTGACTGGCCCACAGAGAGGAGAGAGATCACATTTGTTTGTCTCTCATCTGAACACTGGCAAATCACATCTTACTATGGCCCACTTTCATCCTACCATAGAGAGAGAGTGCATTTAGGTCCCACCCCCACCAGCAGCAAACACAAAGTGCCTGAAGCTAGCTAAAAACACGAGATTTAAAGAGAGGACAAGTTAGCTGTTAGTAAGCTAATGTTAGTTATATGTTAGCATGCTAAGGCATTTGCAAACATAGTACTATAGATTTCTGATTTATTAACATTCCACAATAACAAATGCAAAATGCCATGCTCCACCCTCAACCTTCAGCCATCTTGCCATCAAGTGCCAGGCAGCCTTTTTCACTTAGTACTCACTGAGTACTCGTTTACCTAACGTTACCACTCAGCTCTGTGGTAGTATTAGGGGCTGTTATGCAGGGTTCAAAATTAACTTTTTGTCTACCAACTAACGTTAAATGGTAAAATTTTACTTTTTTTTGACTGGTGAGTCAAGTAAGTCTACCAGCCACTTAGATATTTTACCAGCATTTGGCTGGTAGATGGTGCTAAGGTTGAACCCTGCTCGTATGTATATGTGTTGAAGGGGAGTGCAAGGATGGTTGGTGTCTGGCCAATTGCTGGTCTAGATCTCAAAGGTCCACGGCTGATTTCTTTTTACCCCAGTCCAGCCCAGAAAAAGTGAGCATCATGCGGCGATGACAGTTAAGTTGAGACACGAAACGACTCAAAATTTAAGAAAAAGATCGGATTTGGAATAAAACAATCCCGAGGAACAGACAAGTGTTTCCAGGGTAAAAGTATTTTGTTTTCCCCGTATAGTAAACTCTGCTCTCCCGCTTGAAAGTGCAGTGTTTTTTGCTATTAATGTTTTCTGGGTTTAAAAATTGTTAGAAAGTTTTGGGATAGTTTAAGTACTTAACTCAACCAAATATATAACATAGGTGTATAGTTGTTCTAAGACATTTTAATGCAGAAATGTTATATTTGTAATTTTTTAACAATTTAAAACAGTTTGGAAGCTTTATAAACATTAGCATAGTGCCACTCCGTTGTGTTGTGAAAGGGAGGTTTATGTATCTTACGTGTGTGTGTGTGTGTGTGTGTGTGTGTGTGTGTGTGTGTGTGTGTGTGTGTGTGTGTGTGTGTGTGTGTGTGTGTATGAATCAACAAATAAGATTTACCAAAATGTACTGAGGAGCTACATCTTACAAGAATCCAAAAACAGTGTTCCCTCTATGCTATGTGTTTGGTTACCAGCAAGTATTTATGACAGGGGAGCTCCATTTTATGCATAGAAATGTACACACTTTTATGTAACCAAGTAAGACTCAAAAGGTTATTTTTACCCAAAATCTATTCACATAATCTGTGTGTTAAGGCTTTAGATCTGTTGTATATTGGGGTTTAAGTAGTCTCGCTTCGCCAGACCTTCCTCCACAGCGCTGCGGAGGAAGATCTGACTAGTCCACACAGCATTCCAGTATGGGAGAAAAACGTGCTCTGGTTTATTAGCATTTCTTTAAAACAATCACAATCGTCTTGGGCGGCGCTAAGCCCAGGACGGAGCCACGGTGCCTCTGCTAAATCCTCTCAGGAAGGAACTTATTTTGGTGGAACGTGTACGTTCAAAAGTAGTTTTAGTTGTGCAACAGAAAACTCAGATTGGACAGATAGTCTAGCTAGCTGTCTGGATTTACCCTGCAGAGATCTGAGGAGCAGTTAACCATAGTCCTCAGAAATCCAGAGTTTAAAATTCCAACACAAAGAAAGTGGAAGGTAATGGACATCCAGCCGAAAATAAGGACATCCGGCGGAATTTCCAGCAGCACTGGAGCAATCCCAGAAGTGGAAGTAGTGGATATAGTCTAGGGTTCAAGTACAAATGTTTCAACCTGCTCTGTCCACAGTTCATTGGCAACACACATATTGATACCACTCTAATGTATGTATGCTAAATAAAAAAACTACAGCCAGGAGTCTTATCTTTGCTTAGCATTAAGACAAGAAATGGGGATTTCTTGGCTGGGAACAGTCTTTGTGCTAAGGTAAGCTTATTAACTGCTGGCTGTAGCAGTTTACTTCATTTCTTGATCACCGGTAAGCATACACCTATATTATCATACTGAATGTTTAAAACAAACATAACAACTGTTAGCAATATGGCGATGACACGCATTGAGCTCAGGCTCGTAAACGGGAAGGGTGGAGTACGCGCAGCAGGTCAACGAAGCATTTTATTGGTTCTTTTTAAGCAGCCCGCTAGGCAGTGATTGGTGGGCATTTTTACAGGATTACAGCAGATACTGATGAAGGATCTTTTTGCTCCTCTTTCAGAGCCAATATGTTATTTATTGCTGTCGGGGTGTAAAGACTATTACAGTATATAAAATAGTGTATACTGGAAATAGTTACCAACCATCCCCCTAAATTGATGTTGCACCTTGCCCTTTTTTAATTTCTCATGTAGAAAAGATGGTTTGCATCTGTGTATGTAAACTACAGTACAGCAGAACTAAAGTGTTCCTGAGGCTCCTCAGTCAGTCAATCATGATGGAAAATCAGAAATATGCAGAAGATCAGCTCTACTGGGTTGTGGGTGTGCGTGTGTAACGGAATGGAGAGTGGATGCAGTTTGATTGATGGCAGCATAGTGCAACTAAATTACTTTAATTTCCTTCCCACCTCAATATATTAGAGGCAGCCCTCAGGAGGGGAGGTTGTGTGTGTGTGTGTGTGTGTGTGTGTGTGAGACCAGGCTGGGAGATGAGTGAAAGAGCAACAGATGACTTGTAGAGTTTCACAGTGCTGCACACTGGTTAACAAACCTCAGGATTCTTCACACTTTGTCCTCTGGTAACCTGAAAATCTTTAGTTAAAGTTAAAGAAATAGCTTTAATGAGAAAATATTCTTTTTGTACAGTATTTTAGGAATGTATCTGTAACTTTAGCAGAAATGCACTAGGAGGCATCATAAGAGCATTATGAGGGGAGAATAAACCCTCACTTATGTGTGTGTTTTGTCAGAATATTATGTTGGAATGATCCTAATGCTGAGTGTTATGCCTTGAGAGGAGTATGACTCATTTGAATATTGCCTATTAATGCATATCCACAATGGATCTTATTAACGCCTCACCAGGAACAGTTTGAGCTCTGGCTCTCAATCTGAGGTCTGCAGACCTTCGGGGGAACATCAGGGGTTTTCCATTTATTATGTTTGCATTATTTAAAGCTGTGCATTGCAGTTGATCTGTTGGTAGGTCCAATACTTCAGATTAAGATTTATTTTATTATCGTCTCTTACTACTGGCCACGTTGCCATGACAGTTGTTGTGGATATGCAATGTCAGTTTCAAATTTGGACAGCACGGCTGAATCACCTGTCTGGTTGTCTGTCTTAAGACAATAGTCATATGCCTGTATGTATATTGAAAGTTACCTACTGCTGTGATCATTCATCCTCTTCACACTGGCCATCCTGATGCAATTCCAGTTTTCATTCTGTGCAAAAATGCTCTCTGAAGTTCAGCCCAAACTAATGTGGGATGAAGCAGTATTTTAGACAAATGAAGTGGGTATCTTCCAACATCACATATTTTTGGCAAAAATTCCCTTTTGTTTCCTTAGACAGTGTTTCCTTGCTGAACAACAGTCAAGGGATAGTAAGACAATGAGGGAATTTTGTAATTGAAACAAAGATTTTGGAAGATATTTTGTCTAAAGCCCTATTCCCATGGGACTAGTAATACAAGGAAACCTCATGGAATTTAGAAATTATCCTAGTTTTATTACATCAGTAAACCTTTTTTATAATAATCCAATGACCCCAATCACCACTTTCAAGTCTTCTTCCATACAGATGGATGTTAATTTTATTAAATAATGGTCCCATTAATTTTTACATTTGGTCACATTGTGCCAACCAAGCTAGATAGATATCTAAAGCCTTAGCTGGTTAGTTAAGGGATAGCGTTCCTATTTTCTGTAGTGCCAAACATGCAAATTGGCCGCAAAACCCGAAGGTTTGTGTTTCCCCGCCGGAAAATCTCCACTGGATGACTACCGAAGTGTTGAAAATCTGCAACTTTCCCTCTGTAGCGTTTAGCTTAGTGCAGCGCCATTTTAACCACAAACAATTCTGGCTTGACTACGCCATCCTCCCCAGCTCCACCATCATAAAAAACAACACGTCTAGTTTCAAAAAAACACGATGGCAACTCCCGTATCGTCGAACTCGAGGCTTCAAATGGCAGTCCTCAAACCGATGGGTGACGTCAAGGATGCTACATCCACTATTTTTACAGTCTATGTATTTTACTCAAATTTACTGAAATTATGCCCCACATATGATGTTAAGGCTCTGTTAAAACTTTCATAATTTACAATTGCCAATGAAGCCTATACGACCCCGAATCACAGAGATGCCGATTCGCGCAGGAATAATATTATCATACAACCTCTGTGTTTGGTGAAATATGGTAGGTTATTTTCTGTAGAATTTTCATTTAACAAATTACAGACAGATTCGCACAGGATTAAAATCACAGACAACCTTTGTAATCATTACAAATTACTAGAGGTCCCCTGGTAATACTATTCCCTAGTCCCGTGCGAATAGGCCTACTCAGACAGCTGAAGCCTCATGTGAAGTAATTATTTTGTGGGGTAGTTGTTTTGGGGGATGAAAATGGTTAAATTATAGCTCACATCTAAATAGTTTCTGCCCAACTCACAATTATTGAATTACCAGAGGCCTGTACTATGAAGCAAGATTTGGCATTACCGAGGTAACTTCAGGTTCAACCCAGGGTTTTCTGTACGACGACGGTGGATCGGTCTTTACCGGGTTCAATCGCCGTGGTAACTTATGCTGAACACCTAACCTGCTCGGGAGCATTATGGTTATGTTGGAGATTAGAGATCAACCGGTGTAAAAACACCGCCTACCGACCAATTAATACTCGATTGATAACGGTTGTCACCATTCTTAGAAGATCAGCTGGAGCTCGGTGGTGAGAGAGAGAGAGACAAGAGAGAGAGACAGAGAGAGAGAGAGAGACAGTGAGAGAGAGAGACAGAGAGAGAGAGGGAAAGAGAGAGAGAGAGAGAGACAGAGAGAGAGGCTTGTTGAGCCGTGTTTTGCCCATGCGCACATCGGTTGGAATTATGTTTTTATATTTTTTATTTGCTCTCACGATTGTTTCCCACAGCCCAGGTTGAGAGTGAAATAACAGGTTAAAGCAACGACAGTTTATGGAAAGCACAAGTGTAATTATGGTCAGATCTTGGTCCTGACTGATGGGGAAAAACATGATTGATGCATTTACAGCATCGGCTATTTTTGTTGCCAGCTTTCCTTCCTGTTTTAGGAAGCAGCGACTGTATTGCGTTTTGCCTGTAAAACCGTGTCTGTGTTCTTCATATTTATGTTGAATTATAGTTTCCTCTTCTTATGTAAAATATGCGGCTCTGGTAGATGTTTGCATTTGGTCGTGCTGTTCAAACACCGCCTCTTTTATGTGAACGTGCGCGTCGCTGGATTGGGAAACCCTGATGGTTGATTGAACTAGTTGATAACCACCGTCACACAGGTTATGCGGGACCGCGGTTGTTAGGTTAGGTGAAGCCGGGGAACAGAAAGAAATCCAGGACATGTTGATCTTGATTCGTAGTACAGGCCTCAGGAAAGGAGGCCTTAAGTCTTAATACAAATGGCGGTGACAGACAATTAAATGTGTTCATCACTGATGACAGCAATGAGAAGGGGGGATGTTGCTAAAGACTTTTGCTGGTAATAAGAATTTTTTTTCAGATAAATGATAAAATGTTTTTTTTTGTTCACTTAAAAGAATCGGAAATACAGAACAATCTAAAAAATGCAGTATTGTGTTGATGCAGTTTTTTAATCTTCCCAATCAGCTGCCGTCGCCAGAAATGAACAGATTATTGTGTCCTCACCAGATCAAGTAGAAAAGAATGAATCAAAGTTGAGGTACAGTATATGTGAAGATTTACATAATATGATAACAATTATTAATTAAAGCTGCAAGCAACGATGGACGGGCCCTGGCCCCTCTGCGCGTGTCGGGGTTACTGGCGGACACCGCTCCTTGCGACGGTGCATTCGCGCGGCACTCAGAAACTGCAAATCGTCACCAATGAAAAGGGAACTCCCTGCTGAGTGCAACGATACCTCACACAGGCTCTACGTCATACAGTTCATTAGCTGAGAAATCGGGCGTGGCTAAATTATAGAGGGCAGATCAAACCATCACCAATTAAAAAGGAACTCTCTTCTGATTTCAATGATACCTCAAACAAGACTACATTAGATGGGTCAGCATTTATGAAAGGGGGCGTGGCTTAAACATAGGGGGCAGGCCAAACCATAACCAATGAAGAAGGAAGTCTCTGCTGAGTTCAATGACACCTCACACAAGACTCTACCTTAAACGGTTCAAATGTTATGAAAGGGGGCGTGACCTGAGTAAGTGGGCGTGGTTAAAGTATAGGCGGCGGCTCAGTATCACATGCCGACCACACATTATAAGTTTCATGTAAATCGGATGATGTTTGTCATATAAGACACATTTCCTGTTGCCAGCGGGGGGCGCTATGACCAAAAGTAAAAATTGGCCTGTAAATGTCCTCAGACCTGGACCCTTGTCAATCGTGAGAAATTTCGGGCAGATACGACAACGTACACTCAAGTTACAACAATTTCTTTGTTCATCGCTAAACAATCAAAATGGCCACCACGCCACACCCACACCGTTTGAAGAAAAGTTTTTCTTTTAATAACTTTTCATCTTTAAGGTGTTGAGATGGTACAGACCAAATTTGAAGTCCGCCGGATGAAATCTCTAGGAGGAGTTTGTTAAAGTATAGCACCTTGACTTTTCGCCTACTTCCTGTTGCCACTAGGGGGCGCTATGACTTTAAGTAAATATCGGCCTTTATTTGTCCTCAGGTTTGGACTCTCATGAATCCTGAAATGTTTCGAGCCAATTGGACAATGTACACTCAAGTTACACCCACTTCCAGTTTGAAACGCACAAAATGGCCTCCCCACCATGGCCACGCCCTATGACGAAAAGTTTTTCTTTTAACAACTTTTCATCTTTAATGTCTTAAGATGGCACAGACTGAATTTGAAGTTGATCAGATGAAATTTCTAGGAGGAGTTCGGCAGTACGACATGTGGAAATGGCCAAAATCGCACTAATTTCGAACTTTGAAATCAAAATGGCGGACTTCCTGATGGGTTTAGGGTATGGCTCCAACGACGTTTTTTGTACATCCAACGAAAGTTGGTACACATATGTAACATGTCAATGTTACATATGTGTACCAACTTTCGTGAGTCTATGTTAAACGCACTGCAGGGGCTCAATTTCTTTAATTTTGTAGGGGGCTAGCGAGCCATTTTTGTGCGCCTATTCCCGTAACCCTTAAAATACGTACATTTTCACCAGACTTGATGCGACCGCCAATTTTGGTGAGTTTTTGAATATGTTAAGCCAATGCATTTGCAGAAAATAATTCCTTCAGTTTCAATAGGGCCTTCCGCTGTCGGCGCTCGGGCCCTAAAAATATCATTGATCAGAGAAAATGAATCCTACCAATTTTCCTTGTGACCTGCTGACCATTACTTACGCACCCCAATCTAGCCAAACACAGGAAATATAAAATGTAATGTCAGATTGCCATGAAGCACATTCAAACTCACCAGAGGATGAAACCTTTGGACACACTATGAGCTTTACTCCCACCCTTAGAACAAAATATCAACTTTGTACACAAGCTATTTTATAATCTGGAGATCAGAGAATTTATAATTGATTTACTGCTGTTCTTTTCCTTACACATTGTCTGCAATTACAGCATGTCATTGCCATTTAAAACCACCAGCATGCTTTGTTCTTTAATTCCCCCATTTTGTTTTAACAACCATTTGCTTTTGGGGCACTTTTTCTTCCAAGCAGCATTTATCAACTGATTCTGCCAGAATTGGAGCTACCTGAAGGAGTCAATGAGAGTAATTCTGTAGATGTGTTAATGTGTGTTTGATATTGACACATGAAAGTCCAAATTCAATCCAAAGGTTATTGTCGATTTAATTACCTGTCTGTCCAAGTAATTTAACTCATCTTCTATTTCTAGGTGACTCGGTCTTTGGAAGTCCTGGGATAATATGCAATGTGTTATTCTTTTTCACTCCTCTTCATTAGTTTAAAGAAAGACAGAGAAGGGAAGTGAAGGGGAATGACAGAAGGAAATATCAAAAACAAGAAAACAGTGCTTATTTTCTCTTCTCAGTGATCAAAGACTTATAACAAGCAAATTCACAGCTGTTTCTTTCTCTGTAGTGAGCTGTGAGATGCTAAAGCTTCACAACAGTCAATATCATATGCTTTTAACTGTACTGGCTATACATGGGAGTTAATGCTCTCAATGAAGGAGAAAAAACATAACATTTCAGAGTCATGCCTCTCATCACTTTAATCAAAAGAACATAACCTGTAAATAACTAACACTAGCCAGGTTGCTAGCAGATATGGCGGACAACGTTAGCTCCAGAATCAACACCCCAACCAATATCTCTCTGGGTCCCAGTGACGCCGTCTCTGAGTCGTTGGAGTACAAGACAGTGTCAGTGTTCCTGGTCATGCTGGTGTGTGGTGTAGGCATCGTGGGAAACATCATGGTGGTCACTGTGGTCCTCACCACACGCCACATGAGGACACCCACCAACTGTTACCTAGTCAGCATGGCCATAGCCGACCTGACGGTTCTGGTGGCAGCTGGGCTGCCCAATGTGTCGGACAGTCTGACAGGCACATGGATTTTTGGCCACACTGGCTGCCTTGGGATCACCTACCTTCAATACCTGGGCATCAACGTGTCCTCCTGCTCCATCACCGCCTTCACAGTAGAGAGGTGAGAATGGACAAACAACCAAATACAACTGCTCTTAGTACAGCTTTTGCAATGTCTGCTGTATTAGTGTATTATGTATGTGCTTGGCGCCACATATTGTTCATCAGTGTACTGTAGATGCTCACATCGTTGTCATTATAGTTATCGTTTTTTGTGTAGACGACCCTAAAATTAGGCCCAAATGGTCAGCCAGTGGAGAGGTTGTCTGAATTGAAGTTGGCCTACCTGGATCTATGGCTAGATAGCAAATATACATGGAAAGTACAGTACATATTAAACACTTAGAAACGAAATGCAAAAAAGTCATGAATCTATTAGTAAAAATCTATTACAACTGTGGTCAGATGCAACTGGGGGGCAGACAAACATGCATTAATACACCTACAGCACAGGTTAATATGAGGTCAACAAATTGATTATGGCTGTATATTATATGCTGCAGCAGCAAAGACATCACCGCAAAAAGTAAATTGACTACAGTGTAGAGGATCACATTTATGTATAGGAGCTACAAAGTCGCTACCCATAAATGTAGTAGGCAAATAGAAGCAGAGAGACACCGCTGGAGTTAAGAAAAGAGAAACTCACACTTGCATACTGTGTTTTTTTATGTTGCATCATTTCTGTGTTTGCAGTGTCTTGCTGTTACAGGTGTTTTAGAGTTTGTTTTTTTACTGTGCATCGTTTCTGTATTTGCACCATGTTTCTCTTAATGGAAGTGTTTTGGGGCCGTTCTAGCGCATTTGCCTGGGTGGGCCACCATAGTTTTGAGTTGTTAATGATATTCATTTTACTTTTACTGGAGAATGCTTTTAATTTACCTCAGGAGACTATCATCCCAAGAAGAACAGCATGAAAATTCTGTAATATCGCTTTTTGAGTAGGAGTTTTGTCAAACATTGTTTGGACGCGCCGTTGCGTCTTTCGTCCTCAGAGGGTTAACCATGACCAAGATCGTTCCCTTAAACGTGTTTATTATTGTAACCACAATGACAAATGTCCCCTAACTTTATTAATTTATTTTAACCTAAACCACAATGTTTCCCTAATGTTAACCAACATTTTTGGGCATCAACCTAACCAAACCATAGTGTTGTGATTTGTAATGGTTTTGAAAGCACACACAAATGATGTCCTGCTGATAGGGGCGTTATACGGTGGCCCTGAGAGGTCAGTAACAGTACTAAGGGGCCACTGTCCAAGCATCAGTATGGGTTGAATTGGGAGTGAGAAGGGAGTGTTTCAAAGAGTCTAGGCTTCTAGATTGAACAACCAAGGGAATGTAACCAGTGCATTACATTTAGTTTTTTATTTCTGAAACATCATTACTAAAATAAAGGGTGTCAAACCTAAGATACAACTCATTAAACTCCTGTGCCAGTTGTTTGTTGAATTTAAAACAATCATGAACCACCTTTTGGTTGCTTTTGTTTTTTGACCCAACAATAGTTTTTAAACCATCCCATGCACTGTGGTGGAATGTAACTAAGTACATTTACTCAAATACGTACTTAAGTCCAAATGTTGAGGTACTTGTACTTTACTTGAGTCTTTTCTTTTCATGCCACTTTCTCCTTCGACTCCGCTACATTTCAGAGAGAAATATTGTGAGAGAAATACAGAACCCAAATTATTATTGCCAAGTTCTCTTTTTAAATTATCTTTATATTTGAGTTTCATGCTGTTATTTTCTTTTTATTATTTTTAGGAACTTCGAAATAGCCTTTTATTATTCAATAAAATCTTCAATCATTTTGACACCCATGGCTTCCTGTTATGATATACCTTCAGAGACTTATTAGAGATGACATATTCTTCACAGAACGTTTCAGTGAGACAAAACTGAGATCATTGACTCCATTTCTTTGAAGTGAAAATACCAAGTAACAGATCAAGATCTCAATTTAAACAGCAATATCAAGTCAATAACACAATTAGCCTATTATTGCCATACAAATATAGAGAAACTTTGAGGATAGATGTCCAAACAAGATATAGAAGAACAAATTCATGCTTTCATCTCAAGTAGTTTAGACTACTGTAATGACCTTTTCTCATTTAATGGCTTAGGGGCCTATATACATTTCTGACCTACTTCTTCCATATGACCCCCCCAGGCCTCTTAGATAATCTGGACAGGTCAGCTAACTGTTCCCAGAGTCAGAACAAAACATAGTGAAGCTGCTTTAAGTTATTATACCACCACTGTTGGAACAAACTACCAAAAGAAGATTTGCACCAACTGTAACTACTTTAAAAACTGACTAAAGACTTATGTCTTCATGCCTTTTAACTGAAATTGCAATCTATGTTTTATTTGCACTAAAATTGCACTTTATTTCCGCCTTTCTGTCTGTCTTTTATTATTACAGTTTTTGTTATCGCTTTTGTACTATTATCGAATGTAGGTGGTAAAACCTCACAACTCTTAGTACAAAACTTAAAGCAGATCATCGAAATGTTTTTTCAAACATGTAATCACATGTTCAATTGACTACAACATACAGATTTACATAGTAACTTTTTCACCACACATAATCACTGTGTCATCAAAGACAATACGTTTTATATGATGTAATTGTCTTTCACAATGCAATGCTTACAATACTTTTGATATGCCTATCTTCTGATTTGCATAAATACATTTCACCAACATTTAATCCAACTGCTCTTGCGTTTGGTAAACCTATAGATTTTAAATTTGTTTGTCAGCTATATAAAATGTGAGGTCAGAAAGGTGGCAATTGGCACCAACAGAGAGGCCAGATGTGATGACATCAGTGTTGACCAATGTCAAGCATGGATTCGCCACGCCAAACGTTTTTTTCCCAAGGTGCATGAACAATGAAAATCTATGGCCAAAAGCTCAAGACGGGCTTGATCCAAATTACTGTAATGTAATGTTTGGTTTTCATTTAGTTACAGTAATTTGTTTTACAGTATTTACTCTAACTGTGTACATTTGATTTTACAGTAAAGAGGATACCTATGTTACAATTATGTATATCTGAAAAATAATGTAAAAACAGATTTGGCCAAATGGTTGTAGAGGATGTCTTCTTTGATCACAATTTGATTACACATAGGATAGATAATAATATCTATAATCTATAAATGATAGATTCTGTAAATTTTAGGTAATGTAAGTGTATTACCTACCTTGTCTTTTATACTACTGTAGCATATTACTTTCAGCACTTCTAACGGTGATTTGAAACAAGTTACACGTGTGATGAGTTTGGAGTTTTGTACTGTGAAATTGTACCACATAGTTGCAATAATACTACCAAAGCGATAAAAAAAACCTTCATTGTTATTTTATTTATTAATTGTATACACTTGTATTCTTCCTACCTGTGTCTTTTTAAACTTTTTTATATAAAATGGCTTGAGCTGCATCTCTGTATGAAATGTGCTATATAAATAGACTTGCCTTGCCACGGTTGTGTTTAAACCCTCCATTTCCTCTTTACATGCAGGTACCTAGCTATCTGCCATCCAATGAAGGCTCAGACAGTGTGCACAGTGTCCCGGGCCAAGCGGATCATTGCAGTTGTTTGGATCTTCACCTGTGTCTATTGCATGCTGTGGTTTTTCCTGGTGGACATTCAGGTTAGATAAATATGCTGCATTTTGCATTACATTTTGTGTATTACTGGTTTAACTTGCTGAGGATCTCAGCAGAGTAACAATCAGCATGCAGTTTGTGATAAAAGCAGAGTGGGGGGGGTTGGGGGGGGGGGGGGGGGGTGCATTTTTTGATCATGCACAATTAATTAAATCCCTCTTTCAATACCATGGATATAGTGCCACTCGGCCAGCCACGCCAAAACACTTTTTTATGAACTTCAATATCCAATGGAAAATAATCAATAAAACACAGAGCTTTCAAGCCGGAGAGCAGAGTTCACTTCAGTTGTTTGTTACTTGGGAGTGTTTTAACCACATAAACAATATTATTTTAGTTATATATTTATTTTAGTTCATAGCCACATTTGAATTTAATGGTGCATAATAAATGCACATTCAGAAATGTAAACAAAGTATTATTATTGTCAATGTAGTGTATTTATTGCCTCTGCCTCATACAGGCTCTCCCTCCCTCCTCTCTGTAATTTTTTTTTTTTTAGATCTATTTTTTATTGTGCTTTTTTATATGTAGAACACACAGAACATACAAATACCTGTTTCATTTGTCAATGCCGGAGCTGACGTAATAATAATTTATTAATCACACAATGGAAATTACAATGTTTTCACTCTTTTGTTAGAAAACACATTACACACACGCCTGAAATACACACACACGCTCAGTACCTATACATGCAGTAATGGAGTCAGAGTGAGGGGGCTGCAGCTGTCAGTTACCACCACCTGCTTGCACCTGACCCTAACCCTTGGGGGTTCAGTGCTTTCCTCAAGAGCACCTTGGCAGTGCTCAGGAGGTGAACTGGCACCTCACCAGCTACCAGTCCACCACTGTACTTTGGGCCTTATGGGGACTGGAACCAGAAACCCTCCAGTTCTCAACCCAACTCCCTACAGACTGAGCTACTGCCACCCCAAACATTACCATTGATGTAAAAATGCAAATAAATCAGTAAATGCACGGGCAATTAAGTGATATCCCGCAGTTATGGTGTAAAATCCCGTCCTTTTTGTTTGAGACCGAGACAACACTGAGTAAAAATGAGGTCAATTTTGTGACGAGATCGAATACAACACTGCCGAGATCTATCAACACAGCTCCGCCGACCGGAAGTGCAAGCAAGAGGGTTTGAGACCGTAAGCAAAGTGGGATAAGTGGGACGAGGGCTAACTCCTTATCGGCTATTACTACGCAGCATTTTCCTCGTCTATGTACAATCTTTAGTAAACAAAATGGATGACCTTTGACTGCGGATCACCACTCGTAAATGTATTACGGACTGCAACATCATGATTTTCACGGAAACATGGTAACAACAGAGCTGTGCAACATCATGTGCGGATGATGAGTTTGACGCCACTAAAGCGAGACACACAAGTGTAGATCAGTGTTATGCAGTTGACTTATCACTTACGGACCCTCCCCCTCTGACACAGAAATAAAGAAGTCATCAAATTTGCAGGTCTTACATGTGCAAGTAGTTAAAAAAACACTTGCATTGTCTCAAACAATGGTTGCAAAATGCCATTTTGTCGCAGCCTGGAGACCTGACACCTATTTTATTTCATAATTTTGTGTCAGTCTGCATCATTTAAACATTAAATGTAAAATGTGTGTTTTACAATAATATGTTTATTTATTTCTTTATTATATTATAGGTATTTGTGTTGTTAAATTGAGCCAATCGGTTCCACTGCAATTACCAAAGAACATATATATCTCTTTTTGGTAATAACATTCTTTAAATTGGATCAGGTCATTTTTCATTTGTTTCAAAACAGAGGAATAAAGTCTTTGTTATTACCAAGCCTATTTTGTTCAAATACTGTGACAACTTGCAAGTGAATGTGAAAAGCTTTTTAAGAGCTCTGTGCCATTTCTGAGAGTAGTTGTATTATGTTTAGATGTGAAAGATAATAATGTGCAACTCAGCCCAAAATTTTATTTCAGTGTCTCTATGATAACTGTATGACATTCAGGTGAGCCAGGATGGACATGTGCAGTGTGGCTACAAAGTGAAACGAGAGCTCTACCTGCCCATCTACCTCATCGACTTTACCATTTTCTACGTCATCCCACTGCTCCTTGCCATTGTGCTGTATGGCTTGATAGCACGGATCCTCTATCTCAGGTACTGTAAAAGGTCTTTAAAACCATATTAATAAATTAGTTACTTCATTAAAAAGGATCACTCCACCAGTTTGACATATGTAATGTATCAGTGTATTGTATAATGTCTTAAGCGGCTCTGGAGGAGCTTTGTCAAGTTGAGCAAATAACCCTGATTTTAAACTCAGCTTGGCTTTGGAGCTTAAAATTTATAATGATTTAAAAGAGAAAGCCTGCATTACCACCTGGAGGCATGGAGTTCGAAAAAGATGGGTATCTACCAGGCAGGAAGTCAAATTAAATACTTTCTAACTTCATTATGGAAAACATAGGCTGCTGTAGATTTGGTGATTGAACCATACTAGGGAATAGGGACTAAAAGTTAGGAAATCTCTGACTGTGCTTGCAAGAACCACCACTTTAAAGGCCCTGACACACAAACCCGATAATCGGCCGTCGGACAGTCTGGCGAGGTCGGTGACTCGAGTCTGTTTGGTGTGTTCCAGGCCGTCGGCCTTCATTTTGGCCGATTTGACATGTTCAATCGGAAGGTGGGCAGTCGGACTCAATGACCAATCTGATTGGTGGAGTGCTAACCCGGAAATAATGAGCGGGATGAGCAACGAACGCCTCTCAAAATCTAACAAAAATCTTTTAAACTGACCTTTGTCGATTTGAAATGAAGACAGATTCAGCAACTGCATGGCCTATTTCTCTCTTAAAATGTTTTCAGAAACACGTTTCAGTGAATTATTTTTCGTAAAATGAGATTTTATTCCGAACGAGCTGCCATTATGTTCGGCTGGAGAAGCCAGACCCATGTGACACGTTCGTCATTTCCGGTTTTCAGTTTTTGGGCGACAATACAGATTAGCCCCGCCTGCTATATCCCTATCCATAACGGATAGGGATATTTTGTCTCACGCACGTGCAGAACATACACTCAAGACAGTATCGGTTCGGTGTGTTCCGAAGCACTTTTTGGACCCCGGCGAGCTGACTGATCAGTCCGACTGCCTTTTCTGCCGACGGTCGGCTGGCTGGGTGGTGTGTCAGGGGCTTAACGTGGTGAAGGGGTTTGCATGTCCATGTTTCCATGGGGGATGTATTGTCAGAGGCCAGACTAAGAGCGATTTGCAGACCCAAAATGAAACTGCAAAAAAGAAGCTGCTGCACCTTGCCCAGAAAAGGGAAACCTGGTTGCCCTTCAGGAGCCAGACTTGGAAAGGCAGCTTGCTGGCCTTGAGCCATGGCCACCAGACTACATTAATAATCAATCTAAAAAACAACAACTATAATACCATTTAAATTTCATTCATTATTATCTTGTAATCTTCAAATTATATTTTAATATGCTTAAATTCAGCCAATTATTAACCACACTACTCTTGTTTTTAAAAGTGCTGTTCGCTAGAGGGATGTTCTAGCATTAACCTAGAAGTAGTCTATATCCTTGACGTTCCACTTCCAGGATTGCACCAATGCTTCCGTTTTTTTAGCCGATGTCCGTCCCGTTCCTCTTTCTTTGTGTTGGCGTTCTAACCTCCGGTGGATTTATGAGGACTATGGTTAACAGGCAGCTAGCTAGATTATCTGTCCAATCTCAGTTTTCTAATTGGACAGACTAAACAACTTTTGAACGTACACGTTCCACCAAAACATGTTCCTTCCTGAGACTATTTAGCAGAGGCACTGTGGCTCCGGAGCTTAGCGCCGGCCAAGACCATTGTGATTGGTTTGAAGAAATGTCAATGAACCAGAGCATGTTTTTCGCCCATCCCTGAATGCTGTGTGGACTAGCCAGACCCTCCTGTGCAGTGCTGTGGAGGAAGGTCTGGCAAAGCAAGACTAGCCTAGAAGGGAGAACTATGCATTGCATTTCTGGCACACCGCTTTGTTAACATGAATTTTCAACCACGAGCACACAGCGAAAACCCTAAATCAACAGGGAACTGGAAGGTTTTCAGAGCACAGCCAACTGGAAGGTATGATAAACCCACTGAATACCAAACAACAGACAAACAAAGTTAGCATAGCGGAGGATTTAGAAGCTAAAGAGCCAAGACTTGGAGTTGGTGGAGACCAAAACAGAGCTGAAAGGAAAATGAATATTGGACTTACAGGCAGCCAAATCAAAACTCTAAAATAACGGATCATGTTGTTATGTGTCTGCTTGAGGTCTAAATAATGAATTGCTTGCCAACAACTTTATAATATGATATTACGTCAACGTTTTGTTTGCAGCCTATTTCTGCTTCTTTTTTATACAACTTAAATTTTCTGTTTTTATAAAGAAACCCTACAGCACATAATAAATCAAACCACCTCCTAACACCTGATTTAATCAAGAAAACTAAACCAACCAACACATCTAACATGTTGCTTGTGTCCCCCCAGCCCTCTGCCCAACCATCCTGACTCCAGTGCCACCACACTGCGTCGGAGCTGCGGGGAAGCCTCTGAAGTGGGGAAGGGGAGTCGCCAGGGCCGGCAAAACAGCACGCTCTCCTCCAGGAAACAGGTTTCTGCCTCACCCCACATTTAACCTCTTTCCCATTAACCCCTTCTGTGCTCTCCTTTTCCTGTTACATTCTTTCTTATCTATAAAGTAAATGCTGTGTGATAGCCTTAGTCACATTTGACCCCGGTCTTATCTTTGGCTGTGTGTGTGATCTGCTGGAAATAGGGTTATGATTCCCTCTTAACAGCATGGTGATGATGTCCATTGCTTTCGAAAAGTGGCCTCTTGTCGGCTCTATGTCCTGGCTGTTACGAGGCCCTGAAGGCAATTGTGGTGGTAATGGTTACTTTTCCTCAGGCTAAGCAGTCAAAAAGCCTTTTTACTAAGTAAGCCCTCTTTCTCCCAGATTACATGGTATTGCTGCAGTGGTGCTTTGTCTTTATGCTCTTGGATGTAGAACACATTCTCGCAGGCTTTTTGGTCTTAAAACCATTTACCTTCATAAGCCTTTATCCACTCAGAAGGGATACGACAAAGTTCTTTTTAGTCCAGAAGGAACTAGTTTTGTGTCCACATATTATTCTTTTAAAAGTTGTATAGCAATTGAAAAGCCATAGTACAAAGATATTTGTTCTCTAAAAAAGCAATAGCATTTCTGTCTCTAAATATCAGAGATGACCTTAAAAACAATAAGACAAGAGACCATCTTGCGATCGGATTAGGGCGTGTTCACACCAGCAAAAGGGGATCTGGTGATTTGCCGAAGGGTTGTGCAACGGTTATAGATTTTGTTGGTACGATTATAGTCTTAATTAATTTCATTGTTAATGTATGAAATTTCATGAACACTCTAGATTTTAATGTGTTATTTATTGCTGCCTTTTAAAACAGAAATACCACAGTAACAGTTTTTAATGTTTTGAAAATGATTATATGATCAATCATCAACCTTTTTAAATTCATCTGAAAAGATTAGAGACTAGAGGTGAATCAAACAAAGACAGTGCTGTCTTCCTAAAGCCCTTCTTGGGCTAGAAACACCCCTGCTAGCTGCTGTGTCTAAAAGTTTGAGGAGCTGGTAGACAAGATGCACCTGTCTCAGGTAGAGTCGCAGCATGTTGCCAAGGAGTAAGTAATGTTAAAGGCATACTATGCAACTTTTCTCGCAAGTTGCAGTTCCAATGAGACAACCTGTAGGGGGACCGAATTGGCGGGTCAGTGCGTCGGTCCCCTTACAGGTTGTCTCATTGGCTCTACAGCTTGCGAGCTGGAAAAGTTGCATAGTATGCCTTTAAGTAGTAACGTCAGTGACATTGAGCGGTTGCAGAGTTTTGACTCGTACGAACGCGTTATCATCAGCTCGCTCACTGTAAATGCAAATGTCGGCTTCTGACTCGCAGGCTGCAGGGACGGATTATCATGACCACGGGCCCTGATCACAAAATCTGAATGGGCCCCCCTCCATCCCCTACCCACACACACATGCACATGCAAGTAGTAGCCTACACATTCACTATCACAAAGAGTGCAAAGTGCTTTACAGCGCATCACAGGGAACGACACAATCTAATAGGGTACAGAAATGTATACAAACCAATACATAACAACGTGGTGGATTACCATTTTGAAAAAGTGTGAAAGAAAATATCCTACCTACAATTTATCAAGGTTGATAATGAATATAACAGCCATTCTCGTGGCGCCACTTGTCCATTAGGCAATCGGCTGCAGAACATGTCATTATTAAACAAGCGAACCCGACCACCTATTCCACAGTCTCTTGCTGATGCGGGGTATTTGTTATGAAATGAAAAGGCCCCTCTTTCAATGAGAATCGTTTTGTACTTTGTCACTGGATAAATTTACCCACATTGCAGGATCCATAACAGTTTCACACCAAGAGTCATCATCAGGCCCCCCTCTGATATAGGCCTGTAGTCTGGTTAAAGAAACTGTAACCTCTGGGCATGTTGTCTGAACAGATTGACAGGTCAGTGGAAAGCGAGGCCTGAGCAGTTTTACATGGAAAGCTACTGGGAGCGAACAAACTCATTAGCTAAAGCAATAAGTGCAACTTTTTTTTATGCACTCGAGGCTGTTGCTGCAGTCCCCTGGGGACCTAGCAAGCATATCAACAAAGGATTCCATTCACTATGCTAAGTTAAACTAGTGGCGGCTCTGCCGGACTAAGACAATGCATGCACTGAGTAGGGGTCTCACGATACCAAAGTAGTCGGTGCCAATGCCAGTAAAATAACACGATTCTCAATGCCGATTTCGATACCACGGTAAAAAAAGATTCCATATACTCAGCCTCCAATTGAGCTCGAAGATGTAAATGTGACGTAAGCAACCTGTCTGAAAGTTGTCTTCTGGTAGCTGTGCCAAGAGAAATCTCAATCATTCCCAATCTTGCAGAGACGGAGAGCGTAGGTATATGTAAGGAGATAACATAGGCACAGGCTAATTATTGCTAACTAAAATGCTAGTTAACATTAGTAATTCAACTTAAACAGCTAATGTAAGTCGAAACTGCCTGCAAGCTTCTACTGTACTATACGGTAATTCACCTACTATGCAACAGTAAGTCCCGTGGTTATGACATAATCGTTAGCCTATTTTTATAAAAACGTCTGCTACGGAGCCATAACGTGAGGTACAAGGTAATGGAGGCTTTTATACATTGTCGTGTTTCTTTAGAAATAAACAATGGACAAATAGTTTTTACACGCTTCAGATGTTATTCGCTGTCAAAGTGGCGCCAAAATGAATGGCAGTTGTCATGGGCTATGTTCCATTCAGCTTAAACACTCCCAAGAAACTCCAGGACACAGCTGATTAATTTCTATGAAGTTTACTGGGAATTTTGTGAAACTGCAATACAGTACAATGAGATGTATATATTATTAATCAAACCCAAATACACAGCAACAGTGTAAAACCGCTTAGCTAACATAGCAGTGTAGCCTATATGATAAACACAATCAAGCTAGTAAAAACAACCAGCAGTAATAAACATAAAGCTAACTTAGCCTAGCATGAACGAATTAGCTTCTTAGCCGTCTCAATAATCTTACAAAATTAAAATAAGCAGTAACCTAATGTTACACAATGAGAAATACTTACAGACGTTGCCTTAGCAAAAAGGGAGAAAGAAAAGCGATTGACTCAGAAACTGAGGACTGGTAGAGCTCACACATTCCTGTAGCTGATTACCGCATGGCAATTTTACTTCCTGTTTCCCAACATGCACTGGCACTACGTTACTATGGTTACAAAGATAAACAAACCACACTGAACTGCTGAAACAAAGTAGAACACATTTTCAAGCGGCATGATACTCCCCGCTTGGGGTCTTTAAAGAGCCCACATTAATTAACAGAATCAGTCTTTGGACAGAGAAGCAAAACCACTTCTGTAATGGGCCGAGAAAAAGTCTTTCTGGTTCCATCCTTGACAACTTCCACTTGAACCTTCCGGACCAATCCATCTTCTCCTGGAAAGGTTTTTGCGATGATGCCCTTAGGCCATTGATTTCTCTTTGCCTGATTGTCTTTCAGGAGAACTATATCTCCTTCTTGGATGTTCGGCCTTTTTTCTTGCCACTTGTGCTGAAGCTGCAATATTTTGAGGTATTCATGTTTCCACCTGTTCCAAAACATGTCTGCTAGGCCCTGAACCTGCTTCCACTCCTCTCTGATGAGATGCGCTTCCTCAAAGCTTCCTGACGGAGGAGGAGGTGCAGAGCCTGTCTTGAGAGTCAGGAGCATTGCTGGGGTGAGGATGAGAGGCGATTCCGGATCCGATGACACTGGGATGAGCGGTCTAGCATTCATGATTGCAGCTACCTCGGCCATGAGTGTGGTCAGAACCTCATGTGTCAGGTAAGACCTCCTCTCCTCAAGCAGCATGCAGTCCAAAATACGGCGGGCAATGCCAGTCATTCGTTCCCACACACCACCCATATGAGACGCGTGGGGCGGGTTGAATACCCAGGTGCAGCTCTGTGTGTCCAGGTATTCTTCCACACTGTTGAAGCCTGGATTAGTCTTGTCCATCTCTAGCTCACAAGAGGCGCCGATGAAGTTAGTTCCGCAGTCAGAGCGGATCTGCTTTGTAGGGCCCCTGACTGCAAAGAACCTCCTCAAGGCATTGATAAAGCTGCTGGTAGTTATTGCTTTAATTACCTCGATGTGAACTGCCCTTGAGCACATGCATGAGAACATCACAGCCCATCGTTTAGAGTCGGAGACTCCTCCTCTTGTGCGGCGTGAGACAATGTCCCATGGTCCAAAGACGTCGACACCTACGTAGGTGAAGGGAGGTGCTACTTGTAGCCGTTCCGCTGGCAGAGCTGCCATCTGCTGATGTTCAGTCTTTCCCCTCAGCCTTCTCCAAGTGATACATCTGTGAAGCAGACCGCTAACGCAGCGTTTAGCTCCCACCAGCCAGAACCCTGCCGCTCGAATGGCACCTTCAGTCAGATGTCTTCCTTGGTGTTTCACTGCTTCATGATAGTGAGACACAAGCAGGGTTGCAAGATGATGCCGGCCAGGAATGATGATGGGGTGAGTCTTGTTCGTGCTCAGAGCTGACTGTCCCATCTGACATCCCACTTTAAGAAGTTGATCTTGGTCCATGGTGGGGTGCAATTTCCACAGGCTGCTGGAAGATGGGATGTTAGATCCTGAGTTGATACACTTAAGTTCCTCTGTATAGCACTCATGCTGTCGCTGCTACGTCACCCGGATCGTTGCTCTGATTGGTTGAAGTATTATTCAATTGTGTACAGAGTCATTTGAACTATGCCCTTTGATCCCGCTTCTTGTGCAGAGGAAATACAGAGCAGACTCCCCAGACTAATGTTCAATCTTAAAAGATTGAGCTTGGTCTGGTGATAGCCAGACTAGGATATAACGTTAACAAACCGGAGCAACAGCTGATTGCTGACATCGCACCAGAGACGAGACAACGCTGCCGTCATTAAACTGGGGTGATATCATGCAATATCGTTGACAAAAAAGACAACACAATGTTTTCTCTCTCTCTCTTTCTCTCTCTCTCTCTGCACGCACACACACAAACACACACACACACACACACACACACACACACACACACACACACACACACACACACACACACACACACATACACACACACACACACACACACAAACAGTCTGGAGCTAAATGTGAATTTGTCTCTTGACTCGCTCTGTTTCTGGTGGTTGATGAACGCAGTGCATGTGCTGATTAGCCCTGTCTAGGATGGTTAGCGCACTGCCATGAGTCCATGACGCTAATGTAGTAGAAAAATAAGAACAAATTGTGGAAATGAACAAAAATTTGAGGAAATTTATTCTTATATCACTTCCTGTATGAGGCCCAATGTCTCTGCAGAAAATCTATTTTACTTCTGGACTGCTGGATGCCTTGAAAGGACTGCTACTGCAGCTGCAGTTTATAGAGGTAACTCACAGTGGTTGTACAAAGTCACAGAATAACCATTTAATTTATTGGGTCTTGAGTGCTTTACTGTCTCATGCAACCTATAGCATAGCTTGTTTCTGTGTCACTGTATGCTTGTGGGACACTCATGTGAGAGCAGAGAGTCGATCCTAATCTCATGTGTTCAAGTGGCTCCATCTCGGAGCAGAATATTTGCATAATTTGATTTGGGATTTACATTGAAGTGTGCTTAATACCACAGATGATTTTACTCTCTCAGTTCTTCAATAGGCTCTTCATGGTCTTTCATTCATCGTTTGATAGGCCAACTCAATCTGTTAGGAGTTTGATAAATTTGTGTATGCCAAAGAATGGCACTTTTATGATTGGATATTAATGCAGTGTGCTGTGAGATTGTATAGTTTTAATCTCTGAGTTTCTTCATGTCTGTGATCTCGTCAAGTGCAAATTGAGGTGGAGAGATGGGGAAGCTTGGTCATTGTTGCCCTGGGCGAGTCCACAGCACAGCTTTTTATGAGTGGGATAAACTATTAGATTCTGGATTCTAGAGTTAAAATGATTAATCAATTAACCGATAAGTTGTCAGCTATTAAATTAATTGCCAACTATTTTGATAATCAATTTATCGGTTTGAGTCATGGAAATGGAATGGAAAAAAACTCAAATTTTCTGATTCCAGCTTCTTACATGTGAATATTTTCTGGTTTTGTTACTCCTCTGTGACAGTAAACTGATTATATTTGGAGTTGTGGACAAAACAAGAAAGTTGAGGATGTTGTCTAGGGCTTTGGGAAAACACAGATCAACAATTTTCACAATTTTATGACGTGTCATAGACCAAACAACTAATCGATTATTCAAGAAAATAATCAACTGTCGATCAGATTAATCGACAATGAACATAATCGTTAGTTGCAGCCCTACCCCCCAAGGAGGACACGGAGGATTAAAGACTCTTCAAAAGAGGTCATTATCTTCACTCCAGTTTCTAGCTTTGTAGCAACTCATTTTGCAATGGCTTGAATGTAAAGGACGTTCATAAATACAAAAAAGTTACACACTAAAGCTTTAATGCCAGTCACGTATCCTGCCGCCACATATTTACAGTTATAATATGCATATTCAGAATGTCACCCCAATGCTTTCTGATTTCTGATTTTTTTTTCTTCTCATTATGGCATTGCAGACATAATTAGAAATTATCTCCAGCCCGCCTCCTTCGTGTTCAATTAAACACTTTGTTGTGTAACGTAACTACCTACTGAGGTGGCTGTCACTAGCTCACCGTTTAGGGCATGGACACAGACCCTTATCTCAAATTGCATTTTGCTGAGAGGAGGCGTGTGCATGACACCTGGTATCAACCTGGCACACTGAAGGCGGTTGACTTGGCTGCAGGGTGAGGCTGGGAGGCGGGTAGGTGTGTTATTGGCGACTGATAAGACTAATCACTTGAGTCTTACAGGCTTGCATGGGTTCAGAGATGTCTGAGCCGTTACCATGGTTACCAGCTAGTGGTGTGGTGGGGTGGGCAGGAGGGTCAAGGCATGCTGAGGTTGTTGTACACACACACATAGCTTTCTGAGACACTGCAGGGCTTTGCCATTTGAGGTTGATTGTCCTTGCTGTCCATTTAGTTCTTGCTCTATTGATTGGCTGCCATTACTTATGTTGCGTTCCAATGTTTTTGATTTTGCATGTTCCCCATTGGCCTGAATATAAAATAGATTTTTCCTGTTGGGAAACGTCGATCAAGATATTTCTAGCCAAGGAGAAGATATTTCCCATCTTTGAAGCCTTTTCTCTTGTAAAAGTGAAACATAAAATTACATAAATAGTACAAACATAAAAGCAGGATGTAAATCACACATTTGTGTAAATACTCACTCTGTCTCTTGAAAACAGTTCAAAATTGATCGTTAACTGTTTATCCTCTCTAATGTTAACTTCAATCATTAGCATGTCCAGAAAACTAGCTTAACAAGCGTTACTTCCAATGCCAAGGAGCATATCAATAACTACATTAGTTTGTAGGGTTACAGGTTATGTACTGTATGTATATGTAAACACACACACACATAATTAATTTAAAATTTCTACTTATATGCATAACTACTTTAAGTACTAACGATACAGTATCTCACAGTTCATTACATTTCTGTATTTAAAATGTAAATTTCTAAGATAGACGTCCCATTCACAACATTAACGGAGTGGCACTATGCTAATGTATATAAAGCTTCCATATTTTATTCTTTAAGTGTTAAAAAATTGTACCAGCAAAGGTATGCGGCAGTCAATGTTAAAAAAAAGACCCATTTATAAATAGCACACCCATTGTGTAGTATTGATCCACTGTGTAGAAGCCAGTTCTGAATGCTATCAGAATTGAGGTTAGCATTATCAACCCTGTCCTGCTCTTGAGGGTAGTTTACACTCCAGCAAGTCCTCATCCACATCCCTTATCTCTTGCAACACTGAAAGTGAAAACGTCTTGTATTATACACTTTAACACAATAATGGTGCTGTTTCTTTATGTATTCTACATGGATCATCAGCTGGTGAGGATGCTGACCTTTTGCCTGAGATATGTTGCTTTGGCCTCAGTCTTTTAGCGCATATTGCTGCTACCTCAGGGACACCTAATCTCTCAAGGAAATCCTGAGTGTTTGCTGCCCTGGCTCCTAAATGGTGGAACAAGCTCCCTACTGACATCAGTACAGCTGAAAGTCTACACTCCGTTTCGCTGCAGGCTAAAGCACATCTCTTCCGACTGCACCTTGGCTAAGAAGATGATGGTTATACAAAAAAGGAATTGCACTAACATGTTGCACTTAGATGTGGCCCTTTTTAGTTTGGCTCTTTGAAGCTAATGTACTTATTTTGTGATTCTTGCTGTTATGAGTTTGTACCTTCATGGTTGAATGCTTTTATTGGAAGTTGCCATGGATTTAGCATCAGCTAAATGAAATGTAATGTAATGTTAATATAATCAAGTGCATACTAGTATTTAAGACAGTTTTCAGGCTGCTTGTTTTCAAATGATTCAGCTGGAAACATTAAAACAAGTGAGGCGCAGTAACACCCAATTCTGCAGCTCTATAAAGCTTTGTCATGGTAATAGCTGCTCCCTTCTCCTCTAACTTACTAGTAAAATATCTGACTACTTCTTCCACCACTGCAGTGGTGGAAAAGTAGTCAGATAGGTTACTTAAAAGTACCAATACAACAGTGTAGAAATATTCTACTACCAATTAAAGTAAACATACAAGTCCCGCTTTCAATATCTTAAAGTTAAAGTATATAAGTATTAACATAAAAATATACTTAAAATACAAAAAGTAAAAGTACTCATTATGCAGCATCGCCATTTGAGCGAAAAAAATATATTGTAGCTCTGAATTCTAATTAGTGATGCATTAATGTGTAAGCATCACTAATATTGCAGCTGGTAAAGCCGAGTGTAATTTCATCTCCATTGTATACTGCCATCTTAATATATAATAATATATCATAATGTATTAGTTGATTCATATTTCCATTTAATATGGTGCCATTTGGGCCTTGTTCAGACTGCCAGCCCAAATCCATTTTTTGGCATATCCAGACTGTATCCAGATGGATGTTGAAGTCTGAACAGCAAAAAAACACATGGAATGCAATTTTTGCAAATCAGATCCAAATCATATTTGGAGGTGGTTTGAAATATGATTCCAATTGGATTTCTACAGATGCTTCTTAGTCCGGAAACTCTGGCCGCTCTAATTGGATTTCAAAATGTCTTTTGCGTCACTTGTGTAGCCGAGGGTTATCACCTATACTTATGCAGATAATAACACAAAAACAGAGTCTCTGTAGTTTGAGCCGGCGTGAACCAAGACAGCCTTTATTTACTTCCACTGTCAAGTGCATAATCTTTCTGATTTTACCTTTCACAATTAAAGCACAACTTAAATTTACTCCGAGCATTCCGCTAAAGAGGCAACTCAACAAAATGCTTAACGTTACTCACAACGAGATACACAACAACGACGTCAAGTCCAGAGTGACGGAAGTGATAAGCAGATGCTGCAACTAGAGAGCGCTATGGAGGACAACATGGAAGAGAACAACCGTCCACTGCGACTTGACGTAATAATGGCCCTCCATTTCTCAAGCTTCCTCGTTGGAAAGCTGCGTCACCAGTGTATCTACCCTGACACACGCCTACGTTGTTACCACAGCAACCCATTGAGATAGGTTGGTGATGTCTGTACACACAAATCCAATCTGATCGCTTGGAATTAACAGTGCGGACAGTCTGTCTTAAAGAGCTGATTTGAGAAACAAATCTTATTTGCCTGCAGTCTAAACATAGCCTTGGAGTTGGCAGGATGCTTGTGAGATTGGAGGACCTGTTTTTTCCTACAGGCTGCTATTTGTCTACCAATAACTTAGCTGGGGTGTCAAACATATGGCCGAACGGGTTAGAACAGGTCCACCAAAGGGTCCAATCTCGCACACTGGATGTGACAAGTCATTGATTTGAATTTTTCAATACTTTTTTTTCGTCCACTGGAGTCTAATAACAGTAGCAGGCCCTACGATGGATACGCTATTACAGATCCCATGTGCATACATACAGGCTACACACTGTCAAAAATTGGTTGCTGTTGTACATGCCAGCGGAAATTGTCAAAAAGGAGTGGGCACAGAATGTTTTCCAAGAAAAAAATCACCAGTTCTTATTTCTGCACAGAGGTAAATAGGAAGCTAGTGTTCTTGGTGTGTTCACAGCATCTTTCTGTGCTCAATGAATATAATATTTGGTGCCACTATTATTTCTTTTTCCATCCTGACCAGAATACAGTTGAAAATTGAGACATATTGTTGAAATTACACTAAATCTTCTTAAGATAAAAGATTCAAGATTATTTTGGGGCATTTTAGGCCCTTTATTTATAGGACAGCTGAAGACATGAAAGGGGAAAGAAAGAGAGAGAGCAAAGGGCCACAGGTTGGAGTCAAACTCGCGGCAGCTGCGACGAGCAGTAAACTTCTGTATATGGGTGCTCGCTTTACCAGGTGAGCTGCCCAGGCGCATAGTGTGGACTTTTTAGAATGTAATTGTACCCCTTTACATTAAAAGAAAGGGACAAATTTGGAGTTGTTGTTGTTTATCAGTTATTATGCAATGGTTTTACTGGTCTGGCCCACCTGACATCAAATTGGGCTGTATGTGGCCCATGAACTATAATGCGTTTGACACCCCTGACTTAGAGGCTTTATTCCATAGACTGTGTAAAATATGGATGTAGTCTCCGTAATGTCAACCATAGTTTTCTGAAGAGCCAAAATGAAGCTGAAAGTGGGCAGCTGGAGCTGAGGCAGGGTGAATGAAGCCTACACTCTATGCTCCCCTCCTGTGACAGTAACACCCTTTCAATGCGGCAGTAGCTCAGTCCATGGGGGGCTTGGCTTGGGTACCAGAGGGTGGCTGGTTCAAGTCCCTGTTCAAAAATTTTATTTGATTAATAATTAAGTCTTTTTTTCTTTAATGGGGTCTTAATCAACTGTATCTCTGCTATTTCCCTACAGGTGACAAAGATGTTGGCAGTAGTGGTGATCCTATTTGCTCTCCTGTGGATGCCCTACCGGACTTTAGTTTTGATCAACTCTTTTGTGTCCACACCCTATCTGGATGCCTGGTTCCTCCTGTTTTGTCGGACATGCATCTATGCCAACAGCGCTATAAACCCTGTGATATACAATGCAATGTCTCAGAAGTTTCGCTCAGCATTTCGTGGGCTTTACCGCTGCCAGCAGCCTGCAGGAAATCAGAGGACACTGTCAATGATCCAGACCGGCTTCGGTACTGTCCGAGAACCCCGAGCCTCCCAGGCCAATAGCAATGGAACCAATGAAAAGGCAAGGAGCGATATAAATACTGTCACTGATGTGTCTACAAAGCAGAATATAAGTGGTCATCACGAGACAGCAACAGTCAATGGCAAGAAAGCAGATCATACCGTCGACCTCAGCCCAGCCACTCTCAGCGTTGGTGTGGGTCCAGCTGAGACTACGCCATCTGGTGATGAGGAGGTTGTTTGGCCTTCATTAAATGATACTACAGTTAATTTAGCAGAGAGACATACAATAAACGACCAGCAGGAAAGCATGCAAATATTGTAGGATATCTATGAATTTGTAAGTGTCACTTAAATCCAGTAAGAATTGAAACAACAAACCTATTCAATTGAGCTGTTTCCATCCGGTGACAAAACAGCCGTGGTTTACTCATGGACAGGATCCGTTAGGTAATGAAAAAAGAGAGAAGAAACCTGTGACTTTCCTTCATTTCATGATGTAAAAGTGGTAGATTTCGCCTTGACCACTGAGGTTGCATGTAAATATGAAAGATGATGAGGAAATGGCATAAGTCACACTGTGGTATGGAAACACAAATAATATAATTTCAAATATTAAAATATGTCATCCCTGCAACACTCTATTATAAATTCAAGGACAAACAACAGTGCAAATACCATAGTTTAAATAATTTGTCCTATCCTAAATCTTGCACAGACAAATTTGACGGGACACAATTTTATGTATAAAATGATGACATAATGGTCTTTTTAACATTGCCGTCCATCATTAATTCCATGATGGTGCTCATGTTTTCTAATCTGCACGCTCCAGTCCAATCCAAGTGGAATTCACATTCCTGTACATAGTCACATAAACAGTCCAGGGATTGTCTGCTGATGTAACCTGACAATCCCTTGTTGGCTGAAAGACAAACAAGGTGTTGGATGTTAACACATGATATCTGTGGAAAACATGAAGACACTGACTGGTTGTCTTGCTGTTTGTTTGCTCCTTTATATGGATAAACATGTGATGTGTAAACTAACAATTGATATTTTTAGACTTCTTTGTCTTTATTGCAAAATATTTAAAATGTGTGAACTTGATGTGTTTACCCTTGAATTGTATTAGTGTCAGAATGCTAAAGCATTGAATGCAGTATTTAGAATTGTTTTTTTAACAAAGGTCCAATTTTGGCCAGATATTAATATACTATGAGTGAGCCATGAGCTTACAAGCATACCAAAAACTACCCACACTGCTTATACTTACTGACAAAGACAACATGAGTGTTTAGAAATATACTGTAAATCTTAACTAAGAGTTAATTTTCCTGACATTGTATATTAATGTGTTTTAACTTAGCTAGCTACAAGAGCACTTGTTATCAGTCATTTAGTGAGGATAAAAGCCAAATATCAAGACAGAGATTTACATGTTCATTTTCACTTCATTGAATGGTGGTTTTTCATCTGTGCTGCTAATTAATTAGTTCATTTTCTGCAGCCATATACTTGTCCAATAAGGCACCCTTTAACCGATGAGAGCGCTGACACTAGTAATCATGTGTCCCAGCTCTATCATGCTAGAACCTTAGCACTTTATCATACACATGTACATTGTATGTATTGAGGCATATTAGCTTTTTGGCATTACTAATGTGAGAAAGTGATTGTAAATAACTTTTCCCATAACACTAAGTCAGTATGAAGATTTATTAGCTAATGTTTTATCTATTGGCAGTGTGTCAGTTAAACATGCACTCTAAAGCTATGGACTGTAATATATTTCCTAAGGGGGGATTAAGGAAAGTTTAAAGACTCTTTAAAAATGTAACTCTTGAACATGCATGTAAATATGGCCAATATGTTCTTGTTCCTTTCTTTTTCAGTATAGTTACTGTAAATTATGATGTAAGTGATATGTAAGTTATGATTGGATTGCCTTTACTTTTTTTGTTTTTCTGAGATTTCCAAAATGCACTGCATGCATTCAATGATCCTGCTGGATCTAGTTGGCTTTTGACGTAATTAGTACACAAAATGTATTTCTTTTTTAATGCTCCAACAAGTTTGCTATATTGCCATTGAGTAAGCAGAATTTCTTCTTGCTTATTTCCAGGATATTTTAGGTTTTTCAAAATGTGTATGTATCACTGCTGGTGGTCAATGAAAATATATACCCTTAAACATTTGCAGAGTTGTTAAAACTTAAAGAAAAAGTTTGGCCACTTGCAGGGTAACAAGCCATATTATCATCCTATGAAGTTTTTTAGCTGAGAAATGTTTAGCATGTAATTACTTAATAATTTTTTCTGCTGGATTGGTAGCGTACAGTAGGTACAGTGGGTTTATCAGAGCTTTCTTGCTGAAAACAGCAGCTGTCTGCAACTGGAAATGAGGTTGATGAAAGCAGAGTTTACGGTTAGCTGAAATATGCCAAAATGCTTAATACAACTGAAGGGAAGTGCAGAGTTGGTTATAATTCCCTGGGGGGTTTGTCACTACGTGCAACATCTTTTCCCGTAATTATTTGATCCATTACTTAAAAAGAAAAAAATGATTAGTGCAGCTTTAGCTCTACTTCACACCAGAAGGACAATAACTGATTTATTTTCTTACAAAACTGCAATCATACTGAAGTGATGATATATTCTTAAAGTGGAATTGCTTTGACTGCCTCTTTGATGACAAGCTCTCCATCTAAAAACTATCATTCTTCTACTACGTTCTCATTTATGCCCAACCATTGTCCTGTGGATTCACTTGTTTATACTGGGAATGCAGTAGGGTGGGAGGCAAGCTTGTTAGCATAGCCTACTGTAAATGCATGAAGATAAAACCTTGTTTTGTAGACAGTGCTGCAGTAGGAGTACAAATGTCACATCTATCACTGACTGGTTAAGTTCTTTCACTTTCTCGTTTGCACATTTTCTGTTGTTTGGTCATTTGGTGATTAATTAATTATAATGTTCTAATTTAAAAAAAAAACAAACAGAAGAAACATTGTCTAATATTATTGTAACCTTAATGTGTGTGTTGGCAGTCTTTATTTCACTACGTTTTTAAATGTGTGTGTGTATGCATGCGTGTGTGTGTGTGCGTGTGTTTGCTTGGGAGTTATTTTAATGAAGGAACAGTACATACAAAGATGGTAATGCATTTCAAGTCTTTGACCACTGCTAGAGGAACAACAGTGGAATGAGAATATTTTATTATTTCTAAAACGTTAACTCAGAGCACAGTGACCCGCCCACTTATTTTTATACAGCACGCATGAAAATACACCTTGAAATGACTTTGATTGGATACTACATCACATTTCGGATAATTACAGTGTGTGAAGTGGTCGATAGTAGCATTGTAGAACTCCTTTGGACGTGTGTGTGTGTGTGTGTGTGTGTGTGTGTGTGTGTGTGTGTGTGTGTGTGGGTGGGTGTGCGTGCGTGTGCAATTCTGTCATTCAGCCCTGGAGAGCTGCAGGTTGGTTGTGTTTAAAATGTTCTGTAATTACAGATTTGATTATTTTGATATTGATTGTTAAAGTGGCTTTATCTGTATTGTTGCAGCAAGATTATGTTTTATTTTTCGTTTTAAGAAAAATGCGATGCACTCTGGTGATTGATTAATTGATTCAATGGTATGCATGTGCAGTACAGTGGCTTTCTTTCAGTATTTTGAAAAAAGTCAATAAAACATTTTTTAAGCATCTCTCAGAAACAACTCTTTCGGACTGTTACTTCTAGTGGTGCACTGTTTTGAGTAGTTGTACTACTATTAGGCCTACTGCTGCAAATTTTGAATGATAGTTTTCTGAATCATCGAAACAGCATAATTCACATGATGTTCGGAGTATTGTTTTATCAGCTGTGAGCCAACTTTCTCTGGTACAGTATAACAGGCAGCACTAGTTCTGTGACTATAAAGTAAGTTTGGTTTTTTGATTTTAGGCCTTTATTTGTACAGGACAGCTGAAGGGGAGAGAGAGGGGGAATGACATACTGCAAAGGGCCACAAGTTGGAGTAGAACCGCTGCGTTGAGGAGTAATCCTCTATATATGGCTCTACAAGGTGAGCTACCCAAGCGACCAGTATACAGTATGTTCTAACTGAAAAAAAAAAAAATGAAATGAATGACGTGAAAATCTGCTTAAAGTTATCATTCTAAAGATTTGAATTAGGGCTGTCAGCATTAACACGTTAAACGCGATGTGATTAAGGGCCGAGCATAATGCATACATTTTTTGCATGCCGCCATTTATTAATTTATTTTCACTTCACTCGGCTTTTCGTCGTCCCTAACAGGCTACTATTTTGCCGTACTTCCTCGTAACACATCCTGCTGCTGCAGGAATAGCAACGCGGATTTCGCCGCCTCATTCCGGTGCCACTGATATGCCTGCACTTCTCTCTGATGCTCTGAAACAGACATTACAGGCAACAGAAACATCGCTGCACGTGACGCTAGTTAACACTATACTCGACAGCAGCTAACGTTAGCCTACCGCTAGCTAGTTAACACTATACTCGACAGCAGCTAACGTTAGCCTACCGCTAGCTAGTAGCTGGATTAAACACAGTTACAATGCTGACAGCTAATGCGAAACGGTGTAAAGTTCGTCTGTATTTCACTGTAGAGGATTCAACACCGGGATGTAACAACCTGCAGCTGTCGGAAAAACACAGACGTTCAATGAAACTGGTAATTTAATTTACAGCCTCGTGGTGCATTCAAAGTTGTTGTTAAATGCCCTTTTCCCATCTGGTGGTTGTCTTTGTCATTCAACAGCTATTTACTAGTGAAACAAGTTATTGTTATAGTGATTACATTATTATTAAACATTTAATTTTGACCATATGGCCTTAGCAATAAACAAGCCGTCCTTTAATGTCACCAACTGTTTAGTACCCTTCTTTTTTTTTACTTTCTTAAAAAGTATCGGTTCAGGCACCGTTAAGGCACCGGTACCGTTTTAAAAGATTACCGCTTGGATACCGCTTTAGCACCGGTATACAAACCAAACAATACCCAACCCTAATATTGACTCTATATTCAAATGTGTGACTAGTTTAAATATATAATAAACAAATACAAATCTTAAAATCAAGTTCATAAAGTCATTTTCTTTACATTCTTTTGATTCCCAATCAAGATACACTGGTAAGAATGGCTTTCCATTGTTAATATGAACTTAAAAACAGTTCTAAAATGCAAAATAATAGAATTTTAATCATGTGATAAAACATGCGATTAATCGCTATTAACTATAGAAATTCAACGATTAATCGCAATTAAGAAAATGTAATTGTTTGACAGCCCTAATTGGAATTAAATCAAACCCTGTGTTTGATACTATGTATGGTCAGCATTTTCTCTGCAACATCTATTTACATTCTTTCAGCCTGACTGTTTACCGTTCACTCTCCTACAGCTGTGTCACAGCTTTAACAACTTGTTGCTAATGCACATTTCCCACTACTGCTGCTGCTTCACATAACAAGTGTTAAACAGTCCCTCCAGAAAAAATGCAATTATGCAATCGCATAATTCAATGCATAATCAGCCAAAGTCTGCATATTTATGCGGGGGCCGCATTTTTTCAAATACATCGTACTTTCGCCACATAAATTGCCGGGGGCTTGCATGATTTCATAATCCACGCATTTTTGTTGCAAAAAAGTCACTTATAGCTTACCAGAAAGTTGAAAAATGTTGCGTTTACTTCACACAAGAGCAGCCACTTTCCCCTGTTGCCATGGGAACATTATGAAGTGACATAATTATGAGATTTGAACATTATCGAAAAGCTGCAAACCCCACGATGAAGCTATGATGAAACCGCAGTTTTTGCAAGTTCCCCCAATTTTTGCAAGTTCCCGCTATTTCATCACATAAAATTGCATAAATATCCAACATATTCCATCGCATTTTTTAAGAAAACGTGCCACATAATCAAGGATTTTTGCCCGCAACAATCACAAAAAAACTCAGCATTTTTCTGGAAGGACTGGTTAAAGGGAAAAAGTGTCACCCTCAATGTGGATGTCCAATTTGTACTGATGTAGTCTGTTGAAGAAATAACCTTTAAACATGCAGAAACACAGCCTCATGAGATGTCCTCGGCAACAGTATACAGCAAAAACATGGCGAAAACTGCCCACGCTGACATTCATTGCAGCAGAATATTTCAGTGTCTGTTGGTGTCAAAAGGGCACTTTGAAGAAGTGCACCACCAGCCGGTGTTGGCTCTCCGCAGCTCAAGTTGTGGAGGCTCCCTGCCGCCTAATTACATTAGTGAAACGGAAATGTCCATCATTAAGTTGTGTAAAATTGAAGTACCTTAACAGTAATCAGTTTATAGTCTGTTATGACCCATTTTTCACGGCCTTGTTGAATAACAGACCGTTAATAAGGACGTAGTTCTGATTATAGACTCTGGCGGACCATTTTTAAATCAATAAAGTCATTTTTAAATAAATTTGTGCTCAATAAGAGGAGCTCATACTGCTGAAGGGAGAGAGAGAGGGTGGAGGAAACAGGGATTGCTAACAGCGCTAATGGAAACACTGCAAAGAGATCATTACTTAGCTCAATGTTTAGCTCTATTAAAAGGGCGACCTGGCTTCTGAGGGAGAACCGTGCTCATCGGTGACACAGGGCTTGCATCAGCCTCTATAAAACCCCTACTTATAAAAAGCTACAGGTCAGCAGCACACACCCACAATCAGGACAGAGATAGAGCAGAAGAATGGCAGAGAGGAAGAGGAGGGCTGTGTGGCTATATTTTCAGGCCAAAAGTGAAAAAAACAAACTCAGATTGGACAGATAGTCTAGCTAGCTGTCTGGATTTACCCTGCAGAGATCTGAGGAGCAGTTAACCATAGTCCTCACGAACCCACCGGAGGTTAGAATGCCAGCACAAAGAAAGCCCAAGGCAACAGGTATCTGGCCTAAATGAGTGAAATCCGGTGGAATTTCCCTCGCAGCGGATCAGTCCCGGAAGTGGAACGTCAAGGATATATAGACTACTATATATCTCCATTTAAATTGAATGGAAACACCTGCATTTTTGCCGCACCATCTGATGGCCAAAGCAGGCTGTGTCAATGCAGACTAAGAGGATAATAGTTGTGCTAATAAGTGTGTGATAGATGTAAAATTATTCTGCATGTTAATCATTAAAGCCAGGCTGGAGTATGTTTTGAGAATTAATGTAAATTCCAAGCAAACTTTTTGTTTAGTCTTTTCTAATATTAACAGGGGAAGTGTTGTGATTTAAAATTTTAATTTGGATTTGAATTAGTAACGAGGACAAATTAGCATAAGGAAATGTACCCAGGTGAAGAGGGTCCTTCAGTGACTGTGTGGCTTCAATACAAGCTTTGAACTCTGGACTGACAGATGCTCTGTTCTATGCTACATAACTGCTGCTGACATTTACACATATTTTGTAGTTGAAGAGGTCTAGTGGAGCAGTAGTAATCTCAAGAGGGACATAAAACGAGCTGACCTGCTTCTGCTCCAATAAGTCAGCTTATTCCTCTATTTGCAAAATGTGTCCTTAGTGAATAGCTGTATTGGAAACCATCCCTCATTCATTCACTCACTATCCCCTATATAGTGTTTATTAAATAGTGAAATATATAGGGAACGACCAAACCAGATTTCGGACACTCACTGAAAACACATGGTTGCGTGACTTGCATCAGGAATTGCGCCCGTTGTTTGTGTGATGGAGGCGGGCACGCCCAGCATCATGTAAACAAACTGAAACAAAAATTATTTTAATATGCCCCTGAAACAAAGCGAGCACCCAGGAGGAAAGTAAAAGGTTGTATATAATATATTTTTGCCTGACGAAAGTCCACTCCATCTTTCCTTTTCAGTTTTCGCGGTGACTTCTGCTTCTTCTTCTTCTCCGGGAAAACACATCCACGTTGCATTGTGGTATACGGGAGTAAAATGTACGGTACATCTTATGTACACTCGAATTAAAGTAGAAGGTATAAATAAAAAGGTTACAAGTCTGTAATTTGTTCTTCTGTCACTATTTTAAATTGTTTTATGTCTGTTATTTGTGCTGCTGCCTGTCTGGGCCAGGACATTCTGGTTCTCAATGAGTCTTTTACTCTTGGTTAAATAATTAAATTAATAAACATTGCCATCCTTACAACTACACTGTTAGTAGCTGGAGGTTGTTTGTTTTAGGCCTCCAACCACATCATTGTCCTTAATAAAATATTCTGGTTTGGCTCTGATGCATCAAACATGCCAGATGAGCTCCATCGTCACACCATGAAGAAGTCAGTGTTTAAAATGACTCTTTCTTTTCCGTTGACAAATATCTCTCCCTCTTACTTAGTGACCTTGTCTGTCTTGGTTTTTATAGCTGTTTCTCTCAGGAGCTTCAATCCCCTGGAAAGAGATAGGCTATCAAAAGCACTATTTCATCACCGCAGAGAAGCACACAGAGAGACAAAGATATAAATAAAATGCTGCCGAGTGATGACCTCGATTGTGATAAGGAATACATGAATTCTGTGTTTGCTTGCTGAGTGTGTGTGTGTGTGTGTGTGTTTGTGTGTGTGTGTGTGTGTGTTTTATTGTTAGACCCACTCTAAGGAACTCATCTGTCGCTATCTGCCCATCTTGTCATGGCCAGAAATCTCACCTCTCCAGACTGGAATCAACACCGTGACTGAGATACTTCATCCTTGGAAAGAGAGACCCCAGGGAAATTGCATTGACTTCATGTGCATATTGTCCAGTTGCAATTCCATATTTTCATATTTGTCTCTGTGTGTCTATTAAAGCATGTTTATAATAATGACAAAAACAACAATAATGACGATAATAATAATAATCGTCCATACTGAAATACCATCCACTTTCAATAATTAGTGGTGAAATACCAAATCTCAACTGGGAACATGTATCTACCTACAATTGTTAGATAAATTATAATGGAAATAATTTGAATGACATTTAGTCTAGTTTTAGTCAATGAAAATTGTATTTTAGTCTCTTTTTACTAATGAATTCTATTTAATCCAGTCAATATAGTATAAGTACCTAGTAGTATAGACAAAACAAAACGTTGGCCAACAAGGGATGCTTAGTACACATTTCTCCCCATCTTTTTCCACAACACATTCTGTTTTCTTTTCCACTTCTATGTAATGAAAGTTTTTCCAAATGCCTTTCATTCTTTTTCTCGCAAAGACGAACCCAAGCTCACGGTCCCAGCTTTCTCTGTGTCAGACTTATTTTTGTTTGTTGTTGTTTACGCTCGTCTCACTCTCTAACTCACCGCTGCATCTTCTAAATGAAATAATGCGGCGACAGGGCTTGAGGAAGTAACGTCGCCTGCGTCTGCACAGTGCGACCCGAGTGCGACCTGATGCAGCCCCTGAAGTCAGAAGGAACAGAAATACTGCAATATAATAATAATAACGCGACTAAACGAGACAAAATAACGTTATGACATTTCGTCTCGTCTTCGTCTCGTCTCAACGAAAATGAAGAGACATTTTTTATTTTGTAAACCCCATTTAGTCTTGTTTTTATTCGTCAACAATATTGCATTATACATTTAATTATAGTCATCGTCATGACCAGGAAGCGTTTTTGTCACGTGATAAAGGTTCGTTGACGACCATATTTAGTCATAATTTTCGTTGACGAAAACAACACTACTGTACAATATGTTATATTGTTTGAAACCAACAAGGAAAGGCATTTTTTGTTTTTGTAACTAACAAAATGACGTATGCCCATCTGGTCTAAATGTGTTTTGTGGATCTTGAAAAGGCGTATGACTGGGTCCCCCGGGAGATAATGTGGGAGGTGCCTGCGGGAGTATGGGGAGAGGGTGTCCCTTCTCAGGGCCATCCAATCCTTATACGACCAAAGCAAGAGCTGTGTCCGGGTTCTCGGCAGTAAGTCTGACTTGTTTCAGGTGAGGGTTGGCCTCCGCCAGGGCTGCGCTTTGTCACCAATCCTGTTTCTGATATTTATGGACAGGATATCGAGGCATAGTTGTGGTGGGGAGGGATTGCAGTTCGGTGGGCTGGGGATCTCTTCACTACTTTTTGCAGATGATGTGGTCCTGATGGCATCATCGGCCTGTGACCTACAGCACTCACTGGATCGGTTCGCAGCATATTTTGAAGCACCTCTAAATCTGAGGCATGGTTCTCAGCAGGAAAACGATGGAGTTCCTTCTCCAGGTAGGGAATGAGTCCTTAGCCAAAGTGAAGGAGTTAAAGTACCTTGGTGTCTCGTTCGCGAGTGAGGGGACACTGGAGCTGGAGATGGGCCGGAGAATCTGAGCAGCGGGGGCGGTATTACACTCACTTTATTGCACCGTTGTGACGAAAAGAGAGCTAAGCCAGAAGGCAAAGCTCTCGATCTACCGGTCAATTTTCACCTATGTTCATAAATGACTGAGATCCAGGGTACAGGCAGCCAAAACTGTTTTTCTCTGGAGGGTGGCTAGCGTCTCCCTTAGAGATAGGTTAAGAAGCTCAGTCATCCGTGAGGAACCCGGAGTAGAGCCGCTGCTCCTTTGCGTCGAAAGGAGCCAGTTGAGGTGGTTTGGGCGCTTCCCTACGGAAGTGTTCCAGACATTATCAGCTGAGAGAAGGCCTCTGGGAAGAACTAGGACTTGGTGGATTATATCGCCACCCTGGCCTAGGAAGGCCTCGGGATCCCCCAGTCAGAGCTGGGTAAATGTGGCTCAGGAAAGGGAAGTTTGGAGTCCCGTGCTGGTTCTGCTGCCCCCCGCGATCTGACCCTGCATAAGTGTATGACGATGGATGGATACATGGATAGACAAAATTATGTGGTCCATTTGTTTTTTATTTCCAAACAAGCAAACGCTAAAATCAAATTCAAAAATGTAATGGCAAACAAAAGAAAATGCTAATAAATGAGTTATGAGTTATTATCAGCTGCAACTGAATAAACAAACTGGGTAAGTTATGTATAAAGTCACACCTGTGAGGCTCTGCTGTTCAGCGGCAATTTATCTTGGGATCCAGGGGAGGGGGAGTCTCAGGCGGTCTCCAGGTTGGGCTCAGGCAGGATAACTGTTTGTGGCCCGCGGCAACTTCAACACTTCAGTTTCATCATTACCAGGGACAAGGCAGCATTTGGCTTTCCGAGACCTTTTATGTCAAGGACTTGCTTCTTGACATAATGTTAACGATTTATAATCTGCATGATCATGTAGAGACACAATGCTTGCGCCCAAAATATTATCAATTTCAGTGAACTCTTAAAGCTTTGGCAACTTAATTTTGAGTAAACTTAGTTGTCCTGCATTGTATTTATTTTACTTGCTTTATTTTGGTGACCTTGGGTGCCATTCTGTTTTCCATTCCATCGGCGCTTTGCTCTGACCATTTCAAAACACATCAAAGGTTGGGGTTTTGTACAAAAAATGCCACACGTGATAAACAGTCAAGATTCTGGGCTTGCTGAAAACATTTGGGGCTTAGGCACCACAAAGCCACCCCTGGCACCGCCTATGAGGTACACATGATATGCTATATCAGTGCAACACAATGATGCAGAAAAGTCTGGGGCTAAAGCTGTGAGGTCTTAGGAAAAGTCAACAGGTAGAAACATGTAGAAGACATGGAAGTAAGAGGTCCAAAGTGTGATTGTTATGCTTGCTTGTGTTTAGAACTGACGTGTGTGTGTGTGTGTGTGTGTGTGTGTGTGTGTGTGTGTGTGTGTGTGTGTGTGTGTGTGTGTGTGTGTGTGTGTGTGTGTGTGTGTGTGGTAAAGTGAATGATCTTCATCAACAAGATGATTATGTCAACAAATTGAGGAAACCGGACAGGCAGCTGAGTCCATCCAAAGCTAATTGATATATCCAGACATTTCTTACCATCCATCGTGATGCTGGCTAATAAGTTTTACTTTTACTTTCATCCCAGGGCCTATATATTTTTATTTTCATTGCAAGATGATCATTTACATATAAATATCAATGCTGTGTTTACTTTCTTCACTGAGACCGACAGAAATGATAAGCCATCAATCAAAGCTCCATTTCGGGACGAGATGAGGACACTGATAGAAAAAGAAAGAGAGAAGGTGATGGAGATGAGAGGGGGGGGGGGGGGAAGCAGGTACTGCCCACTGTACCCAGGATAGAATTAGCCTTATGTCCCTGTGATGTTGAATACAATCAAACTGACCTGATCCTATTCGAACAATATCTGTCACATCCCAGTCTGTTGATTTAATTATTTTATTTAGCAGTTTTGTTTAGTATACAAACCTCTAGTCTCGTTTCAAATACTTTACTTCCTGCCCTTGTTTTGCTGCCTGTGTGACTGCCTACCTGATTAGTTTCACCTGTCCCCCAATATCCCTTTCGCATTGCCAGACCTATCTTCACATCACTGCGGAGGAGGGTCTGGCTAATCCACACAACATTCCAGGATAGGAGAATACGTGCTCTGGTTTATTGGCATTTCTTTAAACCAATCACAATCATCTCGGGCGGCGCTATGCGCCGAGCGTAGGTACGGTGCCTCTGCTAAATAGCCTTGGGAAGGAACTTGTTTTGGTGGGACATGTGGACGTAGGGAGGTGAGCTTTGGAATTAAAATGGCTGTTGAGTGTGTGATGAGAACTTTCCTCAAAAAAAAAGATAAATATAATTTGATTGTCGGTTCTAGCTCGGAGGATGTTTCCCCAATCGACCAGAGTTTGGAATGCAACAAGAAACACAAAGAAAGCGGGAGGTGAGGAACATCCTGAAGAACCACCAGCGGCACCGGAACCCGTAAATGTCAACTCAAAGTTCTTATTCATGCCCTGAGGACTGAGGAGCGTGGATAATGGAGGGATCTCTGAGGAGCCATACGCGAGGATACAAAAGAGCAGCCTTCCCAAAAGCCATGTAGATAAAAGCCCATGTTAACTCTGCCCCTTACCGATGGCAAATTTAAACATGATGGAGGAGAAACCGCACAAGTTCAAGTGCCAGTTATTTAGTGTTATTTCATGCCTTGTAATATAAAATTAATGCAACATGTGTTCATGTTAATTTTAGCCAAAACCCATTTAGTCTAACTAAATATAGTCATCAACCAACCTATAACAGCACCCTCCTAACTTGTGTATTGGTTATTTATCTGACTTCAGTAACGTAACAGAGTAACACGTTTATTATGTAACATTACGACGGTGACAAAAGTACCAGCGTTCATGTAACGTTAACTGAAAATGGGTTAGCTGCTGATTTTAAGAACCAAACTGTCTGTGATACATGATAAACCAGCACTAATTGTTGCATAAAACTCAACATACATCAAAGTGTTTTTGTGATTTTAGAGTGTGTGCAAATGCCATATAAATCTACATAAATTGTTCCACACACTTGCACTTTCAATATGAGGTGGGTTAATCAGGCAGAAACAAGAGACATCATTTTATACCAAACAAATAGCGCCAAAATTGCACTGCTGCAGGCTCTGCATAAACACTACCTCAGTTGTACCGTCCCACCCACCTCATCAACAAAAGTCCATCAATAAAAATAGCCAAGCCACATGTTGCATCATTACTGTGGATCTTTTGTTTGTTGGTCCACAGATTATATCCAGTGCTTCGATTGATTTTCAGTGTTTCTTTCAGAGTCTCAAAGCCATTCATCATAGTGCCAGGCACAATGCCTAACCCCCACTCTTCCCACCCACGTGCAGTACTTCTTTGAAGCTTACAGTTGAATTATCAGCAGGTGCTAGGCTGGGTGCTATTTAGGTGGAGCAACTGATTACAGTAGGGGCATTTGTCATCGTCCTAAAATACCCTTCACCAGGATCAAAACCAATGAAAGAGACAAAAATCATTTCACCTCCCTCTTTCACCCTCCTGTATTTCCATCAGAAAACGTGATGGTGGTGATAGTCGAAGGTCGTTCTCAGAAAATTCTTCACTTTTTGAGCTTACATAAATCTCCAGACAAAGCGAGTCCTGCGATTCCCTCCTGTCGATTACCAAGCAACCAGCCAGCCAACTGCTGAGCAGATTGATTTCTGCTCTTACTGCGCTATCATTGGTGTGCAGACAGGGCTTAGTGGATAAAGCCATAGAGGAGCAGAGATAAATATTGTCGCTATTAATAGGTAGCACTGCAGGTAGCTGGCTTACCTGCTGCTCATCCAAAGTTAAACAATGTAACTTTTAAATCTAAAAAAGTGCATTACATTAACACATCTTGTATGTTATGCTTAGGTCAAACCACCCATCTCATGCAAAGGCCGATGAGGTGGTGGGGCATTTTGGGGAAGCTGGACAAGAAGCTTTTGAAGTGCAAAAACTGGTGTGTTTATTAACAAAAATGAATGCTCAAACAACGGGCACAAACTGATCCCAGATAGATTAAAAAAAAAATAAATCAACTTATGGCCAAATAACAGCAAACAAGCAAAATAGCAACCTCTCAGCAAGCTGCCCAATCCTTCAACCCTCTCCCCTTATCCTGAAGCTTTTTGAACTCAGCCTCACCTAATTGGCACCTACCACCTGAAGCCTGGGGTGAGAAAAACTGAGAAAAAAAAGAAGAAAAAAACACTCGGATCTGGAAATACCATGACATGATCTTATGGAAAGTTAAGATGGCTGCTGAAGGGCTGGGTGGTTTGTCAGGTTCCACTCCAATCCTTTTAAGGCGTTACTATTATATCTAGTCTTTATTTCGTGGGAAATAAAGACTAGATATAACAGTTGTATCATTAGACAACACCATCACCCTAGTCCTCCACACTGCCTTCTCCCACCTGCACCAGAGGAACACATATTTATGTGAGAACCCTGGTCAGTGACTATAGTTCTTCACGTTTATAATAATGGCAGGCTGCTGGCTAACTGTGGATGTGTTGTGTCCCCCAGGGCTGTCAACGTAGCATGTTAAGCTGGATCAATCGATATTGAAATGTATCAATAAATAAGATCTCTGCTGTATTACTGTGTTGTAAGTGGCATGTAATCAATACAAAAGTATGCTGTGTGGCAGAAAGCAAGCTGTATTACAGTTACTAAGTAATATTCTTTCTGTGACATTGTATGATTTACGATTACTCTCGAACGTATCATCTGGATGATGATTTGGATTGACCATAGACAGTATATAAGAATGGACCAACAGATCCCGTTTCTCTGGACGGAGACCAGTGAAGGCCATTAGAAGCACTTTTCCGGTGAGCGCCGAGCGTTACTGCGCAGCCTCCAACTGAGAGCGACGACGTAAATGCGACGTGAGCAACCTGTCTGAAAGTTGTAAGTCTTCTGGTAGCTGTGCCAAGAGAAATCTCAATCATTCCCAATCTAGCAGAGACGGAGAGCGTAGGTATATGTAAGGAGATAACATAGGGACAGGTTAATTATTGCTAACTAAAATGCTAGTTAACATTAGTAATTACACTTAAACAGCTAATGTAAGTCAAAACAGTCTGCGAGCTTCTCCTGTACTATACGGTAATTCCTCTACTATGCGACAGTAAGTCGCGTGGTTATGACACAATCGTTAGCCTATTTTTACAAAAACGTCTGCTACGGAGCCATAACGTGAGGTACAAGGTAATGGAGCCTTTCATACATTGTCGTGTTTCTTTAGAAATAAACAATGGACAAATAAAGTCTTTAAACGCTTTAGATGTAAAGTTATTTGCTGTCAAAGTGACGTCAAAATGAATGGCAGTCAATGGAATGCTAACAGGGGGTGAGTGCTTATTAGCATCAAAATGGCGCCATAGGAGGTTCGGGTTGTGAGGAGACGCTTACCCCCTTGGTTTTGACGGAAGTTAGAGGAACTCTAGGGGTCAAAGGCTTTATGACACCACTGACAGACGGATTTCTCTGGGTTTGAACATTGTTGACATTTAGGATAGTAAAATTAAAAGTTAACACTAAACCAGCCAGCTTTTATGTGAAAAAAAAATGGCAGAGATAAACAGACTTACTTGAGAGGTGGAGGTTCCATGTGAACTTGTGTAAGCCATTGCAGATATGCAATGGCTTCCACATATATATATAACACATCTGTGAGGATGCTTGTGTAGGTGCGGTCTCTTGCCAGTATGCAAAGTATATGCAAATTACCTGTAAACTGTGCTCTCTTTGTCCCTCCCCTCAAGCCCCTCTCTCTACGCCAAAACGGTGACAGAAAGTTAAAACTGAAAACCAGTGACGTAAAAATCCTGACAGCGTAAAAAAAAACTGTCACTGAAAAAAGACAGACATCAAGAAAAAATGTAGATTGACATTAAAAAAATGCAAAAAAAAATGTCAAATTGAAATAATATAATAGCATTGTGAGATTTATTAAATTTTGATGTTTGTGTTTTATATTTCAATTCAACATTTTTCAGTGTCAATATTTGTTGTTTCAATGCCAATTTTTATTTTCAATACCACAGGTTACTTTACTAAAAGGAAAATCGTTTAAATGCATGAGGTAAGCTGACAACAAGTGATGTTAATAACGTTATACGATAAGTGATTGCAGAAGGAGTGAAGGAGTGAAGACGAGCACTGCTCCTTGTTAACACGTTCTAAGTTTACACTTGGTTGGCATGGAACCAGCTGCTTAGCGGTCAAATGTTAACGCTGGATTATAATAATAATTTTGTATTCATGAAAAAAGCAACATTTCAAAGTGGCTTGTTTGGTGCATATTTTTTCATGTAGCTCTTAGTCTCTGCCCTCCTTTGCTACCAGATGGGTCTGACCCATGAGTTTGCTGGGGAGCAGAGGGAGCACTGCCCCCTTGGTGGCTGAAACGGATAATTGCATTGTTTAAAAAATGAGTGGAATAATTAATTATATCTGGCATGACCAGATATTTTATAAATATCTTAAATAACACAAAACAACTAAATGTGGTAGGTAATACATCAGATTTCATATACTGCTTTAGTAAAAAAAATATTACCTGGCTGACGATGGGAGCAGCAGGACGCAAAAAACGAAAGTTACTGTTGCACTATGTCTGGACATCTTGCAGTGCCAACGTTGCAATAAAGGTTTCCTAAATTCTATGTATATACATGTGATGTCAGCTTACTAATTGATTGCGGGTTTTGTGTAGATTTGGACTTGTATACGTTTATTCCACTTTGTTTAAACGGCGAAGTGGAGAGGCCTCGTTCACCTGGTTGGAGCTGGCTGGTGAATGTGAGGCTCGTATCGGCCTTGCTGGATACACCGTGACCCTTTTTGTGGATCTGCTGATCGCTGTGGATTACTTTTTTTTCGTGTCATTGGATTACGGCAAAATACGGTCTTTTTTCTCGTAACGTTTTATGGTGTGACTGCGCTTCGTTTCTGCGTTTGGAGAGGCATCTCAACAGACCATAGGTCCAACACTGATTGTTCACTGTTACATTTTAGTTGAATTTAAGGGTCGGGGCATTCCACCACCGTCTGTCTATTGCATTCCAAGACAGCCGTGCCGCGATTGGATTTCATAAGGGCGAATTGTTCAATTGTTACAATGTAATTTAAAATCTGCTTTAAAAATATACATATATGTTTTGTAATATAATGTTCAGCTTCGGCAGCTTTACCTATGTGCTAAAATATACGACTGAGGAAGCCTAGTAACGAGTCCATAGCAACCAGTGTTGAATTGGTTATTTCCCAGTGTCCTTTGCTGAATGGTCTCAATGTTTTATTGTTTTATTTCATGTGAATACTAGTTTACTAGAGGAGTAACTTAGTATTTGAAGTAATGCAGTAATGCATGAAGTGTGCATTTAGTTTCCATGCTTATTGTGTTTCCACAAGAATGTTAGTGAGTAAATCTACTGAAATGGCCACCACACCATAACAGAGGAGTGGGATGTGTAAGATTAGAATGTAGAGGTTAACTTGTGTATGACATGGCTGTAAAAAAAAATCAACTGGCATCTCTTTATTTTTGCTATGCGCAAACTAGCATAAGGAGAGGGTCATACCACTTAATCAAATCATTTTGGAGGGTCAAAGAAAAATTACTATTGATGAGGGGAGGTTAAGGTCTTTTTAGCCTAAAGGTTCCAAAACTCTTCCGGTGGCCCCTTAAATAAGTAACCAACAGTCCCATAACAGTGATTTTATAATGATATGTGAGACATTTCTCAGCACAAAGACAACAGTGTGTCCTTGTTAAAAAGGTTGCAAACCAAAGCAAAATAAATAAAATGTTCAGCAGGGCTAGGGGCATTTGAGGGCAGAGAATTTATGCTGAAAACTTCCAAAGCAATAGTAACCATACACCACAATAAAAACATGATGTCACTACAGGTAATGACATTTCAGATTTATGGTATTTATATAAAATTCTACATGATTAACGCTGTTGGATGTAGTATTAATACAATTTACTGTACATCAGAACATTTACTTTATAATGGATTTTTTATAACACAGAACTTTGGAGCAATGGAAATATCATCATACTGTATAATTGACAATTTCAACATGGTATTTACCGACTGTTATTTCCCATTGCCCCCCTCCACCCTTTGTGAAAAAAAAAAGATCAAAGCATGTCTGATAATGCATTAATTATTTACAGCACAGCACCATAAGACATTATAATATAGCATCTACTGCATACTGATCACTTTATCTGTGAGATCTGTCTGCTTAGAAATATGTAAAGATGTTTAATTTAATCATATTTATAGGATTTGGTTCTTTGGTGATAATGGGTGCAGGGAAAGAGAGAGCTCATATGACATGTCAGCTATATATAAGTAGCTGCTATGACCACGATATCCATGGAAACACATCAGGCAGTTACCTCCAAGTTCTCTCCAGAAGTGACCAGCTTCATATAGAATAGAGCTAATGAGATAAATATAACAGAGAGCAACATATATGAGGAGACAGAGTTCAACGTCAACCTGGATAAGCACTAAGCGACACCATTAAGGTGTTATGGTACAATCTCTATGAATGTTACAGATATAAATAACTACAGGTGGTCATTTTCTTTGTCACACAGGTCAAGTTCTCTGATATATGCTTAAGATGAATATGTGTGTGAACCATTTTTACAGCAAATGTGTAGAGGAGGAGGCTGCCTTTTCCCAAGAGACAAGTTGGAAAACCAGGAGTTTCTAAGTGAAGTGAAGATCTCGCTGGCATAGCGATAGTGTGACAGTGAATGGAGTGCACCCTCCCCCCACCCTGGTTTTGAGCAGATAACGGAAGCCAGTATTGCATATAACGGCCGTCATGCACTTTCCCTCCATAAATTATACATGGCCTGTCATTGTATCTGCAGAAAGGCAACCTCGCCTGCGCCCCGCTGAGGCTGGATACCCACTGCCAGAGGAAAGCAGAGGTGGAAAAGATGGATGATGCACCAAGTGGAGAGAACACAAAGGAGGGACAAGCTATCTATCAATCTGCCCCAAATATGGCACACAAAGTGGGCAGTTGTGGTAACTGGAGGAAAAAAGGGAAGAATGAACACTGAGCCACAAAATCCAAGCAATTAAAAGCATCACTGGGCCCTGGAGGACGTTAGTGGAAATAAAGTGGAAATGAGTGGATATTGAGCCTGATGTATATAACAAAGGGTATTCATAATTTAAATGCATGCATTTAGTCTGATAATATGCTGTTAGCAAGTCTGAGCGTGCTCTTCTTGTGGGTTGTTTAAAAAGAGTGTGCAACAGGTTGACCAATGATCTTAGCACAAACTTTGAGTTGATTATATAATTTAGTTTTAAGTTTAACAGATAGGCTGCTAAACGAGGCTGTGCTGCAGTACAGCATAAAATAGAGATAATCTGGTTCCAGTGGATCTAAGCCTACGGAGAAAGAAAAGGCACAAATATTCTCTATGTAAGGAGGCCATGATAGATTGTGATCTATCATGACAGAGGGGAGTTGCAGAAGCCTAGACTCGAGATCAGAAGAGCAAGGGCCAAAACCTGTGTCACCTTCTTAGGTCTTTCTGATGTTGTGGAGCATGAATCTTCGGGAGTGGGTTGTTGGCAGTGAAGAATAGTTGGTAATTCAGTGTTACACCCAGGTGCCTTGCACTCCAAGCCACAGACACCACAGAGTTCTCACTGACTACATTTACATGCACATGTTATCAGGGTTCTCAAATTTTATCAAAAGTTTGGAGTGAGATTACATGCGTTAGGGGAGGAGGAGCCATCCCAATATTTGCCGCAGTGTCCCCCCACCTGCTTTTTGCTAGAAGTTCAATTTTACAATTTTAAATTTTTTATAATTGTGATGTAGACTGTCACTGCTGTTTTCTGTTCTGGTGATCTTCCTGCTGTGGTTTCTCCGGTGCTCTGCCTGCTGCCATTGCCAAGTTCGCCTTTTTCATATACTGTATCCCCTTGACTATCACCGGGATTCGTGAGTATTTAGTATATTGCACGTGCATTTTATTTTATTGCTTGTGTAAACATGTGAAACAGCCATCACAGTTTTAGGCCTCCAGGCTCCCAAGCTTATACTCAGGCCTGCAACAGGGTTTTCTTTTCTTTGTTTTTTGATTGCTGAGTATGAATGTGTCAGTGTGCGCTAATTAAGTGTGCATTTATTTTAATAAAACCTAAGCAGAGGTAACAATTTATAGTATACTCTGAAAGCTATATTGAGGCAAAATATTATTTTGTGTGTAATAAAAAAGTAGAGTACAAAGAGTACTTTTGTTTATTTATATTGGCCTCACTTGTGTTTATTTTTCTAATACACCATAAATGTGTTTTCATATTATGTTTGTACTTTAACTACATACATTGGTTTATTGTATTTAAAGTATACTTGTTGGGTCTTAGATTTTGTACATGAGGTTTCAGTCTGTCTAATCAAGGTTAACACTAAACTTACCTAATTCATATTGGTGGCACCGCCAGTTATTTTAATGTTATTGAGAAACATAGATTGCTAACAAGCATTAGTTAGTACCGGTAATAGCGCCATCTAAAGTAAAAAAAGAACCCAGGCACCTTCCCATAGTACTACTACACTATATAGCTACATGGGACAGGTGTTACAACTACAACTAGGCACTACAGCTGACAGCGTGAAGGGGGTCTTCTCCAACATAAACCAACAGAAGGCTGCTGGTCCAGATCACATTCCAGGCTGCATGTGGAGGACTACGCAGAACAGCAAAAGGACATCTTCACAGACATAGCCAGGGTGGCCATCTGTTTCAAGAGGGCCACCATAACCTGGATTTTCCACTGGGCCAGTCTGTGCTGCATTCTGGCAGCACCCACTGACATATATATAATGGACCAACAGATCCTGTTGCTCTGGACGGAGACCAGTGAAGGCCATTAGAAGCACTTTTCCAGTGATGGCTGAGCGTTACTGTGCAGCCTCCAACTGAGAGAGACGACGTAAATGTGCCGTGAGCAACGTGTCTAAAAGTTGTAAGTCTTCTGGTAGCTGTGCCAAGAGAAATCTCAATCATTCAGAATATTGCAGAGACGGAGAGTGTAGGTATATGTAAGGAGATAACATGGACACAGGCTAATTATTGCTAACTAAAATGCTAGTTAACATTAGTAATTACACTTAAACAGCTAAAGTGAGACGAAACTGCCTGCACGCTTCTCCTGTACTATACGGTAATTTCTCTACTATGCGACAGTAAGTCGCCATATCGTGAGATACAAGGTAATGGAGCCTTTTATACATTGTCGTGTTTCTTTAGAAATAAACAATGGACAAATAAAGTCTTTAAACGCTTCAGATGTAAAGTTATTCGCTGTCAAATTGGTGCCAAAATGAATGGCAGTCAATGGAATGCTAACAGGAGGTGATGGCTTTGTAGCATAAAAATGGCGCCACAGGAGGTTCGCGGTCTGAGGAGAAGCTTACCCCCTTGGCTGCACCGTGGTTTTGTCCGGTTTCCGCCACGCGCCATACCACACAGGGAGCCTGCCCTAACCCTATCTACCTTCCACACCAAGCACTCCTGCAGGTTAACTTCATGCCTTCTCTTTTCTGGCGTTATCCTGATAAAAAGGATCTGTGATGTCGTATTATTTTTCCACCTCCAAGATGAATCTCTTGTCCATGTTGTTGTAGAGGAGACCTATATGATATTGGGGGTGTCTTTTGGTAAATTGACTGGATACCTTCGCTGTTTCACTTCCTGCCCGGCTGTTTGAACGCCCCGCAGCTCGCATGAAAATAGACCTGGCGCATATCTTTAGCGGAGCGGAGCGGAGAGCCACTTCACACGCATCTGGGACGTAACGTGACGTGGGTGGTGGAATATCAAGCATTGACTTGAATGGTATTGATTGCTCGCGGAGGTTGCGGCGCTTCCAGAAGGCAGCTTAGACGGCCCAGTGAAAAAATAGGATGTTGATATGTATTCATCCTTGTACTATATGTATAATTGTTGTCTAGCTTTGTGTATATTTTTCTATTTATTTCTTCTTTTGAGTGGAGCTGCTCGGGAACGCAAAATGAATTTCGGTGTGAACTGACAATAAAGTTGTAAAGACACTTCTGTCGGGATCGTGCTCATTGACTTAAGCTCGGCTTTTAACACAATATTGTAACAACAGCTCATTGAGAAGTTGTTGCTGTTGCATGGCTCCTTATTAAAATTACGTTTTATTCTATTTTAGCGTAGTTTATAAAGTGCTTTCATTTATGAACTTTTACAATATTCTATTTTTGCTGAAAATTGCTCCTGTGTGCACCACTATACAAATTTGTGAATTTTGTGAATATTTTTGCTCCAATGATACATTATTATTTTGGTGACCCCCTGACCTTTCCTCTTGTGTCACCACCATTACATCTAATTGTCTGCTTTAACACAATGAAAACATATATAAGAGGAAACATGTTCAACTCATGTTTTTAAAGTGTAGGGCACAGGCTTTACAATTGATACATGAGATACTTAAAAAGTCTGCACAATGTGAAAAATGCAAATATTTTAACCATAAACCGTTTTAGTCACTTGGGAAAAGCAGAAGGAAGTTGTAAAAACAACACTAAAATATCATCACCTAATAAGTGACATGGAGATTCTGACCACCCGGCAAACATTGTCTCACTTTAATTTGTGGTGTTGTGATGTACTGCTGACCTGTTGGTGAACCTCTTTGGATTGGAAGGTTATTTTGTTACTTAATATTTCACAGACTAGATGTTCCCAATGTATTTGTATTAGTCCACCTTGTTATATATACAGTATTAGTTGAGATTGAATTTTAGACAGACTTAGCATGGAGGCATATTAATAAAAACATTTTCCTCTTTGATCTCTCAGATTTAGGTTCTTTTTTTGTTGGGCCTCTTTCAACAATAATTGAATGGTTAAACTGGTTTTAAAGGGCAAACAAACAGCCATAATCCATATAGTTTTTATTCAGATGACAATCTGTGTTTTGATGATATAGATACCCCTGAAAGATATTTTTTTGAGAACATGTTGCTCTTATTATCCTTTTAGTAATTTCAATCTTTTGTAATTTCAAAGGTTTGTGTTAAAGGACATATATTCAGCTCTTTCAGTGCAGACAAGACAGCAGCTGCAGTAAAAGTGAACATGATAGAAGCATGATGGGGTACTTTTCAGATGGATATACATTGTTCAGAGACTAAATCTTGGAGCTTGCAGATGGGAAAATGCAGCAATTTTCTAGAAATAGACAAGAGCTGTCATGGGACAGATCTGCCTCTCTACAGACCTCCAGATTCCACCACAGTGAACATAACATACACTCAAACTGTACACTCAAATGGTACCCTAACCTTAACCATCACAACTAAATGCCTAACCTTAACCCTTACCCTCACCCTAACCGTAACCTAATTCTAACCCTAATCCTAAAACCAAGTCTTAACCCTCAAACAGCCCTTTAAAGTTTGGCCCCACAAAGCTGTCCGGACCCCACAAGCATACTGCATTCCCGGTTTTTGGACCCACGAATATAGTTAAACAAGAACACACACAAGCACACACACACACACACACACACACACACACACACACACACACACACACACACACACACACACACACACACACACACGTAAAAAACTTTGACTTTGGCTGGCTAATAAGTATGAGTACAAGGGAAGGAAGATTCAATAGAGAAAGAGAGAGTAGAATTCCAGTTTATCTGACTGCATTCATGTGCATATCTTCACTATGTGTTATGTAAGAGCAAGAAACATTCAGAGGATCATATATTTAAATACAATGCATTAAATTTGATGCATTAAATCAAAATAAATAAAAGCATGTTTACATAATATTTTGTTAGCCTCTCTGTATGCAGGCATATGTTTATGGCTACTGTGCCTGAAGGGAGTAGGAGGCAAACCTGTGAGGAAGGAAGTGGAACAGAGGGCAAGACTGATACTCACTGTAGTTGGGGAAAGCTTCACTGTGTTATTTTTAATGACAGATACAGGCAGGGATTTCTGCCCTGTATGTGTCAGTGTGTGGGTAGTCTCGCAATGCAAGGTATGGCTACACCACACATATATTTTGGGAAAGTAGAAAAAACTCTGGGTTGAGTGCATTTCTTTAAACCAATCCCAAACTTCTTGGGCGAGCAAAGCTCCGGAAGCAGCAACAGCGCTGCAAAATAGTCTCGGGAAGAAAACACCACATTAAATATTAATTATTAACTGTTCACACAATACAGTAATGTTAGCTATTTAAATTAGCTGGATACATGGTTAAACATAATTAGCTCTTACCAGTGTATCACCGTGTGTACTTTGTCCACAGCAATCCTCTCCAATCGGTCCCAAAACGTCACAGTTACAGAGAGAAGGTCATATTCTTTGTAAATCTTTACAATCATTACCTGCCTTGTTGCACAATCCAAATTTCTTCAAACCTGCCGTTTTCAGCGTGTAGCTTGCTACCTCGATGTTTGTTGTTGTTTCCTGAAGTGAAGAGATTTTGACATCCGGTGCAGGCAATTATCCTGGAAATGAGAGAGACATGCAGCAAATGGCCGCAGGTCAGAACCGAACCTGCGGCCGCTGCGGCAAGGACTGAGCCTCCGTATATGGGTGCACGCTCTACCAGGTGAGCTGGGTGGTAGTATTTCATGCAGGCTGGTTTGAGGACCTGCCCACTGATACCATCAGGTCCTGCTGCTTTTTTTGGTATACAAGCCTAAAATCCCTCCTGACTAGTGCTGGAAGTGGAGGGCTTTAGGGGCTGCAGCCCCACCTGGTGATGGCTGTAGCCCCTACAGCTTTCACCTGGCAATAACCTTGAACTTATAAACAAAGCAGTTCCTGTTTACAATGAGCCAGAGAGCATTTGGGTCAGTCACCTATGTTCTTTCCAACTGTATTTGAAGAAAAGTATATGCACTGACCTAGCCTAGAAATCTAGATGCAGCCTAGCGGCAGCAAATGTAATTTGCAGCCAGGGTCAGTCTAGCAACTCTCCGTTGGCTTGCAAGCTGGAAAAACCAAACTCTGGTCAGGCCAATCACATCGTGTATAGAGTCGGTGGGCGGGGCTTAACATAATGATGGCAGAGTTGCGACGGTTCCACGTGAATTCCCTGCTACTTGAAAACAAAGAAGATGGCTGCTGCTGCTGCTGGTGAACAACGGTCTTTGGAATCGGCTTTGGCCGCGACTCTGGAAGACTTTGAGTTAAGCTTTTCTTTGAGAAAAGAACAAAGAACGGCACTGAAGTCATTCTTAAAAAAGGAAGATGTGTTCAGAGTTTTGCCGACCGGATACGGCAAAAGTTTAATCTATCAACTAGCGTTACTCTGGTTGGCTATGAGTGCAGAGGGAATTTGAAAGACAACCGTTTATCCCGCCCCTCGAATTGAGCCTTGCCAATGGTGAGTTCCCAGACCCAACATCTGGATGTGGGGCAGGCTTGTCAAACTAGCACTGACCCACCTCACACAAAAAAACACACAAACCTCTGATATTGGTTAGACTATCATGGGAATGCTAACGTTTTTCTGATCAACAAAAGCTAATGACACATTAATGGATGGTCGATTATGGACAACAAGACTAAGAATACTGGATCAAAGAGTATGGATTTATTGTACACAAGTCCTCGAAAAGAAGCAGAAGTTCCAGACTGGATAGAAAAGATTTTGAAAGTCCTATGATCTCACTCGGAACAGGAAAGCAGTGGATAGGCGCAGCTGTTAGCTTTCAGAGGACGAAGACGGTAAGGAGCCAGCATTTACCGATGTAATTAAATCATCAATAAACTGCTATCGTATATGACAAGATCGGTCTCAGAGGCTTTAAACGCATGCACGTATACAGTGGGGCAAAAAAGTATTTAGTCAGCCACCAATTGTGCAAGTTCTCCCACTTAAAAAGATGAGAGAGGCCTGTAATTGTCATCATAGGTACACTTCCACTATGAGAGACAAAATGAGAAAAAAAAATCCAGAAAATCACATTGTAGGATTTTTAATGAATTTATTGGTAAATTCCTTGGTAAAATAAGTATTTGGTCATCTACAAACAAGCAAGATTTCTGGCTCTCTCAGACCTGTAACTTCTTCTTTAAGAGGCTCCTCTGTCCTCCACTCGTTACCTGTATTAATGGCACCTGTTTGAACTTGTTATCAGTATAAAAGACACCTGTCCACAACTTCAAACAGTCACACTCCAAACTCCACTATGGCCAAGACCAAAGAGCTGTCAAAGGACACCAGAAACAAAATTGTAGACCTGCACCAGGCTGGGAAGACTGAATCTGCAATAGGTAAGCAGCTTGGTGTGAAGAAATCAACTGTGGGAGCAATTATAAGAAAATGGAAGACATACAAGACCACTGATAATCTCCCTCGATCCGGGGCTCCACGCAAGATCTCACCCCGTGGGGTCAAAATGATCACAAGAACGGTGAGCAAAAATCCAAAACCACACAGGGGGACCTAGTGAATGACCTGCAGAGAGCTGGGACCAAAGTGACAAAGGCTACCATCAGTAACGCACTACGCCGCCAGGGACTCAAATCCTGCAGTGACAGACGTGTCCCCCTGCTTAAGCCAGTACATGTCCAGGCCCATCTGAGGTTTGCTAGAGAGCATTTGGATGATCCAGAAGAGGATTGGCAGAATGTCATATGGTCAGATGAAACCAAAATAGAATATTTTGGTAAAAACTCAACTTGTCGTGTTTGGAGGAGAAAGAATGCTGAGTTGCATCCAAAGAACACCTACTGTGAAGCACGGGGGTGGAAACATCATGCTTTGGGGCTGTTTTTATGCAAAGGGACCAGGACGACTGATCCATGTAAAGGAAAGAATGAATGGGGCCATGTATTGTGAGATTTTGAGTGAAAACCTCCTTCCATCAGCAAGGACATTGAAGATGAAACGTGGCTGGGTCTTTCAGCATGACAATGATCCCAAACACACCGCCTGGGCAAACGAAGGAGTGGCTTCGTAAGAAACATTTCAAGGTCCTGGAGTGGCCTAGCCAGTCTCTAGATCTCAACCCCATAGAAAATCTTTGGAGGGAGTTGAAAGTCCGTGTTGCCCAGCGACAGCCCCAAAACATCACTGCTCTAGAGGAGATCTGCATGGAGGAATGGGCCAAAATACCAGCAACAGTGTGTGAAAACCTTGTGAAGACTTACAGAAAACGTTTGACCTCTTTCATTGCCAACAAAGGGTATATAACACAGTATTGAGATGAACTTTTGTTATTGACCAAATACTTATTTTCCACCATAATTTACCAATAAATTCATTAAAAGTCCTACAATGTGATTTTCTGGATTTTTTTTTTTTCATTTTGTCTCTCATAGTCTCAAGTGTACCTATGATGAAAATTACAGGCCTCTCTCATCTTTTTAAGTGGGAGAACTTGCACAATTGGTGGCTGACTAAATAGTTTTTTGCCCCACTGTATAATAAGATTTTCAAGGGGCGTTTTCAGGGTTTTCATGCACAATGTGGCCTTTCCAATCTCTATTTCATCTCTCCGATTGGCAGGCAGTTTTCTGCTGTGAGTCTCTGAACACAGTGTTCTCTGCAGTAAAAGTATGTCTCTCTTTGAGGACTAAAAAGGTATTATGGGAAGGATCATGAGGTCAGGAGAGGCCACAGTCATAGATTACCACTTTAAAAACTGTATCTACAGTTCAAAAGGAGAAAACAGAGAAGCCTCACTCACTTACACATTATGTGTGTATGACCTGACTTGATGACCTGATATGATACAGCGAACCAATACCCGCTGTAGTGAGGTGTGATTAGTTGAGGTATACCGTCTCCTAATGAAAGATGACAGCTTTCTGTGTGTGTGTGTGTGTGTGTGTGTGTGTGTGTGTGTGTGTGTGTGTGTGTGTGTTTGCATGCATGCTTGAGTGCGTGTGTAGCAGTGCGTGTGTGGCCAGCTTGTCATCAGATGCCACAACAGAGTTTTTATCTTTTAACTTTAGCTCAAGCACACCATATCTAAGGCTGACAACACAAGACAGGGAGTATTGCATGGTATCATGAATGTAGGCCAAATGGCCAGGACAAACTTAGCTATTGCAGAGATTGCTAATAAAGTCTCCTGTGAAAAATTAATCCACAAAGGATGTTATCTGTCAGACAGAGCTTTGTCAGAGTGCTGAGAGGAAAGCACCACTCAGACTTGCAGACTTTTTTAGTGATTTCTTACTTGGCTTCTAGCCATGGCTGAATTTAACAATGACACACACTACTTTTCACCTTGGTTTCATTTGAATGACTAATGTGAAGTTATGAATATATATATATATATATATATATATATATATATATATATATATATATATATATATATATATATATATATATATATATATATATATATATAGGGTTAAGGTTAGGGGTTGGATAAAAACTGAATGATCACCAGGATATATCACTGTAATGTAAAGAACAGAGGACTCCGGAAAGGAAAAAGGGGCTTGTGCTTTATAGGGAATAAGGACACCAGGAATACTAAAATACTATCATATTTCTGCTCACCTCACTGTCCATCAATTGCAGGTCACACTTTCTATCAAGGGAATTTACATATGTCAGTATCACAGCAGTCTACATTCCACCACAGGCGAGTACAGAGGATGCCATGTTGAATCGTTGCAAAGACCTGAATTAATAATTAATAATCATGCTCATTGTTGCTGGAGACTATAGTCAGGCTAACCTTAATAAATATACCTAGTAAGACTTTTAATACATTACAATCAATAGCCTACTTTTAATGCGTGTAGCCTATTTTACTGTCCAACACAATGCTGACTACAGCTGAAATTCAGCTATTGTCTTATACTGTTGACATATATTTATTGTGAACTGTAAACAAATCTGCCTTCTTCTGTACATTAAATCCATCTGGGAATATTTTCCCTGTAAAATCACTATCAATGTTCAGAGGATGTTAATAGAGACCATAGAGGGTATCTGCCCGAAGCTTTTATTGTGAAGGGTAAAACAGAAGTGGTGATTTTTGACATGTGTTGCCTTTGACTGTGTAAATAAAGATAATAAAGAGGAGACAGTGGAGTCTCAGTTCGGAAGTGGTTGTTATTTTATTTTATAATTCTCCCAAGTTCAGGCGACACAAAACCCTTGGCTACATTAGTGGCAGCGGTGAGATGTTTTCTCCCTGGACTCCCATCATATGTTTACTGCATAGTGTTAGGCAGTTCGTTGAAGTTATGTCAGTTAACGTTAGCCACTGCTACCTCAGCTAGCTTAACTTTTATCAGTGTATAATTAGCATGATTATCAGATTGTGGTCCTTGTGCATTCGGGAATTTCTTGTCACAGTAATAGTAAGAGAGGGTAGTAAGAGAAAAGAAGAAGAAAACGAAAATGTGGAAGTTTAAAGGAGACTCACTGGACTGCAGAGAGCGTCGTCCTCAAACGTCAGGATTGAACTCCCGCCACACTTTGCTGGAGAGGTGAATGAAAGTTTTCCCTGCTGGGCCCAGCAGCATGAAGTGCATGGAGCATTCCCTGGCTATGGTGAAATAGCTCAGAAAGAGAAGTTCTGCAGATTTCTGGCCAGACTCGACCCAGCCCTGAGAGCTAAATGTCATGAGCTGGGGGCTACCGATTTGGATGAGGTCCTGACCATCGCTGGCCGCTGTGAGATAGTCACAGAGTCTAAAGATGGACTATACCAACACTCATGCACGCTAATCCCCTTCTGGAAACAGCACATCCGATGTAGGTTTGTATTGAGCTATGGACAGACTTACAGACATGAAAGAAATAAGAATCAAAATGAGACGGATGGCAGAGGAAAATAACCGACTGAGCTTCAATGGCTGGAAAAGTAAATGGACAACCCCTTTATAGGGGTGTGTGGAGCTATGTCAGTTTGACTGTGGGGTACAGGGCTGTTACAGAGGGAAGCGTGGAGTGCGTTTCCTCTCCCCTAAGAGAGAATATCCCACCAACATTACTGAACTTAAAAAACAGTGAAACAGATAAACAAATCAACATTGAAAACATCTCGGGGCGCCCAGTTAGCTCAGTTGGTTGAGCAGGCGCCCATATATAGAGGTTTACTCCTCGACGCAGCGGCTGCAGGTTTGACTCCAACCTGCGGCCCTTTGCTGCATGTCGTTCCCCCTCTCTCTCCCCTTTTATGTTTTTAGCTGTCCTGTCAAAATAAAGGCCGAAAATAATCTTTAAAAAAAACACACACAAAAAACACCTTCATATTTTCCCGCCAAACTTTTTGAATAATATAAAAAATATGTGCACATGTTGGCTGAGTGAGTTTAGCCTTTAGAGGGGTGAAAGTGTGCATTTCATTCAGAACGAAAGACAAAATAAGATTTTACTTGCAAAACGTAATGTGCAAAATAAATATAATATAATACTTGTTTTGTGATTGAGCATAAATCAAAATCACGATAACAATTTGATTTAATTGCAAAGCCCTAGCAGGGTCCAACTTAAAATGTTTCCCCAGATCAGGGTTTTACTGGCCCCTTGTATATTTTACTGGCCCAGAAAAAAGAAGGGGAAAAACACTTTTCTATAGTCTATTCCAACACTATAGTCTTTTCCAATGCTTGTTTTAATTTACGTTGAAAGGCCAGAATGAGGCTATAGCTTCCCTGCTGCCTTCACTCCCTCTTTGTAAACTCCCAATATGGATGATTCACTCAAAAAATAAACTTGGGCATGTGTTTGATTAGCAAATTAGGAGTTTTCTTAAATTACATGAATGAATGGTGTTTATCTTCATTAAATGATTCATTTTTGTCTGTAAAACGTGATTAAAAGAAAATTCAGATGAATTATTATCATACAGATCAATGCCATGAGAAGTGGATTAATCAAAACAATGAGCGCTTGTACTGTCAGCTATTGTGCATGCTCCACGCCCTTGACTGGCAGCTGATTGGACGAACGCGTCACGTGGATCGGGCTACTCCCGAATTTGAAAAGAACCTTAATGGCGGCTCGATTGGAGTATAGAATACTTTGCTTCCATGGAGCAAACTGTGATGGGGGTGTATGTCATATTGAAGGAGGGTGCAGAGCCTGAAGATAACCCAGAGGACATCGGTGTCCTGATCGAAGGTGTGGAGGTCCTCAGTGAGCTAGGAAACATTGGGGACTCCTGTGCTTTGTTATTTGGACTAATATACTGTCTGAACCTGAGTTACCCACCAGACCTCAAATGCACTTTCAAAGTGATGCAGAAGATTCTCATGAATCTGGATGGGCAGAGGTTGTCGTCCAAAGCACAATTCCCAAAAAACAAGCTCATGGAGCAAATGTGCTTAAAGTAGAAGTCTACAAGGCAGTTTTTCTCCCCCTAGTATTCAGAAGGACTTTTAGTTTACAAGTTAAAAAATCTTTAAACAAGTCTGAGATATTTCTACTTATGTGAAAAACATGTTTGTACTTTTCTAGAAGAAGCTGTTAAGTTTAGAGATGTTCCAATGTTCCAATTTTTTCCTTGCCGATCCTATACCAGTGTGTTGTTACCAGTGTGTGTTACATTTTATTAACAGTTATTTCAACAGTACCGGATGTAGTAGTACTGCTATCATTGTTGTATGTGGCTCAGGTTAAACCTTTTGTGATCATACATAAACAATGAATGCTGTAGAACTTTCTTTTATCTAGTTTGACAGTGAGTGTAAAAGAAGAAAAATTGGATACGTATTGGATCGGTGCATAAACTCCAGTACTTGCCAATATCAGCATTTTAGCCACTATTCTGATACTGGTATCTGAAAATCTTGTTATGTTATCTGGTAAATTGTTCCCAGTTAGTCAGTAGCCAATTGCTACAATTGGCTACATGTGTAATGCAGGCAAAATTTTTATAAAGCCCAATGTTGCATAAATAAAAATGTTTGCATGTTGTCATTTTGTATGCATGTTTGGTCATATACAATACATTATTGTCCTAGGAATGAAAACAACACTAATTAAACCAGCAAGATTGACATCAGTTCATTCAACAACACTGACATTACTATAACTGACAAACCGTATATGAGTTGATATGTCAAGGTGGAATTTTGTTCTACTGAAGTATTTGACCAATGTAGAATACACTCAAATTGATTTAACTAAATTAACTAAGAACAAACATATAAATTCAACAAGATGCAAATGAGTTGAATGCAAATACTAATATTATGTTTAACCAACACATGTATGCTGTGTTCAAATAACGTGATGAAGGTTAGTTGACTTAACTTGGTTTGTTTAGATGGAATATAGGTGGCATGATAAAATCATGTTCATCCAATGAATATTTTTTTTGAGTGTTGATATCATGAATCTTCTCTGACTCGACCATCGGACTCTCATAAATAAATTATTTATTATTATTATTATTATTATTTCGCAAAATATTCTAGTTGGTAGATTGCGTTTTAGTGAACTCCGATGGTATCCCCGTTTTCCGAACCCAACCCAGTTTTTGTTTTGCTGAACCCAACAATCCCGTTGAGGGGCTGCCAGCAACAGAGAGAGGCAGGGGATCCTCCCACACTGTGCAGCGGACGATAAATGAGACTTTTAGCGTCATTAAGAACGACAAAGACACCTGACCAAACGTCCATATTTTACGAGATGGGAGTGAGAATCTGTTAATGTGAGCACAATCTAAATTTTAGTAATAAAGAAATATTATGCTATTTATTATTTCTTCTAACTCAAACTCATTGGCATTGGCTCATTTTCTGTGAAGAACATAAAAAATAACTTATTTTCAATGACTGCACACGGTACAACCCCCTACACATACACTACCGGTCAAAAGTTTGGGGTCACTTAGAAATGTCCATTCCATCCATTCCAGACAGAATACCAGCGGAAATCAGTTGCTTTGTTTTTTTAATCAGGGCAGCAGTTTTCAGATTACATTATGTGCTTACATAATTGCAAAAGGGTTTGGCTGTTGTAGACAGAAGTGGCTGAAGAAACGCTTGAAATCCATGCTTTTTGTATTGTTTTACTACTTAGACAGATATTTTAAGTATACATCAGTATGTCATTTACAATATATTGCATTGTTTTAATGATATTTATAGGGGGGGACAACCCTTAGATGGGGTGGGGGGGTCCTGACCCCCCCGACACCCTGGGATTTACGCCCTTGCAGTAGACCCGATCACCTCATATGTAATAGTTACACTACCGGTCAAAAGTTTGGGGTCACTTAGAAATGTCCATTCCATTCATTCCAGACAGAATACCAGCTGAGCTCACTTGCATTGTTTATTTAACCAGGGCAGCAGTTTTCAGATTACATTTTGTGTTTACATAATTGCAAAAGGGTTCTCGACTGTTGTAGACAGAAGTGGCTGAAGAAACGCTTGAAATCCATGCTTTTTGGTCTAAACATCATACCCAAATTAAAAGTGGTACAGCTCCCATATACGTTGACACTCTGGGGTGTGCCTGATATCATTGGAAAGGTGACACTCTCAAGCTTTTGTTACAAGAATCAAGGGTGATCCTAGGCCTTACTGACACATAGTTACAGAGGTTAGAATGGAGGGTTTTATTTCCGTCCAAGTCATACATCTGTAAAATGTCACATGTCTCAGCTTACTACAGAAAAAAATGAAGCCAAAAGACTCAAAAATGGATTTTATGATTTCTTTTCTACAGATATGTCTGTGCGTTTTTTTATTTCCATTGGAAAAGTGCAAAGAAAAAAGCCAAAAAACTACAAAATACAACACTTCTCAAATTCACAAACACACAAACATCAATCACCTTTCCAATGATATCAGGCACACCCCAGAGTGTCAAAGTATATGGGAGCTGTACCACTTTTAATTTGGGTATGATGTTTAGACCAAAAAGCATGGATTTCAAGCGTTTCTTCAGCCACTTCTGTCTACAACAGTCGAGAACCCTTTTGCAATTATGTAAACACAAAATGTAATCTGAAAACTGCTGCCCTGGTTAAATAAACAATGCAAGTGAGCTCAGCTGGTATTCTGTCTGGAATGAATGGAATGGACATTTCTAAGTGACCCCAAACTTTTGACCGGTAGTGTAACTATTACATATGAGGTGATCGGGTCTACTGCAAGGGCGTAAATCCCAGGGTGTCGGGGGGGTCAGGACCCCCCCACCCCATCTAAGGGTTGTCCCCCCCTATAAATATCATTAAAACAATGCAATATATTGTAAATGACATACTGATGTATACTTAAAATATCTGTCTAAGTAGTAAAACAATACAAACCCCCAAAAATGCTTTTTAAGTTTAGAAACATTTTGAGTCCCCCCTCCCTTGCCTCACAGGGGTTTGGTCCACTGCATGCTGTACGTCAGGACGATCTGCACTCGACTCACAGTCACATCGGTAGTGACAGGAATGTAGTAAGTAGGCGGTTCAAGGCTGTTTTATTCACATTAAACATCAGATGAAGTTCTTCTTTTCTGAAATAGAAATGATGCTGAGTAATTAATGAATTAGTCATGACAAAAAAGTTTGCTATGTTAGTGTAATATAATGTAACTTTAGCTAGCTTTTTTAATAGCTTGTTGGATAGAAATGCACCCACTACAACTAACATTACCACGGCGATAAGCCTAATGTTATGTGTGTGAACTGATATTAGGGTTAATATTGAAGATCTACAGAAATTTTATGTTTATTGTTCCCCCTACTGTTAGATCAGATTTACGCCCCTGGTCTACTGAACCCGAGTGTAATAATTGTAGGTGCTATGTCCTCCTCCTAACTGGGCCTGCTGTGTGTGTGTGTGTGTGTGTGTGTGTGTGTGTGTGTGTGTGTGTGTGTGTGTGTGTGTGTGTGTGTGTGTCTGTGCGTCTGTATGTCTGATTGTAGGTGTCTGTGTGTGGGAATGTTGTCTTTCTGCACCTGCTATTCCCACACAAAGTTACAAAATTGTTACATTTCAAGCACTAAGACCTGTTCTGATTAATTTCTAAGAAATAAGCACCAATAATGATCAAAAATCTTGTTTATATTTTTTTACCTTTTTAATAATTGAATTTCCTTGTTTTCTCACAAAAAACAAAAATGGTCATCTCACAGGGGTAAATGGCAAATATGAACCAAAAATGATGTAAATATCATTGGTAATTGAGCTAAATCTGTTAAGTATTACGGCTGTGTAACAAAAATATGAACACCACACAAGGGTTAAGGCCTCCAAACAGGATTTTGTTTCGATGTTCTACCTCTGTTAGGAGCACATCGATCTCACAATCACTGAATCGTGTTTTTTCCCCATTTTTCCGTTTCATGATTGGTCATCAAGGGCTTCTTTACAAGGCTGCTATATTCATTGATTGATTAACATGGACCTTATTAGGACAAATATGGGACGACCTTGGGAGGAGCGTGAGGCTTGTGCATGACCGCACGTCCGTAATTATAACGAGAAGAGTGCGTACCGGTGTGCGCCGCAAGGTGTTATAAATCAGAATTTTGTTTTTGCGTACGAAAATTTTGACTTTTTGGCACACGAAATCTTTCAGAAAAGAATCTACGCACATTTTTATAAATGAGGACCCAGCACTATATGCTTTTGTTCTAAAGTAACTTCCTCCATCAAAACCAAACCATTGATGAAGCGTGCTCGTTCAGAAAACAGGTATTAGTTTAATTCAAAATCCATCTAGAACGGGCACCGAGATTGGTCGCCTGGTATACACCTGGCTGCATCATATACCTCAATCATCTGGGGCCTCATGTATAAATGTTGCGTTCGCACGAAAAGCTTGCGTACGCTGGTTTTCATGGACTCTTCGTAATGTATAAAACATTAACTTGACATGATCAAGGTGTACCCGTTCCTCCTAACACTGGGCCATCTAGACTGTCTTGATTCTGCACATATTTCTGTTACTCTAGTCCTATTAATATTTCATTATTTCATCCATGCGTGGCGCAGCGGATCTGTGCGCACTGTCACCTGCCGTGGAGACGCTGGCCTCACTAACCTCTCCTCCTCTGAGTCGGGTCTTTCACTGAGCCTACTAACACTTCATCAGTGACTTCAAACTGCTTATTGTGCGTAATTTGGACTGACACTGAGATGCATGTTGTTTGGTAACTGGTGTGGCGCTGCCACTATTCTCTTGATTTCCAGTACGAATTTTTTTTTAAATTTCTGCCATGGTTCAGTGCATTCACCGCCTGGTCACCATTTGTCACTCTGGACATTTTCTTTTATTGCTTATCCAAGATGACAAAACTACAAACAGAAAATGTTTGTTCTCGCCTCCACCCCCGTGATCAGCACCTCAACCTCACAGTCGGTGTTTTTTTCCATCTGCAGAGGTATTACACGTTGTGATTGGACAAAGAATGACGTCGGGGGCGCATTTATAGTCATTTCCATATTAATTTATGGGAGGAGACAAGGCGGGTGGCTCGTTCACGTGCGCTCAATTTCACGTGGATTGTAAAGGAAAGGTCCTGGCGTAAGCCCAGTTTTATACATGTGAATATTTCTGTGCGTAGGTACTTTTTAAGTTTTGGCCGTATGCCATCTTCTGGTATGAAAGCTGCACAGTCTTTTATACATGAGGCCCCAGGTAGCTATCATTTACATTTAGGCCACAGACATTTATGAAACGTGCGTACGACCTAAAACAGGCGTAGGACGGGCGTACGCCGATTCCTACGCAAAGCTCGGCATTTATCAATTTGAACGTGAGTGTAGGCTGCGATAAAATCTCACGTCTGGTCTGCACTCGTGTACGCAAGTTTTGGAGTCAGTGTAGACTTGCGGTGCAGCATGTAAAAGGTTTAACAGGAGAAGGAGAAGTCATCAGTTGATCACTTATCAGCAATGGCAGATCTGGCTTTTTTAAAAGACCTCTATTCGCCGGTACAACAGTGCACACGTACGCGCACGGGCCACGGTGAAGCGCTCCATCGGATTGATTAAGAGCAGATCGATGGCTCAGTCTTGCATCAGCAGGGGGACCCTTCTATACACGGCAGAAAAAGTCTGTGACATTGTTTTAGCCTGTGGGGTTCTGGAGCCAGACGACCTGATGCCCAGAGAGCAGTGTCCAGCACAGCCCCAAGTGGGGCTATATGAAGGAGACAGGATATTCTTCCTCGCTTTTAAAAGGTATAGTGTTATGTTTGGCAACGATTACCTACTCAATACAGGAAACATGACGACAAGATGCACAACATTTTTATTTATTCTTCAGGTTTTCGTTCTCTTTGAAAGTGTAGTTAATGGCCACAAGTGAACGATTTATTTCTGCCATTGACTGAGTTATTTCGGCTTGTTTTTCCTGCCCCTCTGCTGTCAGGAGACAGGGTCGGGGTGGTGGTCCTGCCCCTCTGCTGTCAGGAGACAGGGTTGGGGTGGTGGTCCTGCCCCTCTGCTGTTAGGAGACAGGGTCGGGGTGGTGGTCCTGCCCCTCTGCTGTCAGGAGACAGGGTTGGGGTGGTGGTCCTGCCCCTCTGCTGTCAGGAGACAGGGTCGGGGTGGTGGTCCTGCACGGGGGGGTCGGAGGACACACGCTCTCCCTCACAGCTGTTGCCTGGTTCTGACTCATGAAAAAAACAGAGTAAAATAAAAGACACTGCATAAACTCCACTACTGTGTTTATTTAAATATACGTAAACCATGTAGGCCTAAGAGATTGCAATATAAGCCTGTATATTACTATGGCAAGGATGTATAAATTAAATAAACTTCAACTGGAGTCCGATTTAACACTGTTGACCGCATCAGTGATCTCTTTCCATTCCGCATTCTTTCTACAGCCTTTAATAACAGTTTTCAGGCTGCCAAATCTACAAACATAAGTGCAAATGAACCTGAGATATCAGGGTTTCAATCTCCACCTCTGAAAAGTGCCGCTTCTCAGCCGGATTACGTCTCGCCGTGTCGTAAATTGGAGGCGCGAGGCCTCAAAACCGAGAATATATAGGGGCGTGATATGTAAATTACGATCGTTTCCAGCCGCTGCATTTATCAATGTACGACCATCCTTACGCTCTGATTGGTGTGATACGAATGTTTCATGAATCACACGTGAAGCCTGTCCTAAGATGATTTCTGCACTCATATCTGCGCTGGTTTCTACGTTAGGTTGGTAAATGAGGGCCTGTGTCAGTGAGCACTTTGTACCATGAATTCTTCAGGACAATAAGTTCAAGAAAGGGAACATTTTCATTTTATACTTAAAGTAAATAATATGGCCTAATTTAATCCTTAAGTGTTACTCCGCACTTTCTTTTTGATTATTACAAATAATAAAGCAAAATTATCATCTTAAAGTAGAATATATACTGTCTTTCACATCACATACATTATGAACAAACAGGTAAGTGAGTGGTCTTGATTCTTTTTTTCTGTCTCGGTATTGACTGTCCCTTATTTGGACTCGGTCTTGACTCAGACTCGACTAGTCCTGGTGTTTGACTTGTCTTGGACTCAACAAAATTCTTGAGATATTTGAAAGACACACACACACACACACACACACACACACACACACACACACACACACACACACACACAGGCGTATTTGCAGGGATCAAAACTGGCCAGTGCAACCCCCCAAATATCTAATAAAAATTTCCTTTACATAGTTCAAGACATTTGCACAATAAATTGATGCAGAAAAGGCAAAAATTGTTGCAGAAAAATTCACCAGAATACAGGTAATGAAGTGTTTGCTATGCTCAAAATTTCAATTTTGCTCAAAAGAGGTGAACTCAACCCCCCCCCCCTCCGATTATGGCATCTCATGTCAAGCGTTTCATTGATGCTAACATGACACTTGTAACATGAATGTGAGCTGAAATGGCTCCAGAACAGAGTAGTATACAATAACTAAATACAAGGGGACATTCATTCACACCACATGATTGAAGGATACAGGGTGAGAAAGTCGTTGGGAAATATGAATCAATTAATTTTTTCTCCGTGCAAACTAAAGGTACCAGTGTTTTTTTCGTTGCACTTTGCCATTATTGGGGCAGCTTTGGATCTCTGAGCACACTTTTCTTCTTACAGGTACTAGTGCTCATACACTTTACTTTTAAAAAGAAAGCTGATGATTCACTCAGCCTTTATTTAAGTATCAAACAGAAACAGCACACTGGAAACTTTCTTATGAAAGGAAGTGATTTTTAAGTCAGTACACCAGGAATCAAGCACCTACAAAAGTCAAGGATTTCCACTCATGGAACATGACGAGAGTTGTGCGTAGGCATTCACATAAAAAAAGACTGAAGCCACTAGAAATAAAGTACAGTCACATTCTCCATCAGTGTCTCTCAGAACTTTTTTTATTTCCCATGCATAGTTTGGACAAGAGTGTAATGGAACTGAAATGAAATGAAAAATATGGAAATAAAAGTTTTGACATTCATTGTGATTTTCTCCATTATGGACATGAGAGGAATCATTGAGAAAACATGTTAACTAAAAAAAAGGTTTTATGTCAGGGTTAAAATCTTTCAGAAAGACCTTCAAGGTGACGGACTTTGGACGGGGAAAAGTTCTGTATAACATAAATAGATGACAAAAAAATCCCTAAAACTAAAACATTCAGCACATTTTTATACAACACAGTGCAGTTAAAGTAAGTTCAAAGGATGATTTTCCAGCACTCGCTTACTCAATTTGTGACTAGTTGACATGACTCTGTGACTTTCTTCCGCTTTTTCTTTCTCCTTTTGAACTGAGAGATAGACCGGCACTATTGTAAACACTTAGTAGAAAGATGTGTCTGGTACAGTGCTGCTCCAAACCACAACAGAGCATAAAAATCAACCAGGAATTTTGAATTACGTGACAAATGGGGTGAACAATCAATGAGCTCACATTGCCACAGTCACCATAACACTTTCATACGCTGATATGTCCGTGTTAGGTTTACAGCTTGTTCTGTCCCCCCCCCCCAAAAAAAAGGAAAGACAATATTTATCACAACCACTGCTGAGAGTGAAGACTTTGATTAAGTGTGTGTGTTACATTTTGACTGACATTAGCATTTTTGCAAAAATGTCTAATAGCTGGTTTAGGTGTTGCCCTGCTAACCAAAGAAATCAGTATGGGAAGACTGGCCTCAGAACTTGAAATGAAACTGTGATGACCTAATACTAATTCCCAACTCTGTAGTTTTAGCATATCATAAAGGTCCAAAGGCTGTTTTAGAGGCTCTTGTACATTGACAAAAGTAAAATCGAGAGGGAAATTTCTTAGAATTTGGGTGAGGAAATTGACTACATTTGTAACGAATTGAGCATCTGAATGCAATATTGGCTATTGGCAGCTTTAATTAAAATTAAGTCTGGGCCCTAAAAAACTTAAGCTGATCCTTACTGTACATTGCTAAGTTTGCATCAATATTAATAATAATTAATAATTGAAAAAAGAAAAAAAAAGAAAGCATTTCACAGTTCTAACTAACACTGTATTGCAACTGCAACAGCAGCATGGGAAGATAGCGTAAACTGTCTGTGTATGTGTGCATGAGTGAGAGAGCAATGAAGTAAGAGTGGAAAGGGTCTCTCTCTTACACACACCATGGGCCACAATGAGTGGTTATTACATACGTGCTTACTCTATCTACTGTGTGAGGTGTTGTACTAAGATGCGACTATTCCCTGCTATGCCTTCATTGCCGGACAGAAACACAATAATTTAAAAGAAAAATGACATCTTTTAAGATGTTTATTAGACACAGAAGCATTTTTTGTATTTTGTTTATCCCTTAGTATACGCATGAAATGGCAGTGTGCAACAAATAATGTAAAGCGGAGTGTCCATGATGGTCATACTTTGCATGGTATGGAGGCTGGTAACACAAGATTTGGATTTTGTAACCCTAAAATGTGGAGGCTACAATGTTCTCACCAAAGTATAAACACAACAGTATCAGAAGCGCTCCCTTTAACGTTCTCATGTGAAAAGCTGTAAGTGAGGAAGCTGTTCTAAACTAATTGTGTTGCTCATCAGCAAGGTACAAGAGGGGATCAAAAATAAACAGCGCTGGTTTTCAGACCTCACCATCAATTAAAGACTACATAAACAGAAAACCAAATTGTGACACAATGTATCACAAAATGCAAACGTAATAAAGTTCAGTGTGATCAGGGTGATTACTGTGAGAAGATATTATATATCTACACTTAGAAAATACACTTCAACACACCCAGTTCCTTCCAACAGTATGAAAAATATACAAATAAAAAATACAAGTACTCTCAGACACCAGGTAGGTAGTTTTCTGTTGACATGAAATCAGTGAGGACTAAAAGATAAATATTTCACATTTTTTTCTCCCTTGCATTTTAAAGAGAAAATAAAAATTTGTGTGTATGAAAGAAAAGAAGAAAAAAAAACTGTCCATTTTGAAATATCGTCCTTCAGTAATTAGTAACATTGTGATACCACATATTTGTTTTTCAGCTAAAAATGCTTTAGCTTCTCTAGTAAGCAAAAAAGAGCCAGTGTTGAAACCAAAAGCATTATAGAATTCTTTTTTTCAGACATCATACACTATGCACAGATAATAAAAACACTAACAATGATCAAGTCTTTTCCACACAAGAGAAATTATTCCTCTGTTTAGGTCTGGAACATTAAGAGCTCAGGAGAAGACTGGAGATTCATCATAATCAGCATCATCATCCTGTATTATCAGCAGTCAGAAATGCCTCCAACAGTCAGAATCTAGGTACTGACAGTTTAACAATGAGACAGAAAAGAGGCTGTTGAAATAAATGTTTTTAACGCCCTCATAATGCAACATACTGTGAGGCCTGGGAGTGGTAGATGTTGAATTGGGGACTGGGGTACGAAGACAGAGAGTGATCTAGGGGACAAGGGCACACCAATGTGTGCAGGTAGCATCCTTCTCAGCTCTTAGTGTACTACAAACTTTGACCCATCAGAGGAGAAATATCAGTTAATGTATGTTAGTAACACCACCTGCAAATTCTGCTCCGGAGCAGTTGGGCATCAGGCCCTGCCAGGTGAGTAACAGCCATTCATTGTCATTCATGGTCATGCCAGCTGAGCGCTATTTTGGCGAAGGAAAGCCTACACTCAGAAAGATAAAGAAAGGGGAAGATGAAGAAGTGAAATGCTCAGCTCACTTGACATGTTCGGCACTGTGGGAGGAGCAGTAATATTTCTTATGAGCTATGAACGTGGAGAGGCTGCTGAACTTGATGTTGCAGAGCCGACAGAAGCGGGAGTTACCGTTCAGGACAGGGGAGATTACTGTGGTTTTAGGGCTGGGGATGGGGGCAGGCTGGGGTGTGGAGGCTATGGTTGTGACAGCCTTGTCTGGAAGATGGGATGAACCCACCGTCTCATTCAGGACCTCAGGCACAGGTGATAAAGTCAGAGAGGGAGCCCTTGGGGGAGACACCGGCAGAGGTGAACAGGCCGAAGGTGATCCAACCCCACCGGAAGGGCTGCCGTTGAGCGGTGGGGAGACAGGAGAAGTTGTACCGCTCCTTGCCTGCCCGTTGATGCGGTCTCTGTGAACACGAGAGACCAGTCTGGGCTGGCTGGTCGTGGTGGTGGAGGTGGTTGCAGCAGGTCCATCCCTGGGACTAAGGCTGGGGCTGCGACTGACTGCAATGCCTGGCTTTGGTGGCTGAATGGTTACAACCAGACCGTGGGTAGTCTTGAAGTGCTCCATCAGGTCACAGGTGATGAGCCTGTTTGGGCAGTATGGGCAGACCACCTGAGAGGAACCACCGCCTACTCCTTTGGCTCCAGTTCCTGGGGTGGCTGCAAGTGCGGGGGTCGTATTGGGACAAGATGTGGCATCGGAGGCTGGTAAGGCAGAGGGGTGAGGACTGGATGATGTGCCTTGAGCCTGAGCAACCCACTCAGCGGGTAGAGCTTTAGCCTCCATAGGGTGCAAAAGTTCCGGGCGCTCCTGCTGAGGCTTGCTTTTGGGAGAGGTGGAGGCCGATCTCTTGAGCCTGTGAAGCTGCTCCAAGGTGTGGGGCTGGAGGGTGGTGGCAGGGCAATAGTAGGTTTTATGAGCCAGGTAGTTCTCAATGCTGTTGAAGCTGATACTGCAGGCGGTGCACTTGTGGTAGTCAGTAAGAGGCAGGGCAGGGAGAATACTGCTACTGCTACTGCTGTGCCGTGAAACCTCTCTCAGACGGGGCCTCTTGCTGAGGTCAATCGGGCCATCTCCTTCAGAGCTGGAGCTGCCTGCCCCGCTGGGAGAAACTTCTTGCTTCACTGCCAAGCCCAGAACAGAAGGGGATGGTGCAGAGGCAGCAGCAGTGGCTGCAGCAGAAGCAGCAGCAGCGGCATTGGCTAAGGCTTCAGTTCTGGCCATGTGAATCTCGTACATCTTCTTCCTCTTGCGTGTGCGGATGGGCTGGGGAAGGAAGGCTGCTGTGGTGGTTGCCTTGGCCATATGTACGGCTCGGTGGTTGGATGGGTCATGGCGTGACGCGCAGTAGAAGCGTTTGTGAACAGTGTAGTTTTCATGACGACTGAAGCGAATGTTGCAGGCCACGCAGAAGGTTCTATTGGGATCGTCTTCTTGGTCCTCTGCAGAACCACTAGCAGGACTTTGGCTGCCTTCACTTGCTCTTCCTCCTCCACCTCCTCCTCCCACACTTCCACCTCCACCTTCCCCTTCAGAAGAGGATGATATTCCCTCTCTCACCACCGGGTTTTCTGTCTTCACCTCCACCATCTTCCTGGATTCTGTTTCCCCACTTCCTGCAAGGGGTTCAGAGTCAGTAGGAGATGCAGAGGCTGCTCTACTTGCTGCTCCACCCTGAGGAGATGCGGATGAGCCATGTGCCCCACTGGAAGGCATCGTGGCTGGGGCTGCATCCCTTGTCGATCCAGGGCCTGAAGCTGAGGTTGCACCTTCTCCATGATGCCTACTGGAGCAGTACAGCCTCTTATGTGCATAGAAGTTGTTAATGTTGTTGAAGGTGATATCACACTCAAAGCAGGTGGCTCCTTTATGAGGGGGAGTGGCTGCGGCTGTAGGTGCAGTCGGTCCAGATGGGAAGAAGGCCGCTGGGTTGTTCTGAGGAACTGCCTGGCCCTGTTTCAGACGGCTGTGGACCATCTCTGACATTTTAGCCAGTATCTCCGAGGCTTGAGGCAAAATGGCTGCCTCAGGATTAAACATGTACTGAGGCAAGAACATTGCTCCTCCAGGAAGAACTGACCCTGTACCTCCCAAATGTGCAGGGCTAGAACCAGGGGTGGGACTAGTTGGTTCTGCCTTCACGGTTGTGGTGGCTGGACTCTTCGGAGAGGTTAATGTCTGGCAGGAGGATGCGGCAATTTGCTCCTCCTTTGTCTTCCTTTTTGCTTCTTGATCTTCCTCCTCTCCACCAAGCTCCTCTTCCTCCCCATCCTCCTTAAACTCCATTTGCTCCTCTTCTGTCTCTGAGTCTGAATGAGGCTCCTCTTTGATCTTTAGGTCAGTGGTTGGAGCATCAGGAGGACTGCAGTCTCGAGGCGTGGCTGAGCCGCCGTTTGCGCCAGGGCTGGATGAGTCTGGCAAAGGGACACAGGCTAGGGGCTCCCTTTCCTGGGGAGACAGCTGGAGCTGGGGGTGGTCACCTGATGATGGCGTACTTTGGCGAGGGGTGGGACTCCTTTCGGCTGGGACCCTAACCTCTAGGTGAGTTCGCACATGCTGCTGAAGCTGGGCAGGGGAGTCAGAGTTGTGACCACACACTTGACACTTCAGCACCACACCTGAGTCTCCTGGACTGAGACCTGAAGAAGAGAGTCAAAATTAGTGAACTATAACAGTAGCTTACATTTGAATGGTTTCAGATTGGCAAAACAATTTTTTAATTGATCCACAAAAGTGATAATCATGAAAATCAGCTATCATAATGATGATATGTGTTACCAGTGGAAAGGGGCAGCTTTGGAAGTCCTGGCCCAGGGGAGTAGACCTCACTGTGAGATCCAGGCTGGCAAACCATGTGGCTGGTGACCAGATGGCTGTAGAGGATGTCCCTTGTGGTGGAGACAAAGCCACAGCCATGACACACCCCATTCAGTGTGTCTGTGTGGACCTTAAGGTGGCGCTCACAGTTTGCTTTTGTGGTAAAGGCTGATAGACAGATGAGACAGACAAATGGACGCTCACCTGTGGAAGGACCGAGAGAGACAATAAGTTAGAGGGACAATCTATGAGCTCATCTACCACACAGTCAAATGAACTGGTTGATTAAGGCACACTAGTCAAGTAACAAGGTAGATCTCAATGTTCTGATCCTTTGTCTGTTTGGCATACATATACAGAAAGTCTTGCTCTCACCACTGTGGGTGCGCATGTGGATCTCTAGTGAGCTGGCACTGGGGCAGCTCTTGTTGCACTGTGGAAAGGGGCAGATGCGTTCATTGGGATAAGACTCCTTGGGTTTGTCTTGTGGTGGAGACGAGGCTGTGGCTGGCTGCTTCTGACGGCTAGCGCAGTAGTACATAAGGTGGGCCTGCAGGTTCCTCTCACTGCGGTACCAGATTCCACAGTCCTTGCATGGGAAAATGTCCTCTGATAGACAGCAGAACATACACTTAGAGTTAGTTGACTGAACAGAAACACAAATTCGTATGGTTTGAGCAACTTGATGAAAAGCACCACTGATCAAATATAGACCTGTTTTGGTAAGGTAAGGTGTCGATGTTCAACTTCAAGTACCTTAAGTAAAAATGTTTGTTCTAATTTGAATCTACTAGTCTTTACCTATACCCTTATTCCGAAGATGTTAATACACATAAAGTATGTGCATATATCACATGAACCACATTTCAAAAGTCAATCTACAGCTCTAATAGAAAAATAGAAACACAAACACACACAAACACACACAAACACACACAAACACACACACACACACACACACACACACACACACACACACACACACACACACACACACACACACACACACACACACACACACACACCATTGCTATGAGTATCCAGGCAACAGGAAACTAATTACCATATCTTATCATCTGGGTTATTTTTAATAACATTACAATTATTTGTTGCAGTGTTACCAGATCTAGGAATGTGTTATGATCTAGGATGATTATCAATGGCCACGTCATGTGTGTGTTTAGGCATCAGCCACAGACATCAGCATAGCACATGGCCCAAGGGAAACTTTATTGAGTGGCTCTGACAGGAGAGTTAAAGAACTGCAGTGCCATCTTGTGGCCAAAGACATCATTGCAACTGAAACATGATAAATAACAGTATATCATATCGTTGTAGCTTATATTGCAATGATCAGAATAACCATGCTTGAATAAAAGATGTAAAGGCTGACAAGACAAAAAATGTGTAGTATAAACGATTAGAATGGGATACTGTTTTTAATGTAATACTTCATGGGCCATATCCCATATAGCTTGTACATTTTAAATACATAGTCCTAAGGAATTATCTTCTTTTTTGTATTTATACTATATTACTTGTATTTCTAGTATCTTTTTATACCACAAAATACCAATCCATCTGTTATAACTTAGTTATAACTTAGTCAGCCAAATTAAAACTTGTTTTTTTCCAGGCCTGTGTGTAATGTGTGTCTGTATGTCTTTTTTTTTCTCTATCCTCTATTATATAAACAAAAAGCAGCTATACTGCTAGCAAATAAATAATACATATTTTCATGCCTTAAATACAACACTCACTATTGACAACGGCAGTAGCCAAGATGGCGGCCATGCCAGCTTGCTGTGGGAGGAGCTGGATTTCTGAGCGCAGCGCCGGCGGGTACAGTGACTCCTCCTTTACACCAACTTGTTTCTGGGTGACGAGACTGAGTGGAGGAGAGAGATGGGGGGAGGAGGAGGATCCTGGAGGAGGCAACAGGGATGCCAGGAGCCTTTCACCAGCCCCAAGTTCTCTGGTCACCTTACAGAACAACTCCTCACCTGAAAACACACAAGCTTGGGTCAGATTTGGAAACTGACAAGGCACATCCCTAGTTTGGTAAGATATGGTAACAGTTCACTTTTTATTTTCATATGACCAATACAAATAGGATTAAAGGTGTATGGCAGAAGGAATTATCATTATTGTTGAGAAGACATGGGAGGATATTTGGAGCTACGCTAAAAAGATTTCCATCTGTACTCGGACGAAAGCAATCCAGTTAAAAATAATAGTACATAGGGTGCATATATCTCCTAATCGCAGGCATTCTTTCAACCCATCACTTTCTCCTCTGTGTCTTAAATGTAAAACAGAAATAGGTACCCTAACTCATTGCTTATGGTCTTGTCATAAATTATAGAAATATTGGTCTGACATATTAGATGAATTATAAATAATATTTGGTAAAGATTTAGAAATGGATCCATTAGTTCTGATTTTGGGCCTTCCAAGTGGACGTATACCTACTACAAGTGGCAAAAGGTTATAGAACATTCTTACTTTTGCTGCGAGAAAAAGTATATTGTTACAGTGGATGAATGCAAAGGGCCCTTCTGTTAAGGGTTGGTTTAAGGTTATATTGGAATTGATTCCTCTGGAATATTTAACAAATATTATACATCACAAAGCGGAGCAGTTTTACAAAGTCTGGCAGCCCTATTTGAACTATTTAGGACCCGACAATTCTTTGATTATTATGCAAGGAATCTCCTGAACACAGGGTCTTGTGACCTGTGATGTAACTTCCTGTAATGTGGACTGTTTCCTGTGGCCTCCAATATATCTCTGTTGACATGAGCTGCATTTTGTTTTTGTTTTGTTTTTGCTTGTTAGTATTGTCTATATCTTTGTTTGGTGTCATTATTATTGTTCTTGTGAAAAAAAAAAAAAAGAAAAAAAAAAACTCAATTGATTATTTTTTGGGGTGGTGGTTGCAGAGAGATTGGAGACATTTTGAACTGTAGTAGCAGGAAACGCAAATATGGAACTAATATTGACAATGACTTCACTACATTCTAGTGTCCCAGTAAGTCCACATAAGCAAAGCCCTGGAACTGACGCACCTAAATAGAATGAAGCTATCATTGGGGATTAATTACCCCTGTGCTTTTCTTGCCAGAATGTCTGCCCTGAAAAAGGACTATTGAAAAGATGGTAACTGGTTAGTAATGAGGGTAGTACTAGCAGAACAACTGGTAACATTTTACTTTAACCCCCATATTTTGCATTTATAATCAGTATATAAACATTTAATAAATGTCTATAACCTACTACAATGTAGTTGTAAGCAGATATAAGGACATTTAGGTGTTCATTAATGTAAAAGTAAATTTGTCAACTTCTAATTCTATTTAGAATTCTAATATTACAAATGTGTTTTAATATATTATCATTCATAATCAGCAGCCTCCACTTCTGGGTGCCCATAGGAGGAGTTATAGTTGTTAATACATTAATAAAGTCTTATTTCTACATACAAATACAGTGTAGTGTGCTATAAACCATTTAATATATATATATATATATATATATATATATATATATATATATATATATATATATATATATATATATATATATATATATATATATATACACACACTGTGTATAAATGCTACATATGGGGAGCTAAAGTAAACTGTTAACAGAACACTAAATAAGGAACACTTTCACTTTCAAGGCAGTCAGCACACATTATGAAGGGTTCACAAGAATATACTAGGGGTGGTAAAATTAATCATTGCATCGATGCATCGCTATGCGGACCTCGGCGATTCCGCATCAATGCAGTGACAGACCATAATGGATTATTGCCTACTGATGTTACTTGTTGATTTTCCAGTCGCTGCTTTTTCTGTTTTTTGTTTCTGTCTGTTGTCTGTTACATTCAGGAAGGGTCCTCTTAACCCTTGTGTTGTCTTCGGGTCACATTGGCCCATTTTAAATTTTTGTTTTATATCAGAAAATACTGGACGTAGAAATAAGCGCTGAAAATGTGTAGAAGAAAAATTTTAAAATTTAAAACATTGGAAAAAGCAAAAACAAATTGGGAAAAAGGCATCACAAATGTCAGAAAAAAGTGTTTTTTTTTAAGGTTGAAACGAAGAAAACACAAGGGTTAAGAGCAGATTCAATAATAAGGGGAGTTCATATATATGAGACTGCTTGAATTTGTTGATGAAAACCATGTGTAGCAATATATAATAATATTGAGGAGGTAACGCATTGTGATACATTTTGATATCGAATTGATTTGAATCGTTGACAGGACAATCAAATTGAATCATAAGACCAGTGAAGATTCACACCCCTAGAATACACTGTACATCACAAAGAGCCAAATACAGGTGGACATGATGCTTGAGGTGTTCTCCGTTGTCCCATAGAAAAACTCGCCTTGGCTGTAGATGGTACAGTTGGCAGCTGAGACGTCAGAGGTCAGAGGGAGCAGACCAATCCAACAGTCTAGATCTTCACATACCAGAGTCAACATAGAGCTCTGCACACAAACACAGAAAGCAGATAAGGAATGAACATAACCTTTTCATTGTATACATCTTTGAGTTTTGGACTGTTGGTCTGACAAAAACTAGTTAAAGATGCCACCTTGAACTGTGGGAAACTGTGATGGTATTTTTTCACTATTTCTTGATATTAACTAAAATCCACCCATGCCTAAATTTAAACAAATGAGCTATTAACAAATGATATTGTGCATTGCATTGTATCTGAATTTTGAAACATTCTCTTTGAAAATGACCACAGTGGCAAAAAGACAAGAGTCTAACCTGATGATACTTGATTTGCATGCCTTCCTTAACATCATTTCAAAAGGAAACAAGTCAAATGAAATAAGAGAGACTCTTAAAGTACATGCCATTGTCACTTTTAAGTGTCCATTCTCTTCCTTAACTTGGCTTCTGTATAGTATGCAGACCATGAGATAATCACAAAAATCCAAGCATTAATTGCTGTCAATTGGGAATACAGAGTCACACGGTACTGTCCAGTGTGTGGCCAGTGGTGAACACCCGTTTATTAAAAGAAACGCCAGCGGGCAGAGGATGATTACAACCCAAGAAGGAAATGAGGAAATGAGGGGAGCACGGGCTGAACAAAGCTGCATAGAAAATAAAAGGAGAAGAGAGAGAAAAGGAATAAAAGAGGAAGAGAGACCCCGGGAGAGAGTGAGAGAAGAAAAGGAAGAGAAAGATCTGATGAGGTCGACAGGCTGCTATTCAGATGGCTGCTATAATTAGATCCACAGTGAATACACTGGACAAAGAGTGGAGGGTCAACATCCAGTTTCTGTATGTGTGGAGGTATGAGAGAGAGAGACAGGGAAGGAGGGAGAACATGTAAAACACACAGACACACAGATATACACACACCTGTGTGTCCTGAGTACAATATTGTCTTTGTTCCTATGAGGCTCCAGGAGCATTCCCGCGCACGCACGCGCACGCACACACACACACACACACACACACACACACACACACACACACACACACACACACACACACACACACACACACACACACACACACACACACACACACATTGTTTTCAGTACCACACTATGCCACAATCACCCCATATGATTTGACTGCAAAACTGGGTAAAAACTAGTGAGAAAAAGTGATTTTTAACAGCTTTTAACAAATAACTATTAAAGTGGTACATGCACAAGTACTGTACTGCATGTTTGTGCTTCTGGTGTTCCAACGTCTAACTGCCGAAATAAAGGTGAATAAGGAAGCGCTTCTCTATTCATGTATGGCATGGCTCAGCTATTCTGTTGTCTTTTCATTCCTATCTTATATAAAATATAACTAATTCAACAATTAAAAAGCGAATAAAACACTTAAAATGTATGATGTCCATGCAATGGCTGAATCTCTTTTCTATCAAACCCAGTGTGTGAGGGGCAGCACCGCGTTGTGGTGCAGTACTGCTCACTCTCCGCCAGGAGGCAGCATTCCCTCAGCACTGGACCTGAGAGTGCTTACACCACACTCACTGAGCAGTTAAGTCTCGGGTCAAAGCTGACATTATGGTGTATCCTGCTTGTTAAGGGTTTCTTCTGTCACACTCCATAGTTAGCTTTAATATCAATACTATTAAATACATTACATATTCAAGAAATGCCATGACCAATGGGAGCCTTTTTAAAATATTTTAGAACAAATCAATACTTTGTCATCAAATTCAAATCCTGTGTTACGTCTTCTATTGTAGCAATTTAACAATGATTTCTACTCCTTTGTGTTGTGTCTCTACTGCTATATTTAAAGATGGGCTGATCAGTGTGAAAATGAACCCCCAATTGAGTGACAAAGGGATCTATCACTGGCTTTCTGGGAGGAAAACTAAGCAGTGGACAGTATGATATGGTGGAAAGCCAGTGAGAGCACAGAACAGGAAGTGTGTTTGATACAAACTGGCACATTTCATGCATTAGGCCAAAAAAGGATTGCCCAGACTGATGAGTATTCTCATTGCACATGTATCGGACCTCTATTCTTTCCATCTGTAATAAACTACCAAAAACCTGGTTCCCTTCCCAGTCAATTCTTACTTAAATGTCCTTCATTAGAGTACTACAATGCACTCATAGTGTACATACAATCCTCTTTATTCATTTTATTAATAGAGAATGTTTTGAAATATGAATCTGTATCTGCATTAGATACAGGTACAGAAGTATAAGTATGTGCAGTGGCTTGTGACTGCAGTAGTTCATTAAAACATACAATGCCTTTTTAGATTTCTGAACGTATATGATTGTGTCAGTGATTCAGGGCAGTCATTGGTTTTCCATTCACTTCTGTATGATATGAAAATATATTAGTAGACTCTGCATTATACATTTTTTATTTATGAATTGAATGGCACACAATGGCACCCTACAATGGCAGAAAAATACATACAATCTAAGCACACAAGCGTGGTTTGATTACCTGTGATTTAAGGTGTTTGAGATTTGTAATAAATGGGATTAAACAGTGGTTACCAATGTGGCATGGTGGGAAGTAACTACATTTACTCAAGTACTGTACTTAAGTATACTTATCAGGTACTGATAAGTATTTTTATTTTTTGCTACTTTATACTTCTACTCCACTACACTTTGGAAGCAAAAATTGAACTTTTTTTTCTGCACTACATTTATTTTAGTTACTTTGCATATTGTTATTATTAATACAAAATATAACTCAAATGGGCGCCTGGGAAGCTCATCTGGTTGAGCGGGCGCCCATATGCAGAGACTCAGTCCTTGACATAGCGGCTCAGGGTTCGAGTCTGACCGGGGCCATTTGCTGCATGTCGTCCCTCTCTCTCCCCCCTGTCCTGTCTACAGCTGTCCTGTCTATTAAAGAAAAAACTCAACTAATACATTATAATACAGTATATTAGTATTGAGTAAGTTACCCAGCAGTGTATAAAGCAGTTACAATTAGCTCCACCTTTACCAGCTACAGCATTAAAGTGATGAACACATTAATGCATCAATAATTATAATCCAATGATATAATTTACATACATGTAATTATGAAAAGGGCCATTCTGCATAGTGAGTCCTTTTGGTACTGTAAGTATATGTTGATACCAATACTTAGTACTTAGGACTTTTAATTGTAACAGAGTATTACACTGTAGTATTGCTAATTTTAGTAAAAGATCTGAGTACTTATTCCACCACTGCCGATATGGGCTTTGGGACCCCTCATAAAAAAATTACTGCCACACACAAATGTATTAATTTTATTCTGTCTTTTCTTAAATGTTCAAAAAGAGATTGAACATTGGACTGTTTCACCTCTTCAGGACTCTAAAAACATTCAAATGAAACAATTTTAAATAGGGAACATCGCTCGAAAGGTATGACGAGCTCACATGTCATGTTCACGTTCACAAGTGTTTTGCGATTCACATTTCATGGCTATAAAAAGGGTCAAAGCCAAAACGGTTAGGAAAGAGTGGGCTAAAACCTGCAAAACCATTGGTATGGTCCTCAAACAGTCAAACGTCATTCATTAAAATAAGATAATAGTCTTAGATATTCTGCTAAATTACAAATAGAAAAACTTAAGTGAGGCCAAAAACTTCATATTGTGTAGATAAATGAAAAAAAAAGACTGCACTGATTCATATGTTAACTTCCTAATCAGCGCCCTGCTGCTCCATAAGGTGTCCGTTTACCTGCGGTGAAAACCTTTACTTCTTTAGTGTATGTATGATCAGACAGATCATACTACACAGCCAGAGGTAAATCTTGAAATACCTGCAGAAGATGGACGGTGTCTGTAGGACAGCTTGGGAAGACAGTGAGAAGAGAGAAGGAAAGGACAGAAGGAAGGAAGCCTCTCAGTCTGTTGTAAGTTGAAGATTGAGGCAGAGCGTATTGGATTTCATGGGGAACTAGCGCTGATGTGGAGATACTGCTTCTTTTGTTTTAATTTGTAACCCAATGCTGGAGCCGTCTGAGCTGTAAGTACTGCTAATTTGTTTCAGACTAATTCATCACGGCCACGGCTTTGGAATTCGCCATGATAGGGCAATGGGGAGAGCTCAGTAGCGCACAAGTGGAAAACACACACACACACACACACACACACACACACACACACACACACACACACACACACACACACACACACGAGCAAGAGAAAATATGAAACACTTACACACAGACTTGTTCTTCAAAAAATATTATGTAATTACTCACTGTGAGTGTGATACTCTCTTATATTTCCTTATTTGATAATTAATAACACTTATTAAAAGTCAATGTTGTCCACTCCCTTACGCAGTTTCCTCCCTGACCTCAGCTACATCAACTTGATTTTATTATGGTACAGTCACTAGGACAAAAGAAACATAATGCACAGTATATTGGGGAAAGTTATTGATCCGTAGTTATGTAACATCATTGATGATTTTTTCATATCTGATATCTGACCGGAGAAATCCTTTCAGGGACACATGGCAGCTAAATGTTTTATAAAAGGTACTTCTATCCTGAAAATAACTCATTTCTAGGGGAAATGTTCATAACTCTAGCATTTAACTTAAACTATTTTAAGATCTAATTTCATTCCAGAAACCTTTCTAATCCCATATAGGCTCTCGCATATTCAAGCACTGTCAAGTAGAAAGAGACACTCCACCCAAGTGTAGTTCAGGATCAGATGTGAAGACAGGAAGCCTGAAGGACTGCAGGAAAACAGTCTTATTTCGGGGGCCCGTCTGTGGACTCATTGGGATTCAGGAAACACTGCAGGAGCTACAGTAGAATGCAAATATAAGTACCTACATATACATGCTGGGTAAAATCACTTGGATGTTTATTGGGCATTCAAACAGCATGTCCTCAATATGGCTACATATGGATTTAAAGGAGATACTGATCATTTGTTTGCTGCTGGTTAAACTTTGAGAAAGCAAAAGTTGAGGTGTTCAATCATGGAACTAAATCGCAACATAACCACCAATTACAGTAAATAGATTATCTCTAATGTAACCCTGCGACAAGAAAAAACATGCTACTATACACAATGTAAAGCCATGAATACACACACAAGACAGCTTCAAATGAGATAATGAGAATCAGAGAGGCACGGGGCCAAATCCCACTTTGTGTGTGTGTGGGTGTAATTAACCAGGCCAGTAAAGGATGCAGATGCCAAAGATGTGGGTGTGAGTTAAGGAGAGTGGAGAGGCCACTGGATGGTATCAAAACCTTTTTCACTTCTCTTGGTCTGACTCAAACAGCCAACAGTCACTTGAGGAACGTGTCTGGACCCACCAATCTCTGGCTGCGTCAAAAGGTTTTTGGACTGTGTATTCAGTGTATTATGTCAAGGTAAGAAATAAATGAACTCAACAAACTCAAGCACATTGTTTAATGCATGAGTTGTGGTGTTCACCGCAGGGACTGGCCACACCCCCATCAATAATAATAAAAAATATTCTTTTTCCTTTGACAGCAGCTAGAAAACACCTGCTGTGTCCTCACTGACTGGACAACGTTTCATCCCACAGAGAGCAGTGCAGTACAAATGTAGCCTCTACAGTACCCAACAGTGAAGCTGGGTTCAGTATTGAACATTCATACTTGTTTGGTACTGAACTAAATGTGTCCTTAGCGCAGAGTATCAAAGTTATATAAAAGTTGACATAGAATGTCTAGTCAGATGTTATGCTTGCCTTATTATCTGATCAGATATGTCTAGCTTTATAATGCAGTACATTTAGTCATTTAGAGGAATGGATGGTTTTGGTAAAAGGAAAAAAAGTGACTCATTTTTATTCCCCGAACTGAGGCATCAGAAACGTTGTTTTGGTATTAGTTTAGAAAGTCAGGTATCGTATTGCAACAGTATTGAAAATGTTCACACGAGACATGGAAATGTATTCATAGTATGTGTGTTTCCTCTTTCTGAGAAGAAGATGAACGCTCCTGGGAGACTACAGGTGTCAGGACTGTATATAGTAAGTAGTGACAGTTTGGAGAGGAAGAAAAGAAAAAAGGAAAAAAGAAAAGAAAGGAGGACCAGGATGATTGACCAGAAATGTCAGGTTCTCCGCAATGAAAAAAACCCAACATCATCAAAAAATAGATTTATAGATCCACATAGATGCAAGACCTTAAGATACCCTTGTCACCCTCTTTTCCTCTTGTCTCTTGTCTAACTATCTGCTCAGTCCTTCATCTATCAGTGGGATGTCAGGCCTCCCCGGCAGAACTACATCTTGGTTGAGAGCGCTGCCTTAAGCCTCATCAGCCGGAGGAGAGTCTTTGAGCTGCAGTCTAAGCCCCTCGCCCGGACCCCGGTCCCCTCATGAATATTAACCAGCCCCGAGCCTGGCTTTAATCTGCCTGATCCCCGCACTGCTGCCGCCGAGACGATAGTGAATCTAATTATTTGGTCTGATATTAACCCACCGCTCCCACACCCCCACCACACATCCACCATTCCCAGCCCCAATGCCCTGTTCTCACTATAGCTGCTGTAACATTAACATTTATGTGTTAGAGCAAACTGACACCAACTGAACTCCAGAGCCACCTTCTTTTGCCAAAGTCAGTTTACATAAAACATGCATACACCATTCTATCACACACACACCTCTCCACCAACCCCCCTCCACCTCCAGCGCAGCCTGCGACACCCTCTCCTTATCAGGCCCAAAAACGCCCTCCTCAACACCGATAAAACTTGAATGCAAATGATGCCAGGCTGATTTCATTTCTTCATTTTCTTCCTCCATTCCCCTGTTCAGTATCAGAATGGCATCTCTCTCTCTCTCTCTCTCTCTCTCTCTCCAATCAGGGGTAAGGGATGATGATGATGACAAGGATGATGGCAGCGATGGGGACGGGAAGTGGAGAACTTTCCCTGAACTAACCCCAATATCTCACCCCATCTCACATCGCCTCATGCTATACATGCACTTCAATTAAAGGGGAGGAAATAGAGAAACCCCTACCCCCCTCTCAGCACCACCACCAACCTACCTTGCAGATGAACAGATTAAACTTTCTCTGTACAGCTGTCAACGGCCACAGTTTTACTGCTACCACTGGGGAATAAGTATGTTCGTATATGCAAATCATTACCGGCACATCTAGCACATCTATGTCTCAGTGGTGTATACTCTTTCACATTGTCTAATATAGTTTACACTGCTCTGTAACAGTCTCAACAGGACAGTGACATGGTCATTAAATGAAAAACATAGTCAATAGTCCATGTTAGTGTATGCTTACATATAGGGCTGCAGGAGGACGGTTGGACTGAAAACATGATTGGTCTATAGAATTTAACAATACTACACTGTTTATGGGAAGCTTTTAAAATGAAAGGGGAATAATCCCCCCCCCCCCCAAAACGCATAACAGTGATATTAACAGTCAGTGCCTTATGCTTTAAAAAGCATTTAACAGACACATGTTCTTTTTATATATATAAAAAGACTGGGAATCGTTGGACTGGGATTGTTGGACTGGGAATCAGCTACACATGACCAATCCACACTACATACAGTTTCTTTGTCTATTGTAGCTACTGTTCAATTCCATTCCCTTCACCAGTCATGTTGCGCTGCCTTTTTGAAACTTTTTTTTGACATCACTGACCTTATGTTATGTTACAGTATATACAAATGATTGGAATGAGTTCCACATATACAGATTTAGATTTCTGGAAAAACAGAGCACTCGTACTGGATCAGTAATCTGCATCAGCAGATACACAGAGTTTAGGTATATTAAGAGTTTTGATCCTGAGACCAAAACTATACTTTTCTCCATACCTTATATAAACGGTTTATCCAAAAAATATTAAGATTAATCAATAATAGAAAATCCCTCCTTACCACTGCTACCACCTAATTACAACTGTCAGGGCCAATATAGGAATACCTGTAGCAGCTAATAGGGTTTGACACATCCATGTCACGCACTGTCCTCTCCTAGAAAATTGCAGTAAGTAATATTTGTACAGCCAGTGAATAACAAAACCAAAGCCTGCAGATTTTACAGTTCATGAACATTCCAAAAGGTGCATTTTGACTCCTGCAGCAAGCGTTTCAAATGTTTTGTGCTGCTCTAGCTGGGAATTTAATAAGCCACCCTGCTCCTCTCCTGACCTTTTCAACCATCATTCATTCATTCACTCCTCTCACAAAATCATTCAATAATCATCCAATTCACCCTCTTCCTCCCTTCTCCTCTTTCACTGTCTCTCCTGCACCGCCTCCTTCCTTTTATACACCTCTTTCTTTCTTTCTTAATCTCTGATTCTCTTCCTCTCCTCAACTCTCATTCCTGCCCTTCTGTCTGCCTGCCCCTCCTTCTCCCATCCTATCTTTCCCTCTTTTCTCTCTCTGTCTCTCTTTCTATCTCTCGACTACAGGAAATGGTTTCTTTCCCGATCCAGGGGGTTGGAGGGCTGTACTCACTGTCCCAAACAAAGAGGTCACTGTGTGAATCCTCCAAAAATACAAAGAAGAAAAGGAAGGCAGATAAAAATCAGAAACCTACTCTCATCCGCCTCTCTCATATAAACGCACTCACTCACACGCACACACACACACACATTACCTCGCTGCACTCACGCAAAGCATTTCTCTAACATTCAACAAAACACAAGATACTTTTTTTTACACTGTATATTCCTCTCATGAGGTACAAATATCATCAATACAGTACATGACTATGGCTCAGCAGCAGAGTGAAAGCTTATTCCCTTCTGCTCATATCGGCGTACACCGCCGAGAAGCAGGGGGAAAAAGGAGAAAAAAATAGAGGGAGCCAGGTTTGATGAGCTGCATGCAAATGACATGTAAAAATATAAAACTGCGATACTTAAAACGGGGGCCGAGATAAGAGATTTGAAAATGAGGCACTCTTGGAAAGCAGGCTCCTGAACTGCCGGAGATGAGGCTCAGAGATAGACAGAATAGAGGTTTTCCCTCTCCTCTTCTCCTCTCTTACACCTCCTCCTCCTCTTTCCTTCCTCCTCCACCCTGCAGAAGCCGGTGCAGATGACAGGGAGATGCAGATACCAGCCAGTCATTGCCACTGAGTGATGAACACTTCCTCCCTCTGTCTCGTTTAACCCTCCTCTTCCACGCTTGCCTCACCTCTCTTCTAGTTCTCTTTTTCTTTCATATTTCCTTTTGTCTCGCATGTTTTGTTTTAGTCGATGGACCTTTCCCACCTTTCTCTTTGGGTTTCTTTTGTTCCTTTTCCTCCCTGGCCTGGCTGGCTGCATTTCTGTCTATCAGTATTTTATCTTATTTGGCGGTTATTTCTCCCCTCTCTGCAATCATCCCTCCTCTCTCCCTTTCCCAGGGTGATAGGCTCTTCTGTCAGGGCCAGGTTGACAGACTGTGAGACAGACAGCTACTGTCATGATGTGGGCAAGTCATACGACAGGTAGCCTATGTGGCGCACATTGATTCAATCACCACAGATAAAAGCTGGCTCTCCTTAAGGCCATGATGCACAGGGTCAACATTTTGAGGCGATACATCCATCACTCAAGGTGTACTGTGGGTTTTGCCCAAAAAATGCTGCTGGAAGAGACTGAGTCCACGTTTAAGTCCCAGTGAGAGTGCAGTTACAGCATCTTTAGCTATGGGAGAAAAACCTGCTCTGGTTTATTGGCATTTCTTTAAACCAATCCCAATCGTCTTGGGTGGTGCTAAGCGCCGGACAGAGCCACGGTGCCTCTGCTAAATAGTCTCAGGAAGGAACTTGTTTTGGTGGAACATGTGTACGTTCAAAAGTAGTTTTAGTCGTGCAACAGAAAACTCAGATTGGACAGATAGTCCAGCTAGCTGTCTGGATTTACCCTGCAGAGATCTGAGGAGCAGTTAACCATAGTCCTCACAAATCCACTAGAGGTTAGAATCCCAACACAAAGACAGAGGAAGGTACCCAACATCCAGCTGAGAAAAATGAAATTCCGGCGGCAATGGAGCAATCCCGGAAAAGGAATGTCAAGGATATAGAGAATATGTGAGAGGGATAATTTCAATAGGGAATACATTAAGTCTTCCAGTGGTTTATTTGATATAATTCATTGGTAAACATAGAGTCCCTGGACAACCACTGCTTAGCATGCCACACTATACAGTTGTAGAGGACTGTTCACATCCCAGCCAGAGATCAGTATTCACTTCATGGTGTGTTATTCAATTTTTTTCTTTTTCTGTGTGACTAAATAGTTACTATTTTGGGTCACTCACTCTTGCATTCACTCAATCTGGCAACAGTGACTGCTGAAGGACTACCAAGCTTATGAGTACAACCCTAAGCAATGAGCTCTCACAGCAGCCATTTTAATTTATCTTAGTAGGAAAAGGACAGCTCTTACCAATATCATTACCAATGGCTCTGTTCTATTCAAACCTGTCCCAGTGAGCCAAGACAGTGTGGCATGAGCCAGTGTGCACAATACCAGGACCCTGAAACTAAAGCAACTAAATGGAATTCAGAATAATCATATTTGTTACACCTGTGCTTTTCATACTGTGACGAATCAAAATTTCGTTAGTGAAAAAAGACCATATGGGCTTTTCCTTTTTTTTTTTTTTTTAAAAACCCTAATAATAGGTAAAACAGTCTTGAATACTGCCATGATATTATAGGTCAGCAGAGGTTAGAGAATGTGTGCTTATTGACATGGCTTCTGATGTTATCAGTACGTTACAACTGACATTATTGGAGGGGCTCTTTTTTTCAAAACTTCTGTTAAGTGTTCTATGAACAAATTATACAACAGCAGGAAAGATAGTCTGAAAGTGTGTGCCATTATCTCCATATCTGAACCATTATTAAGTCTTGCCAGTCTCTATGATGGCCAGCTTTTCAGCCTGCGTTCAGACGGTTACGATTATAATGGGTTATGCACATGCAAAAACCTCAGTTTAAAATGTCTCCATTTAAACATGTCAGAAGTGCAAGAAAACCCAAAAAGGCGGTGCTGTTTGGCGTCCAGTGAGACACCTGCTACCCCTTGGCTCTGCCATTGTCGCCTCCGCCCACGCATACCTCACCTGTGTTACTAAAACAGAAGGTGGAGGACGAAAAAGAAATTAATTAAAATACAAGCATGCAATTTTAGCAATGTCAACAAAGCTTTTGCCAAATGAAATTCAAACAAACACTTCGGACCCTTAATATTGCTCTGCTAGCTACTACAACCGTGAGCCAACAAAGATACGTGTGTTTTAATATGATGGGAGAGGTTAAGTTGCCCCAAATCACCTATGACTTTATATACATGCCACTTCAATATATAAATACTCAAAAACATAGGGACAGTGTAAAAGGTGTAGAAAACAATTATTTAAAGATAGAAACTCCTCTTCTTGTTCCTTTTTAAGAAGCTTCCTTACGTATTGCTTTCTTCTGGGGGGCATCGCAGAAGGTGTCTAAACACTCGCCGTAATCATTGATTTGTCATCTTCTGAAGGAGCACCATTTTAATTAACATTCTAATTTGATGGGCGGAGGAAAGAGAGAAACAGAGAGGCAGAGAAACACTGTTGATGAGTCCAGATAAAAAAAGATCAAAATCAGGATGTAAACAAACCGGCTCAGAGTCAACGCAAAAAAAAGAAAAGAAAAAGAAAACAGCTCCAGAGAGAATAAGAAAGAGACGGCGATCACCTTCACTTGTCCTTCCAGGGGGGTGAGGGAAGGAGGAAGTGGAGAGGAGAGTAGAGGAGGTAGAGGGGAGGAGAGATAGGGAGTGAGAAGAGACTACCCAAAAAGTGTTTGAAAAGCCGTGGGTGGCGCGCCTTATCGCCCCAGTTCTCCTGGAGAGATTATTGGGGGATTAGTGCGAACGCTTGTTTCTAAAACATGATGAAAAGACGTTTGGCGCGTGATAACGCTTTGAACTCCCCTACTCTGCTACTTCTAGGATCGTGCCTTCAGGCTGCCTTTCCGCAAAAGACAGGATTGGGGTGGGGTGAGCTGCTGGGTGCTGCTGAAGGAGGGATAACAATAGAGGCAATGCTGTAAGTGGAGTTCCTCCTGTGGTACACTGTGTGTGGAGACTTCACTTCGGACATCAGTCCTTTGGGAAGATGTAACAGATGCAACAAACTCAAGGTGTAGCTACAATTTAGCATCATCGCTCTTTTTGCTTTTACTTCGTCTGAGCTGAAATTTCACAACAATCCTGCAACTTCGGTCCAATCCCATGCACTTGTACTATCAGTTAATTAAAGCAGGATCCAATCAGAAGGAGAGGAGATATAGTATCAGATTTGTTATGTGCGATCAGAATAGCAGTTGGTGTGCTCACTCCTGGGTTGCCATGGGAGGCTCGCCGAGGAGGACCTGGTTGTTCACTCAACCAAAAACAGTGAGGAATCAGCAGCCAGCTGATCAGTTGATCAGTAAACATTATTATACCCTGTTCTAAAGTCCAACAGCCATATCAGCCAGAATATATTTAAATAGATAAATGGTTTTACGCCTCTTTCTCAAGAGATGCAAATGGCAGGATTTCCATATGACACAGACCAGTTAACACGCCACTAATCTAATGAAGGAGATCTGTTGGAGGGAGAGTGAGGACTGGATCTCATTTGCCTCTCTTTGCTCCACACACACACACACACACACACACACACACACACAAGCCAAGACAACATCAAAGACATATCATTTTATATTGGTTTGGATAAAAAATAAAGTCATTGCATTTAATATGCCTCTTTGTGTACATGTGTGTGTTACATGAGTGTGTACTGTAGGTAGGTGTGTTGCTGGGTAGGCCACGTATTAAACCGATAGCTTATCGGTCCGGGCCAAATAAAAATCAAATTTGCTGAGAGAGAAGTTGAGAGAGAGAGGGTGATGCTGGAAGGGGCAGGACTGCATAGTGGGCCATGCCGATCTCACCCAGAGATGGGGGGCAAAGCCTGTGGGCTCCACAGAGCCTAGCAAGGATGAGGACTGAGAAAGACAGGTGGTATAAGTAAGATAGAAGTGAGGATGGATAGACAACTGGGAAATATCTTGTGGGGGGGAAAAGCACATATAAAGAGGTGAACAGATGGTGAAAGCATCAGATGTGAAAGACATCAACAAAGCATGGACCCATGTCCAGTCAAAAGAAAAATCTTTTGTGCTTAGATAAGATACAAATGTACATCACCTGTTGCCCCTGCATACTTTACATCAGGGGTTCTCAAACTTATATCTCAAAGGTCCGCATCTCTTTTAAAATGAAGGTCAGAGGTCCGGAACGATTGCCGATAACAAAATAACATTTAATCAACTTAAGCTCTTTTTTCCACTGCTAAGTTAATGGCTCTCTGCTAGATGGCGCTCACAGTGGAGAGCTACGTGGCACATGCCACTATATGGATGAGGACATGGCAGGTAAAATGGGCTGTCCTACACAGAGTATGCCAGGCAGACACACAGCTGACAGCCTCGCAGGTGGATGCGATGGAGACGGGCTCAGACAGCTGCGTGCTTGTGTCAGTCCAACAGACGCGCAAGCGGTTCCAGGAAAGTTGCTGCTGCATGTATCCACGGCAATACACGCAACATTGTGGGTTGCTAGCCATCCATTTGTATGTGTATTTACAATTTACACACAAGACTGGAATAATTAAAACACCTAAATGTTGCAAAAAGAGTCAAAATAAAACAAGTTGTTGGTCCGTTCTCTAGACTGGCAGGATGTAGCGTGGTTGTCCAAATCCATAGTCCATACCAGTTCTAATCAGATTTTGAGTATGTAATGTGTTTACACTGAAAAAGTTACAACAGTAAGTTCATTCAAAGCATTCAGTATGCAATGCATACATACTAAACTGAAACTGAAACACTGCGTGAAGCAGTTTCATGTTAAAAATCAGTGTTTCTCCAACACACTGTTTTTGTTAAAGATTATTTTTGGGGCATTTTAGGCCTTTATTTTTATAGGACAGCTAAAGACATGGAAGGGGAGATCGAGGGGGAATGACATGCAGCAGTCAGAGTCGAACCTGCGGCCACTGGGTCGAGGAGTAAACCTCTATATATGGGCGCACACTCTACCAGGTGAGCTACCCAGGTGCACACACTATTAATGTTTGTTTGCTCAGCTTGTTTCTCTGATAACTTAAGATCCAGACACCTGATGAATAAACCCTGTTAATATACACTATATAGTTACAAATGACCAAAATATAAATAGTGTATCATAAAAATGTGGCTTAAAACTGGATAAAAAAGTCAGTTTATGACAGCTTCTGGCAGACAACCACAACGCTTGATGCATGCTCAAAGGGGATATGACTGCATTGACAAGCCACCATATGTAATGCTATAACAGTAGACTAGACGGTAGCAATGGGCAATTTAAAAGGTGTGAAACTACATGTCTCGTTTGCTAAAGTACTTCTTTTACTGCATGCAAACAGTGCTTTTTGACATTGAATATTAGTCTTTTATATAAAAAGTGTCTAAAATGATTATGCTTATTCACTGTTTTTAGAATAAAACTCTTCGAATAACCAATTAAGGAATGCAGTGTGATGGTTTTAGCGGGAGATGAGCAGATTTCTTCTCTCCAACACACTGAGGATAGCCCTGACCCTTGCTGACCCACGAGGGAGGGAAGCAGGGAGGGATGGAGGGATGGATGGAGGAGGGGGAGGATGTGGAGTGACAGGGGGAGAAAAACAGGAGGAATGTGAGATTACGACCACTATCTCCAGCAGATACCGAAGGTCCGTCTCCTCACTTCTTCCATCCACAGATAGGAGGGGAGGGGGGCAGAAAATGAGGAAGAAGAGAGAAAAGGGTATTAAGAGTCAGAATGAGATGCTTTCCATATGAATGCAAAGCCCTCAAAAGAACAGAAACTGACTTTACAGTTCAGAGGAGGAATAGGACGGTATGGGCAGCGGAAGGGAGGGGAAGAACAAAAGGTGATGGGTGAGCGAGTATGTGTGTGTGTAAGAGAGACAGAGAGAGTGAATGTTCGTGCACACACACACACACACACACACACACACACACACACACACACACACACACACACACACACACACACACACACACAGACACACACACAGACACACACACAGACAGACATCTATCTGTACACTCAGAACCTCACTGATAATAAACGAAATCTTAGAAATGAGAGCCTATCAAGCAGGAATCAATCACTGGGGTTTGTTGTCCAGGAGGATGGCGCCATGTGGAGATAAAAGACAGGCGGACGTCTGGGGAGGGCTGGGAGGAGAGGAGGAGAAGAGGGGAGAGGATGGAATGGGAGTCTGGTGAGGGCTGGGAGGAGAGGACGGGAGAAGTGAAGAGGAGAGGAGAGGAGAGGAGAGGGTAATGATGGGGAAAGGGTTGAGGATGTGGTATAAACTCCTTCCGGCTTTATTTGAACTGGGTGGACCTTTTTGTGAACTGTATATGAACTGGTTTGAACCCAGACCTGGACTGGCTAAACTGGGCTGAGCTGGACTAAAATGCACTACATTTAGGACATGGTATTTGAAGCCAAACTAAATGAAAATAACTTCAGATATGACAAGCAAGCCAGGTATAGCAAGGTAGATCACTTGCAAAAATTAGGTAGGAATGTGTGTGTGTGTGTGTGAGTGATTGTGTGTGTGTGTGTGTGTGTGTGTGTGTGAGTGATTGTGTGTGTGTGTGTGTGTGTGTGTGTGTGTGTGTGTGTGTGTGTGTGTGTGTGTGTGTGTGTGTGTGTGTGTGTGTGTGTGTGTGTGTGTGTGTGTCATAGTTTGTGCTACATGCCAGGAAGCCTCTCCCAGCATCAGTATCATATGATTAGATGGACTTGCACATGATGCACAAACTCAGTCTCTGATAGGGCTCCATCCGGTCCCACACACTGTTGCCAACGATCACACACACACACACACACACACACACACACACACACACACACACACACACACACACACACACACACACACACACACACACACACATTTGTGATAAGGTGTTTACTTATTGTCTCTCTTTGTTACCCGACCATCTGACCTCTGACCTTTCCAGGTGAAATCTCTTCAGTTAGTTATAGGTCTCTTTTCAGCCTGCTGCAGTTAAACAATGTTTTACTCTCACCTCAGTGTTACAATATGTAAGATGTGTATTATTATAAGATATATTTAGGGCTGCACAATATGAGGAACATAAGTGATAACGTTGTTGAATATCACAATAACAATATTACTTGCGATAAATAAACCAATACTATTTTTTGATCAATCAAATGTAGTGTCTATAAAATGTAAATAAAGTGTGAAAATACCAAGGAATTTCCAAGGACCAAGGATTACGTCTACAGTTTGCTTGTTTTGTCCAAACCCAAAGATATTCAATTTAAATGATATGAAACAGAAAAAGCAGTGAATCATCACATGTGAGCAGCTAGAACCAGAGACATGTCTGATTTATCTGGGATGGGACTCCAAAGCAAGCTAATCATTTACTGAATTTAGTGCATTTGTGAAGTTAATTTTTTTTTTTAAATAAATGACTTATTATTATATCAATAAACTACTCAGTTCATCAACAAATGGTTTCAACACTATACTAGTTATAATTAAACAGTAATTGACAGCCTTAATCTGTTTTAAACTACCACCTAAAACAAACTTGCAATTGCTAAATAGCTAGGTCAGGTATAGTCTGGCTCACCAGATGTGCATTGCTGGGATAAAGCCTGACATCCGGCGCGTGGGTCCCGCCCCTTCCGCCATCCATTTTGCAAAGGCACCGTCACTGCATCCGGGCTTAGTGCCGCTCAGGCTGGTTGTGATTGGTTTAAAGAAATACAAACAACTGGGGCGCCTGGGTAGCTCACCTGGTTGAGCATGTGACCCATGCACAGAGGCTCAGTCCTTGCCACAGCGGCCGCGGGTTCAATTCTGACCTGCGGCTCTTTGCTGCATGTCATTCCCCCTCTCTCTCCCCCTTTCCTGTCTTCAGCTGTCCTATGTAATAAAGGCCTAAAATGCACAAAAAAAGAAAAAAAATACAATCTCCCCTCAAAAAAATAAAAATAAAAAAAATCTCAGAATAGCGAAAGCAGTGTAGCCAGACCAAACTCCCGCACTGACACATCGCTGTGAAGATAGATCTTGCAATGTGAGACTTCTATAGACCTTCTATTGTTTTTTTATAATGGATATTTTATGATGCTTACGATGCACTGAGGTTAGTTTAAAATGATGTGTAGCATATCAATTTAAGAGCTTCACTATAATATAATAATTAATAAACAGTTACAATATCTCAGTTTCAGTAACCATGACAGGATCTGTGCTGGTGGTTACTGGACAGTAATTGCATCAGATGTCTTACCTCTGTCTCTTGATCATCTGCGCTGCCCTCTGATTGGAGGATTCCTGGGTAGGGGCCCCACATTGTGTCTGGATGGAGGTCCCTGCCAGCCACCACCCTGCTGTCACCGCCTTCTTCTCTGAACTCCAGGTCATCTAGACGAAAGAGAGAAGAGAGGAGCGGTTGACATCAGGGAAGCTGATATAAGCCGACTGTAGGTTGGACAAATATACATAAATGCAATGTGCCAAAGTGATATTGACCTTATCATTAAAAAACTGGTTATCATCCAAGCAGTCACATCAATGACAAATATGATTAAGAAACATTTCATAGATTACAATTAGGGCTGTGCAATTAATCACAATTTTAATCGCTATTACATTTCCGGCTCCTAACGACCACAAAAACAAGAGTCATCGAGAAAAATGGTTATTTCGCACATGATGTTGTGCAAGTAAACTCTTATTTTGTCTTGTGTTCTGAATCAATAAAAAAAAAGTTCAACAGGAAAAGTATGAAGGGAAATTTCAGTTAAAAGGTGTTTTCACTGTTGATTTGTTCAACTGTTTCACTGTTTTTTAACTTCTATAAATGTGACCTCTCTCTCAGAGACAATGAGTAATCATGGGAAATAATCATGATTTCAATACTGACCAAAATAATCATGATTATGTTTTTTTTTTCCATAATCAAACAGCCCTAATTACAGTCTTTATATCAATATTTGTTAGCATTCAATTTTATATACAGTCTGAAATCACTTTTACCAATAAAAACATAATAAAACATAATAATTACTACTTTATTAGAAAGTAAGTAATTGTAGAAACTAGGGGATGTAATCAAAATATCGGTTTCAATCTGTATAAAGCCTACTGTTTGAAACATGACCCATAGCATTTAGGGCACATAACAAGCAAAAAAATTGAAATAAATAAATATATGTAGATATATATAGCTATATATATTGTACATACAGAGGAAGCAGCATGTTGCTTGAACTTGACCTGAACCCTTGCAGCAGTTCAAATCATACAGCAAAAACCGTCAACAGCTCAACAGCAGGGGGAGTTTGACACAAGCTGAGCACTTTCTGTCATGGCCAGTTCAAACAGGGGAAACTTCTTGTGTACTTCCTCAAATTGATAACTGTAGAAGTGACGGCTGTGGTCAGAGCCAGCTGCAGCCCAGATAGAGCCAGTTAGCTGGGAGGCATGGAGGACTGATCCATCTATTTAAAAACTTAAGACAGCTCTGAGTGCAGTAGTAACAGCGGTCTGTAGTTTAGAGAAGTCTCAGCACATCTGAGGATAAATGAACAAAGTTTGAGCAACACCAGTGAGTGTTGCAGTGGGAAGCTTTCTCGTTAAGTCCGTCCACCTCTCTCTGTGATCAAAACGCATATACATGTAAAAATCTGCCTCCCCTGCTCTCCTCCCACCGCTCACCCCTCCCCTCCTCATCTCGTCCATGGTTCAGGCGACTGTTTCGGGGGGTCGGTCTAAAGTGGCGGGCCTGATAAGAGTGTTTGTCTAACACTCTCCATGTCAAAACACTCATCTATCTTCTCTGTATCTATCCCCACCAGAGAACAACGGACAGACGCTGATAAAATGGCTTTCCCACAGCTGGTGGGGGGGTTGGGGTTATGGAGGGGAGGAGGAGGGAGCAGGAAGGAGTGTGGTTTGAGGGAAGAAAGTAGGAGGGACGCAAAGCAGTGAGAAGTAGACATCAATTCAATAAAAAGGAGTTCTTAAAGTCAAATAGCGGTTGGAAATATTGTTTCGCTGTTGGAAAGACTGTCGTGGCAAAGTCACACAGGAAGTGGTATGTTTCCCTTAACTCACAGCCCAAAGATACAATGACACAATGTAATGAATGACACCCGGGTCACACAGCAATCACATTTTGCAGAACTAGATAGACCTGATAGTATCGGTTTTATTAGGATCAACACTGATGCAACCACGTCTGTGCTCTCAGAAAAAAATGACTGTATGTGCTTTACTAAGTGCTTGCTGGCACAGTTTGCTTACCAGTCATGGCATATGTCACACTGTAACCAGCACTACTTTTTCATTCTCTTGCCCCGATGCACATGAGAGCGTGACACTGATGCCAGACACAAGAGCTGACCTGACCTGTTCTGCTTGGGTCAGGTTGGGCTGAATTTTTTATTGAATGACTCAGGTTTAGGGTGGAGCTCCATTTCACAAATATTATTGAAGACAACCTAGTCTCATTTATTTGTTAGACAACACCAAATTAAAGAGGATATAGCTGGGCTGTTGGGGCCTGGCCTCCTGAGACATAACAGCTTTCAAATTATGTTGGGGTTTGGACACAAATATTCCAGGTTCAAGTCGGGCCAGTGTCAGATTTCAGTCCCAGGTCAAACGCCAACCCAAACATGACTCCTCAGACCGTCTAACCTGCTGGCTACAGAGTCTGAAGTCCAGCATCTGTCCAGCTAGTACCCTATCTCCTGTCCCATGGGGCCTCAGTTTGGCCACTCTGACCTCCTTATCTTAGTACTACATCAATGTCCTGTCTGCCTCTGTACCATTGGCCAATCTTCATCACATGGGACGCTTATCAGCCTGACCAGCTCAATTGACCCTCATTGTGAAACAGTGCAAGGATTTGACCTTAGTGAGCCAACACAGATATTAACTTATAAACAAGCCCAACACAAGCATTAGTTTGTCAGATATTAAGGCTGAACACGCATTATCATATTCTTTTTCATGTAAGCATGCCTTTAGGTGAATCTAATGGCTCATTTGTTGTTTTGGCAGGGTTGAGGCCTACCTAAATATCCAAATGTGTTAATGGTGTCTTTTGAGGTGCACTAGGTGTACATAGACGGGCCTAACACTAAAATCCACTTCTGCAGGAGAAGATGACATCTGGATTAAAGTTAAAAAGCTATGAAAGACAAAATATTTCACAAGTTGAAGTGCATGTCTTAAATTTATGGGTAAAATAAAATGTTTGTAAGGTGTTTGTAAAAATGTCACGCTGGTCTATGGCTTGCCCTGTTAATCCATCAGGAAACTAGGAAACGGTTTACTTTGCTAATGCAAATCAAGGAAAATATCGAGCCTGCTACAAAGATAACCATGACACAAAATCATCAGAGAAATACTGTGAGAAAACATTTTGGATTCAACAGACAGCAAAAACTGTGGATAAAAGTAAGGCTGTCTGCTGCCTTTGTAAAAATGTGCCTGCCACTGTCACATTAACACAACAGCAAATCTCAAGTCACCTGTTAGCTTGTCACTCATTGAGTCAGTAAAGTCACCACAAATGAATGGAACTACATCAATTCTACAAGGATTAGGCTATATTGGTGTTTTACAACGCCAACAGAGGCACACAGAGCTCCAGAGAGCTGGGGGATAAGAGCAGACGGGTGGGTGTCAGATATGTGCAGAACAACCACACTGACACATCACATACTGTATGATAAACATCCAAAACACAAGATTCACTCTCAGTGGTTTCTGTGACATGAGAAATCATTTCTAAGTACTAATGAAGATTATTCATTTTTGTTTGGCATTTTCTATTTCATAGGACAGGTTAGACATGAAAGGGGAGAGAGAGGGGGAATGACATGCAGCAAAGGGCCACAGGTCGGAACCGAACCTGCGGCCGCTGTGGCAAGGACTAAGCCTCTGTATTAAGCGGGCTCTACCAGGTGAGCTAGCCAGGTGCCCTCAAAGTACTAATGAAAATCCAAAAATACACAGAGCTAAGTAAAAGGATCGTATCCCAACCAAGTGGAAAAGTCCCTCCACGCCACTGACCCACCTGTGTGGGACAAATGCAACATCTCTCCGCAGTGTCATCTGCCTTGTCATATTGTAAATTCAGATACATTTTGATTGGCTGTCAGTGTTTCTATCGTTCTTCACATCACTCTTAAAAGTGACGCCAACGATATTGTCGTTATAGTTGTGGTGGGACTCCACCATCTACCTGAGTTAGAATGTTAAAACGATATATTTTCTATATAGCTACATTATTAATGTTATTTTCTATGTTATTATTGGCACACATCATTATTATTCTTATCATCTGATAATAAATGTAATAAAATGTACATATATGTAAATGCAAAGAGTTTAACTGGTTAATTATAGGCTCAGCATTAATGACTGTAGCTCAAGTTGTCAAGGAGTCCGTTTAATAAAACACAGCATTTTTGCACATTGGTAGATAGAAAGTGCTATCGGTGCACCTCCACTAATGAGTGTTGCTTGCTAATCCCAGCAGGTTAGCTGTGTCCACTGGGGTAACACGAGACCTCCAACAATCATAATCCCTGTTAATTACCCCTCCTGCCCACCACAGACCTGCATAATAACCCAGCGCTCCTTATCGATATGGCTGCACAGGCTGCTCCTACCCTCACTACTATGTATGATACTACCCCCATTGCTGTTATACACTGTGCTGTGGATGTAGTGCACATGCAAACACATAATTCTTTCCATCAGTGCTAGACGACACATTCCCAAAAACACAAGGCTGGATGGGCTTGCTGTCAATATCAACCAGCTCCACTGTATTCACTCTAGAGCTGCAAAGATTAATCAAATAATCGTTTAGTTCTCAACTATTAAATTAATGGCTAACTAATTTGATAATCAAAACATCGGTTTGAGCCATTTTTTATGAAAAAAAGTTAAAATTCTCTGATTACAGCTTCTTAAATGTAAGATATGTTCTAGTTTCTTCACTCCTCTATGACAATAAACTTAATACCTTTGAGTTGAAAAAACAAGACATTTGAGGACATCATCTTGGGCTTTGGAACAATGAACGACATTTTTCACCATTTTCTGACTTTTTATAGAACAAACTAGAAAATAACTGACAGATTAATCAACTAGGAAAATAATCATTTGTTGCAACCCACACTACCTCACAATTTCTCACACACACTGTGCCGACACACATCCAGCATGTACACACCATCACACCAACATACACCCTGTCACCAGCTACACACACATACACACACACAAAGGCTTATCAATACGGACGTTTCAGCAGCCACTGGGGCGTCCAGGCCTCTTTGACGAGCCAACACAATAAAACAATCAGTCCGCCATTAATGAAATGACTAACGCAATTAACCGATGAGTGTGTGTTTGTGTGTGTGTGTGTGTGTGTGTGTGTGTGTTGGGGGGGGGGGGGGGGGGGAGAGAGAGAGACAATGAGAGAGTACAGAGCTGAAGGTGGCAGACACCAGTTATCTGAGACCACAGCAATGGTGATGATATTGTTCTTTTGGATCAGTACCATTTTATTTATTTTACTGTTTGTTTTTCCACTTTACCAGCTGTTATGTTGTTTAATAAGTGAGTTCTGTCAATGGAAATTACACAAACCAAAGTTATTGTGTTTTACAGATTAAATCTATTCTTGGAGACTTTGTTAATTAGGGTCTGATGCTTATGTATATACAATTAAAACCTAAACATGTTAATGATTAAAACGTGAACTATTTTCAGACTTCACTGATGTTAAAGTGGGAGAACAATTCAGAGGAACAGTAAGTCCCATTCATGTCACACCACTGCGAATATTGCAGCATCAAAAGGTCTGACTCAAATGGTTAAGGTGAACTAGCACATTGAACAATAAGGTGAGTTGATTCCCACCATCTTTGTCAGACTCACAAAAGCTGTTCTTTCATCTCTGGACTCACCATGTATGAGATAATAAAGCAGAAACAATCCAAGACCCATTTCAGTATGTTTGTCCTCAGTTTTCAATAACTTTAATTCAAGAGTATTCAAACTTATGAGTTGTTTTAACTAGGAAGGCAAACATGCCTAAAGAAGGAACTGGGAGTAATATTATGGATGCCTTGATGAAGTTATTTGTTGCACATGCATGCATAAGTCTGCAAAGTTCAGTAAACGTAACACCGCATCATGGCTTAATGATGAGTTTAGCTTTTGTTTTAAAGAGATAAAACCTAAAAAAGTAGCACATCAATCATGCAGACTTCCAGAAAGATACATCCACTCTGAAGTTAAGAAATACACTTTAAATGACATTAAAACAGAAACAAAGAACAAACAGAAAATGTCAAAGAAATACAAGTAAAAGCTTAAGTAATAGTGAAGTGAAGCCATCATCAAGCCTCACGAAATTACCAAAGACTTAACTTGAACCAACAAAAAGAAGGATTTAAGTCTACTGAACATGTAGTGCTACTAGAAATAATATGAGGGACTAAAGTGTTATTTTACACTTAATCATGTAGATTAATTGTTGTTCTCAGAAGATCCATCTCCAGGTATAGTCACTTAGAAGGAAAATTAATTAAACCTGCAGGTGAGCTGTTATCTTAACTGATATGTCATATTATTAATAAATGCTTACTTGGTGGAAACTTACTTGGTTTGCAACTTTGGAAAGAATCCAAATCAGTACCCTTAGCTGAAGATGGAGAAGCAGATTCTTTGGCTTGTTAGGAAGCTGCCAGTGCTTATGATGACACTTCAGATGTTTATTTCCAATCAATTTGTTTGCATGTTACCCTATAATATTCAGTGCTTTATAAACCAAGAGTATTTTAAAGTTGATTACTTAAAAGGAAATGTCTAGATACCCTCATAAGAGGTACCCGTTTTTTTAATTTTTGGAGTCAGTGTGTAAACTTTTTGTGTGTGTAGAACTGAAGTCTAACATTGTGTAGGCCAACTGAGCATGGTGTGCAAAAAATCACATATGCAAAAACCTCTATGCATAATCATGCATAAGGACATCGTACCTTGTCATCCAATAGGGACAAGCGGCCTCAACAAACAGCCTGCCTGGTTGGTTATCAATGCTAAATAAAGGGAAAAAAGAATGGTGTAACCCAACACTGAATGTTCTCCTGCATCCGGCCTAATTGATTTTTAAAAAGACTATTGTTGATATCAAATGAGCACATCGCGACGGAGCTATCGATTTTTTGACACCACACAACAGGAAATCTTTATCTGCGTGCTACTCCGACCTCACACTAATAGGTGGGGTTTAACCTCTGCTGAATGACAAATCTCAACGCCTCCAGTTACAATTCTGTCTTTAGCTCTCATGGGAAACACAAGATAAATACTGTAGTTCTTTTAACATTAGAAGATATGGGGTTCTGTGTTCTATGTTTACACATGATGTCAACATTTAATTATATCTGCCAAATATACAAAGGGTTTCTTATTATCTATCTAATAAAGCGAGACGTATCTTTATGTATGTATGTGTGTCCGTGTTTGGGGGGAAGGTAACCTGCACGGCACACGCAGATGCCACATGCAGAACGCTTTACAACAGCGGGGGGGTTCCGCCTTTGACTCTTTTCCTGCTTCCAACGTTAGCTACATGAATGCTGGATATACCAAACTAACTTTTCTTCACTTTCCTGGAGCACGAGCAGATAATGTTAGCTGAAAGGAACATTGCGACTGTTGTGTGGAATAAGGTTGGTGAAAAAAAGGCCCTACCATTTTCAGTCTATTATTTCGCTAAGAGGAAACTCAACAAAAAGCCATTTACCAACACTAAATATCAAACAAAAGCCAGATACTATATAGTATTAAATTGCTGTGAGCTGTAGCCTACATTCACTTCTAACCAGAGGCAGAACATAAAGTAATCTCAGAGATTATTCTTTCACAGCGAAAATCTCAGAGCTGAACCAGGCAGACACATCAGTTTTCATCAGACTTACCCCAGGTTAATTAAGTCTTCTGCTTACCTACAACACTAATAACATTACCGTCGCCAAAATACCACAGGCCAAGCAATCGCCCGCTCCAAACAGGCACATTATCAACGGGCACTGTACTAGTATATGGAAAAAAGTGTAAAACTACTGGCAGTTTTTGCTAAAGGTCTAAATCACCTCTGTATTTAATGAGCTATACTATAGCTATACAGTATATACACTCCATTTTACAGAGCCAGACAGGTATTAAAGGCAACATTTTTGATATGTGAATACATGTGTATGTTGTTTCCTTAAATTAATAAATGATGTACACTTAAAGGCAATGAAAACCTAATTCATCAGCTTCTTGCTATGATTGATGGGATCCCACATGAACAGACACTATCTACTACCAAAGATTTTTACTGTAGATTTATTGTTTGCACTTTGTGTTCATCACACTGGTTTCAATTGGAGAAAAAAAGGTGATGTGACTTAGTTGGTGGACCCCTTTCACATTACAGTCATTTCATTCACTGAAAAATATTAATAATGCAGCTTTAACTGGAATATTTGTGATTTTCCAGTCATTATTTTTGCTGTTAAGACATACTTTTGTTTTTTTAACTATACATTGTATTTTGTACATCAAGCATCTGCAAATCTTTGAAAAATCTGCAAAGACTCATTTAGAGATTTTAGGGATTTGAAAGTTTTGAAAGTAGTAAAATATATTTCCAACATTTAATAGGATTATTTTTCACAAAGCAATGGCAGGTTTCAGTGTTCATGCAAAACACACATCATTTTGCCTTATTTAAGACCTCATAACACTAAACAATTAATTTGGTGCGGTCCTTGTTGTCCTGATAATTTATAGTCTTTGATTATCAATATTCAATCAGAAATTGATCAAGTTCCCACCTATGTTTCATTATTGTGGTAAATCTCTTTAAAAGTCCAAAATGTGTATTCACGAATCCTATACAGCATTTCACATTAATGACAACTCGCATCATTTATAATGCTGGCTGATAAAATGCCTCAATCTAACAACAACCAAGACCTGATTGTGTCTCCTTTTCTCTTCCTTGTCTCGCTCTCCATGATCTTCCATGCAGCACCCCTGGGTCCCTGGAGTCCGGCAGGCTCGGCTCAGCGGCAGATAGACATTTCTGGGATAGGCATCTACTGCTCAGGACCACGCAATCATTTCCATTTTACCCTCTGTTGCACAGGCAAGATAAGACACCTGCGTAGCTGTGCTAATCAGATGAGCTTCAACAGAACTTTATCATTGACATTTACCACTGTTTACCCAACTAATTTCTCTTAACTGCACTGCTGAACTTTTATCTACAAAATACATACACCACCAGAAAAGAGCAAGAAGCAAACATGCAAATTCACAAATATGCGCAGAAAGATAAAATGAGGGGGAGAAAACTAAAAGCATTTTTTTTCTGTTCAGAGGACGAAGGGGGTGAAAACAGAACAAGTGACAGGGCTGCTGTTGAGGAGATGAGCCCTCCTCCTCCTCCTCCTCCTCCTTCTCACTGAAGACAAACAAATGCATAGAATGCTTCTGACATTCACATACAAAAACTTCATTTTGGAGTTCAATCACCTGACCGCTGGGGGGGAGTTTTATTTATTGCTGATAAAAACATAAAAAGTACTTCTGCATGCGAGAAAGTGAGTCCAGCATTAGCCAACCAGTCACAAGACAGATGGAGGGAAACTGTGTGCATCCAATACACGGTTTTAAAATGATGTAAACCAGTTTCATCCACCAACGTTAGAACTGGTCTGTCTGTGGTTCTAAATGTGCCACCCTCAGGTCAAAATGTGTGTGACACACAATATATCATGGTCTAAAACCAACCCGGTCTCACACCAGTTCGTGAATAGTCATGTTATTTTTATTGATTGATACGTGTACAGGTCACGATTTTCTCGTTTATTTCGTGTACAGGTCACGAATTATTTTGTGTACAGGTCACGAATTTCAACCGTTACCATTTCACGAACAACAACAGGACGGACCGACGGACTGCAACACGCGGCCACAATGGGGAAATTAGACGCCACACGCCCACGACAACAACGGGACGGACCGCCTGGGTCTCTGTGGCACGCAAGAACGGGGACATGAAACGCCACAACAACGGGATGGTTGAGGTTAGGAAAAAAAAGAACTGGGAAAGGAACCGTAACATGCCGGACACGCCGACAGCAACAGGACGGTTGTGGTTAGGAAGAGAATAATGCGGAAAGGAACTACAACATGCGGGATGTGAACCCCGGTCTCCTGGGTGAAAGTCCTGCATTGTTTGACGGACAGCAACACGCAGCCACAATGGGATTTCGATAACATTTTTATTTATTGTGCAGCCCTACAAGACCAGATTTGTCTGGTTCCCAGGCAACTTTTGTTGTGCACAATCCCAAAGAAATGTTCAATAAAATTTGCATAAACCAATTTGTACTTGGAAAGGACTACGTACGTGGTAGTGGTTACTTGGAACAATTAATTCAAAGTTTTTCATGATTATTTTTTAATCATCATACTGAGTTGTTATTTTGTGCACAATGTGTGTCTTTTTCATGCATGTAGCTACATAACTATGTAGGTGAAGTAGTGTGACTGATCTCTAACTGTGCCAAAACATTTAACATATACAACAAAAGCAAATTTTGCCTTCAAACAACACAACTTGCAAACAAGTGTATGAGCTCTTCCAATCAACCGTTACACGGTGGACAACAAAATACAAAATACAGCACTCAGTGTAAATCAGTGCACCATTGCTTGTCATTGTAGCCTATTACTGTATGTAGTGTTTATGCTAGTGACATTTGTTGTCAAATTTACCTTCTTGCAAAGAATTGGATCCAAAATCAGAAATACTTTAATGCAAATTTTATTGATTCCATTGATTCTTATTTTCAAACTGTGGCTGAAAACTGAAATAATGTAAATATTACACAAAATACATTTAATCCAAAATAAAATCTATTACAGTAAAGTAAACATTACTGTAGAGTATAAGAAATAGCCACTATTGATATTCAGGCTCTTCTGTCTTGACGATGGGGCCACATGGCCTCATCCACATCACATTCAATATCCTCTCTTGCAATGCACCGAGGGAAAAATCTTCTTGCATGCCTTATCCAACCTTGACATTTCTCTGCACCTATTTTTTGGGAAGCAGCATTCATTGCATTCAGCAAGGGCATCTTCTCATAGGGACGCTGATCATAAACCTTCCACCTCCAAGCACTGAAGAACTCCTCTATGGAATTCAAAAATGGGCTATATGCTGGAAGGAACTGCATCATGATACGAGGGTGTACTGCAAACCACTCATTGACAAGGCGAGAGTGGTGGAATGCCACATTGTCCCAGATAATGACGAAGAGTGGCATGCCAGGCCTCAACAGACCTCTCTCCTCAGGTGGGATCAGCCTGTCATGAAGTGCATACAGGAATGTTATGAGGCGCTCTGTGTTGTATGGGCCAATAGTGGGGATATGGCATAGGACACCATCATTGGAGATGGAAGCACACATGGTTATGTTGGCACTCCTCTGTCCTAGAACTGTGATAGTGGCCCTGTACCCAATGAGGTTCCTTCCACGTCGCCTCACTTTACAGAGACTGAAGCCGGCTTCATCAACATAAATGAAGACATGATGTGCCCCCTCAGCTTCAAGCTCCATTATTCTCTAAGTAAAAAAGGCAAAATTACAATGAAAAGTGACTCCAGTTGACACTAACTGCATGATATGAGATGAATGCATTACAGTATACTGTAGTAATGTTTCCTTACCTCCAGATATTGGCATCTGGCCTCCATCACAACGTCAGAGTTCCTTTGAAATGGAACTGTATAGAGCTGCTTCATAGCCATATGGTTCCTTCTTAGGATGCGGTCAATGGTGGTCACGCTCACGTTGTTGATGTTCCTAAACATGCCCTGATCTGCAGTCACTACTGCCCTGATTTCACGCAACCTTATGACATCGTTTGCCACAACCATGTTCACAACGGCTACCTCCTGCTCAGCACTAAAAATTCTCCCTCTACCACCAGAGAATGGTAGCCTTTGAATTCTATAAAGAATACATGTAATGGGAATGAGGGAACAATTACATAAAGTATATCACTGAAGATATTTTTGTATATACTGTACAGCAACATTACCTGTTTTCCTGTCGAAAAATTCTGACAATAGATGTGACAGTGTTTCTGTTCAGAACAGGTTGGACTCTTTGTCCAGCCTCTCTAAGTGAAAGGCCATGATTGATAACGTGATCAATAACAGTTGCCCGAATTTCATCAGAAACCGGAGCCCTTCCGACTATACCTCCACCTCGCACTTGGACTCCTCTTCCTCTGACCCCTCTACCTCTTCCTCTCACTCTCATCTGCCTTTGACCTCTTCCATCCATTTTGGCAAAGAACAACACAGACGCTGCACCTTTAAGGCCTGCAGACTGATTGCTAATTGAAGATTTGTGTGAAGGAGTGTCAAACAGGTGCTTCAGTGATGTCATACTGCTGTAGGTAGTTTCTAATAGTTAGGAACAGATGGTTTCTGTTTGGTTACCATAGCTGAAACAATGGAGTTTGGACTACTTGAATGGCATCCGTGTTAACTGTTCTGCAAAAGGGTGAGGAAAATGTGTCAATCCAATGAGAAAGTGTTAACACATTTGCAAGAGGTGTCTTCTGCTCCGCTGAGACAGTGATGATGAAAACCGAGTGCATCCCAGTTTCTTTAAGCAGGTCAAAGCAATCAAGAAAAACTGCAAGTATTATATTAAGCTAGAATTGAAAAAGTCTGAACCTATTCTTTGAGCAAGTGCTATGGATTCCACAAATGTTTCAACCAGGACAATGTCAAACACACCTATAGAAATATAGTCTGCATTCGCCATATTTATGTTGAGAAGAAAACAGTCCAAAAACCACAACGATTTCAAACATTCGTTTTAAAGAAAAACAACGCTGACTGGAGAGTCATGACTCGAGGAGAAAGAAGAAATTCTTGGGAGTTATTCTAATGTGACACTGTATGAGAGAAAAAGAAAATCTAAGCGCATGAGTGTGTGTGCACCTCAATGAGTGTGTGTGTGTGTGTGTGTGTGTGTGTGTGTGTGTGTGTTTGCGCGCGAGGGGGCACGTCCTTCACAAGCACAGCTGCTCCCTCATTCACACTCCCACCTCCATCTCTCGCAGCCTTCCCTCTTTCCTAAGCTGTAGCCTGTCACAAATTGAAAGTGGAGACCTTCCAGAAACTATCCCTGATAATCACACATAAATTAATTAGAAAATGTTTCTTGACATTCTCTACGCACAGACGGGAAGAGGAAAAAAGACTGAGGCAAAGCCACAAAATTAATTGTACGGTATGTGACTCCGATAATTAATTCAATCATTAATTCATGTCTGCTTTAACAACTCCTTCTGGCTCCCGCGGAAAAAAAGGACATTTCAATCAGGCCGGTATCGGCAGCGCGGGCTGGGGAAAGGAGACATGGAAAAGTTAGAGTGATAGGCTTGCTCGACACACTCAGGGTCATTTAGAGGTTCATCAATTAAAAACAGACAAGAGCAAGAAGAGAGCAGTGAGTGAAGCGAACAAACAGAAGGAACATGAGAAGGGCTGTAAAACACAGACATTCTTAGTTTCTTACTCTGTGGTCAGTGTCCATATCTAGAAAGAGTACACACATTCTGCTCACTAAAGCATCTTCCTGTAATATATCTGTTTAATGGTAACAACTGAAAGGAAGAAAAAAAAGAATGCTTTGACGAGGAAACTGATTTTATGATTTAGCTTCTTTCATTTCTATTCCGTCCTACACATATCTAGTTTTATATTCCCTGCTGCTGAATTCCATAAAGTAGGCCAAAGGGTGCCATACTGTTCTGATTCATTTTCTAAACATTGTCTGTCTACTTATAGTCCATTTAAGTACTTGTAGTCATTTTGTAATGCTGGGCATGTGTAGTATTATAGAGCACGCTGTCAACAGTTGATTTAATAGTCAAAATTACATTGGCACATGTGGCAAATATAGCACGTACTTGAGACGTTTTTTCTAGTGCAACTGTAGACACACAAACTCCCCCAAGGCTTGGGAAAACAAGCGATTGTTGTCTAATAAAGGAAGGAAGCTGGTGAGTAAGAGATACAGTAGAGGACACAGAGAGAAAGAGACAGAGCATGATAAGGAAGAGATATGAAGGTGGGGAAAATGAGTAGTAAGTGGGAGACATGAGTGTGCTTATGTGCTAGTTATATCTTGTTGATGTTATGTCCTTATTAAAGACACTCATGAGATTTTCTTGGTCCTAACTGCTACAATGGATCAATTTGGGGTCAGGTCTTGCATTGTATTATTTAGATTTAAAGGATTATCATTACATTAGTGTTTGGTATTAGTTAAGCATGTAGCTAAAGTTGAAGCAAAAGTAGGCAATTTTTGATGCCACAGCCTAAATTATAGCACAAAGTGGGTTTTAATACCTTTAAAATGTTGTAGATGAGTTCGGTAAAATGGACACATGCATGCACATGTTTAGGCCAAAAAGACAAAAAGGGGAAAAAAAAGTCTTTCACAGAGGTGTGGTACAGTACATGCTCGCCAGCGGTAACAAGATTGAAAAGGTGTGGTTGATTAAAAATAATAAGCTGTAAAAGGATGTCCTAAACCAGCTGACCACTGGGAACCATCGGCCTCCAGACAAACTAATACTATGTACAGCTGCTGACAGAAATCAGTTCATTATCTTAAAATATATAGAAGAAAAAGTATCAGTAGGAAGTGACTGATTAACCAATTTAGCAATGCATAAAAAATTAAGGCATCATGTCGTTGGGAAAAACACTATCAACAAGTACTGGAACATTACACATCAGTTCACTTACTCTATCATTTCAAGCTCTGTATAATTTTCCTATTACTATGTACAGTACTTAAAACATACAGTATCTGACAGGTTTAGTACTTTAATCCTCTGAGGTCTGAGGGCATTTTCACACATCTTCCTAAAATTTACCTTTTTAGGGTATTTGCATATATCTGATCCCTGTGTATTTCATATCAACATGTTCAGAACAAACTCAGCTTTCCATATAGTGATGCCCACATTTTTTCTAGAGCAGTGCGTGAAGAGGTAATGTGGCGCTAACTGAAGCGTTGATGTTGACTTTTTGAAATTCCTCATTCTCTTGATAACAAACCAACTTGATAACAAAAGTTGTTTCGGTGCTTGAAATGAGTTTACCAAAGTCTTAGGTTATATATGATTAAAATAGTAAATAAATGTCTGAAATGAAATTTTGTAATGTCGCTTTTTGAGTAGGAGTTTTGTCAAACAGTGTTTGGACGCGCCGGTGCGTCTTTCGTCCTCAGAGGGTTAAAGAGATCTATTCTTACAAGAGATTTCTAACATCCCTAACATCACACATTTAAAAATAAACCTATGATACGTGTCAGTCATCAGTATTGTATTCATACCTCAGTTTTAGCTACATTAATCAGTCTATAGTCTTGCAGTTTTAATCTACTGCATGATATAGTAAAATGTTCTGTTGCAGTTACTTAACAGGAAGTTTGTTATATGTCTCTCTTATATCAGCCATAGTATCAGTACAATACAGACACTGAGCGTCCTACCCTGAGGCTTCCTAGATAATGAGCAGAGTAGGCAGAATAATCATAAAAACACCCAAATCAGGATTGCTACCCCCAGCATGGGTAGCATGGGCCAGCGCCAACAGGAGAACACACACCGCTGCAGAGTTATCAGACATTACCGCCAGCTTACTCAAATGGAACACTTTGCGTTTGTGAGTCTAGCTTTCTCTGATTCAGATTTTATTCACAAAATAACACAGTTACAATAAAAGTAAAAAGGTATTAATTTTCAAATAGGCGTAGGCTATTAATCGCCAGTAGCCCGCTGCGGAAGACATGCCTGATTGAAAGTCTTGAAGCCCTATAGCCCCGCCCTCGCAGCTGCACACACGTTGTTTTTCCTTTTCCTCAACCTTTATTGTGCGATCTCAGTTTGATTCATGGTTTATTTGTTTCTAAAGCTGTCCAAACTGACAAGTTCATTTGGTACCCAGCAATACACTCGCCGAGTGTGAAGTAGATCGGATGAACGGTTTTCGAGATATTTTAAAGACAACGGACGGACACACACACACACACACACACACACACACACACACACACACACACACACACACACAGGTTCCCCGCTTATATATAGATAGATAGATAGATAGATGAACGCTGCTCATTGCAGTTTCAAATTTTACTCCAAGTTCCAAATGTATCCAGACCCAACACCAGAAGTTACATTTATACACTACAATATTGCAGCAGTGCATTTTTACCATTATGGTAAAGGGTTGGGGAATGGATGTAGGCAATGGAGCACACTGACAAGTTAAATACAGATGTGCTTAAGTGTATTTTTGTGTGAGAGGAAGGGTAGGTTGTGGTGCAGTGGTTGCAGGAGAAGCCAGGGATCTGATAGGCTGGTAATCAGCATGCCAATGTCCAGTCTCGCCACCAGCGCCAGGCCTGCCATGGGCTCACAAGTTGGGTGTATGGGAGCTGCTTGGCTGATAGCAGCCGGACAGCACGGAGAAATGTTCCTTTAGATTAGGGCCTCGTGCCTATCAATCATCATGCATAGAGGAGGGGAGTGACACATCACAGACAGGCTGGAGAGAGGAGATGGTAGAGGAAGGGAGAGTGTGTGTCTGTCAGAATATGGTGTAGACCTAGAGTGGGTGATAGAGGCAGAGGGCGATGCTGGCTTCGAATGCTCCTCATGAGCTTCTGCTCCCAAGTACATGAGTAACTTTACTGCACACGCTCTCTTGCACTAGGGCTGCACGATATGAGGAAAATATCTAATTGCAATTATTTGAACTAATATTGCGATATGATTCATGATACTGGAGGAAATGTTCATTTTTGTATCATTGTTCGCATTTTCATTGAAAAATATTAAAATGAAAAAAATGTAAATGATTATTGTGTGTGTTTTTTTGTGAGGATCTGTACCAAACAATTGTTTTTTCTTTAGTCTGTAGGATACGACTTGTAGGCTGGGACGTCTCTGCAGCACCACAATACTTTTTGCCTTTAACATATATTGTGCCCCCACTGCGATTTGGATATTGCACTAGTCCATATTTTGATTAAAATGTGCAGCCCTATCTTGCACACATGGTTTTAGGTTGCTCTCATTATATATGAGCTAGTTTGTGCTGCAGTAAGAGAGACTGATTACCAAAACTGGTTAATCTTTTTCATAAGACAAAATCCTGGAATAACACACATGACCACAATGGTCAAGCCCTTTTGCATGGGTTATCTCACTAAATTGGCCCTCTGGCTAGTTAGCTAACTAATAAAGCCATAAACTACCTGTTTTAATTATGCATTAAGTGAGCAACACAACTTCTGCCAGGTGAACTTGCAAACAACTACTTTTTCATAGTTCTAAGAACCACCCTTTTTATTGTGTCTGCACCACAAGAACTACAAACAATCGTAATTCTTAGAAAGCCGTTTTAAGGGTCCTTTTTTAAGCTCCTTCTTCAGAGTAGTTACTCTCCCAGCACAAGAGGAACTTTGTACAGTAATTGGTTGATCATATCAGCTAATGCAGCACCACCAAACAACATTTTTTACCACTAGCCAACTAGCCAGCCACTTAAAGAATAGTCTATATGGACCTTTTTCACAGCAGACATTTTGACTTGTCATAGTAGGAAAAGCACAGCTGAAATTGATAACATTAATGATGGCTCAATTCCATCAAGTGTCCCAGTAAGCTATTTCAGTGAGTCAGCATGCACAATATCAGGGTCTCCCCTAAGTGGAATGCAGCCATCATTAATGGTTTTGAATACAGCTGTGCTTTTCCTACTATGACATGTCAACATATCTGCTGTGAAAAAGGTCTATTGACGACGTTTCACTTCGGGGAATGGTGCCGCCGGAAATTCTGCCAGATGTCCCTAATTTTCGGGCGAATGTCCTTTACCTTCCTCTTTCTTTGTGTTGTTCTAAACTCCGGTGGATTTCTGAGGACTATGGTTAACTGCTCCTCAGATCTCTGCAGGGTAAATCCAGACAGCTAGCTAGACTATCTGTCCAATCTGAGACAAAATTGAGCAAAAAATTGCTCCGTTGCTCCGTCCGGCGCTTAGCGCCATCCAAGATGATTGTGATTGGTTTAAAGAAATGCCAATAAACCAGAGCAGGTTTTTCTCCCATCCGGGAATGTTGTGTGGACTCGCCAGACCGTCCTCCACAGTGCTGTTGGTCTGGCAATGTGAGACTACTTAAAGAGTAACATTTAACAACTTAATGCTTCAGATTATTCTACTTACAATACAACTGGACTTTTGTCTAATTCATCTGTTTGGGCTTTTATCCACCCCTCATTAATTACAGTTAACCACATTTATTTAACTTTCCAGGTGTAAACCAGTTCAACTAAACTTGAATCCTTGTGCACACTGGACCTAAACCATGGCCGCCCGTGTAATTTACTGAGAGAATTGTGATTGATGTGATTGGGTGTTAACAAAAAGTAGTCATTGTTTATAGTTGCATAGTTACAGATCCACTGTATTCTGAGGTATCTAAGCCTCACTGACAAGACAAGCCCTCTGGACACATGACAACCAATCATCATCCCAAAGCATTTTGATTGACAGGTGGAATTGACAAGGTGCTTGCAAGGACACCCTCCTCCAGAGAGACACGGCAGTCTGCTGGCTGGAGATATGGAGGAAGGTTAGAGAGAAGAGCGCGAGAGTACAGCATGTCTAAGTGTGTGAGAGATGGGTGGATGTGGGTCAGTCCTGCTCTAAAAAGGAGCTCACAGTTGATGTGAGCAACAATGTATAGTATTGTAACTGTACAGCTGAAAATTACGGGTTAGATGTGGCCAACATTAAGTAGGCCTGTCAATCGATTAAAACTTTCACAATTAATCGCATTAGTGTCCTAGTTAACTCCTAGTTAATCGCACATTTTTTATCTGTTTTAAATGTACTTTAAAGGGGATATTTTTTACGTTTTTCATGCTCAAGTGGTATGTGAGACTCGACTACTCAGTAGTAACTCAGTTCAAATCGACAACACAGGCAAATAACTTTAGTCTTGTGGAGAGACCCATCTGGAAGGGCTTTGAAACTCAACTTGCCATTCAAAATAGGGCTGCACAATTAATTGCAATTTTATCAAAATCGCATTATGGACTAGTGCAATATCCAAATCGCATTGGGGGCTCAATATTTCTTGAAGGCAAAATACTTGTCAAACCGTTCTGAATGAAGTATTGTGGTGCTGCAGAGACGTTCCGGCACACAAATCCTATCCTACAGACTAAAGGAAAACATCTTTGTTTGGTACAGATCCTCGCAAAAATCACACTATAATCATTTTAATTTTAATATTTTTCCATGAAAATGAGAATAATTATATAAAAAAGGTCATTACCTCCAATATCGTGAACCATATCGCAATCACAATATCAGTCAAAATAATTGCAATTAGAAATGTTCCTCATATCGTGCTGCAGCCCTAATTCAAAAGACCCTTTTCTTTATCAATTTCTGCTCAAAGAGCTTTATTTATTTATTATAAGACCTGCAACACCCGCTCCCATTCTGCCGTCTTGTGCCTCTCTAAAAATATATTTGAATTAGGGCTGTCAGCATTAACGCGTTAATCGCGTTGTAATTAAGGGCCGACGCGATGCAATTATTATTTTATTTTTTTTAATCGCACTAATCGCATGCCGGCATTTATTAATTTATTTTACACTTCACTCGGCTTTGCGTCGTGCCTAACAGGCTACTATTTTGACTCTTTGCAGCACTGGTACTTATCATCAAGCTGCCACTTCCTCATAACACATCCTGCTGCTGCAGGCTGCAGGCATGATAGAGAAAGACAGCAGCAATGAAATTCTGAATGGCGCTTTTTATTTTCCAAAACTCCCGGACGGCTTGTAGACAAGTCGAAAGCCATATGCACATTGTGTAAAGCCGAATGAAAATATCACCGAAGCACATCAAGCTTGAGCTACCACCTACGGAGCTAAGCATATAGTTCAGTTAATGTGATGCTACCCGCTAGCATGCTACCCACTCAGGCAAAGCAGTATTTTGGAGAGTGCTACTTGCCGACCTGTGGATGAAACCAAATCCCAAAAAATTATTCCAGCTCTTGCGAAACGGGTGGCAACTAACTGCAGACCTGTCAGCATCGTAGAGGACTCGGGTCTTAAAGACGTACTACGGTTGGCATGTTCTGACCCGTTTCGTTGCTGTTGAGGGGGACAGCAGCCCCACACACAGCCTGTACCACACGGAGAAAGCAGCCACACTGGAACAGCTGCAAGGTGCTGCAAACGCTGTCTCATTAACCGGTGATCACTGGACGTCAGTCGGTAATCAACATCATTTAGGAGTTACTAAACACTATATTGACTCTAGTAAGGATAGGGATTTTTAGTTTTTTATTTAGGTGCAATAATGACAGATTCACACATTTTTCTTTTGTTTACAGTAAATAAATAATTACAAAATCAAGTTCATAAAGTAACTTTCTTTGCATTCGTTTGATTCCCAATCGAGATATATTGGGAAAAATAGCTTTCGATTGTTAATATGTACTTAAAAACTGTTCTGAAATGCAAAATAATAAAATTTTAATCATGTGATAAAATATGCGATTAATCGTGATTAACTATAGAAATTCAGTGATTAATCGCGATTTAAAAAAAATAATCCTTTGACAGCCCTAATTTGAATATATCTATAAGTCACCAAGAGGGTCTGAAAAGTCACTATATCTAGCAAAAAAGTTGCCAAGTTGGCAACACTGTCTACAACTATGGAGCAAAATCACAGAACGTGCTTGGGTTAAAAAAAAAAAAAAATTGGACAATCAGTGTCACCCAATTTCAGTTTAAAACACAATCCTCATGTTGTTGGGGTCATGTTACCCTAACCTGACACCATATCCCTAAAACAATAAACCCTTTCTACTCCTCCGTCCTTCATCTCATCCTCCACCAATGTTTCTTGCAACTTGGCACTTGTTCTGTAGTTTGGGTCATCACTCCACAACTGTCAAATATGTATTGGCTATTGCAAATTAGTGGTATAAAAAACTAAGAAACCCAACTTGTAATACAGCACAATGATTGAAGAACGTAAGATGATGAACAGAAGCACTAACACATGCTATAAATGTTCTACAACAAACTCAAAGCCATTTTGCTTTGCGTACTTTAACCCACAGAGCCAATGGGACAGCCTGTGGTTTCTTCATATTATATCTCCCTCATCCTTCTATCTCTTAACCGTACCCACGTTCTATCCCCTCACCTCTAATTTCACTATCTGAATTGCACCTCTTAAAATCTCTCATCCCTCTCTCTCATTGATTCTTAACCCTTCACCTCTCTTTTACCCTTCATTAGTTATCTCTGCACTCCAAACTCAATATTGTACTTCTTTATTCCAAACCACTTCTCTTGGTCTTCATCCCCTGCTCACCTTCTCCACACCTATCCATTTATTCTTTCTCTTCTTCCTTCATGCCAGTATCTTTCTCTTTTCCTTAAGCCCTCTATCCTTCTGGTTTACCAGATAATACACACAGAAATGCAACAAACACAGATATTTAACCCTGTGTACGTGTCAGGGAAACACAAACTTTATCAAAATGTGAGTAGATTCTTAAATCAAAAGTTTCATTGAAATGCAACCTACTGAAATTGTTTATATATAAGCTACTTAGTTTGGTTTTGAAATAATGATGATACAGTGTAAAAGTGTATGTTTGAGCGAAGCAAAATCCAGACTGGTTGCCAAGTAATAATTGAAGAAAAAAAAAATCCTGGAATGGTAACATTTTAGAGATATTGGAGGTCCTGGATTTGTATGACTAGCTCCACAAAGAGATGAGCAAACAGTGCAGAAAACTGGAAGCTTTTACACAACATCTTATCCTTCGGTTGCTACATTGAGCCCTCCATGACTAGATGGATCATCCTGAGAAACAAAGGTCTTATCACATGTGGACAAAGTGATGAGGGTGCACCTTGTGCTGTCCGTGATGATGTCAATGGGGGGGGGGGGGAGATAGTCGCCATGCACGGTATGCAAATGTGACGCCGCCAACATCTCTCATTCCTTAACCCAAATAAATTAGACTCTCAGCGGTGACAGTGTGCGCATATAATGTGTCTTCACGCGCCATTATAATTAACTACTGTATGATAACCCTACGCACACACACACACACACACACACACACACACACACACACACACACACACACACACACACACACACACACACACACACACACACACACACACACACACACACACACACACACACACACAGTAAATAATAATAACCATTATTATGCCTGCCATTACAATGCTTTGTTTGAGGTAATTTAAATAACTCTGTTGGGGAGGATAAGGAGCGAGGAGTGCTGGGCAAGCAGGAAAACTCGCTCGGCTGGCTTCCCTGGAGTAGACAAGTTGTCCGAGGGTGTGATTGCACATCCCGGACCTTCTTTGCCATCCATATCACACACTAGAAGGCTGAAAAGAAGGAAGGAACTGGGCAATTCTTTGATGGGGTGGAATTCACCGGGTTGCTCCACTGCTGCCAATGACATTTTTGGACAGTGTTTTTCCTGCTGCTGGAAAGCATACATTCATTTTTAAAATGTAAGAGGCTAAAAAGGATAACGTTAAAAGATAAATATTTAACATATAAATATGCTTTTCAGATACAAAATCACAAGCTTAATGCAACAACTTGAAACTAACAAATATCCAAAAAACCTAAGGAGGATAACGACTAAAACAAGAAGGTTTAAATCATTTTTCAAGCAAAGTGCCAAAAAATTCCCAGTTTCTAAATTAATCTTTCTTTGTCTTGGGATGAAAAAAACAAGCAATTTGAAAATGTCTGCTGGGGCTTTGGGACAATCTTTTTCCCTATTTTCTGACATTTTATAGGCTGAATAAATACTCAGGAAAAAACATTCCTAATTGATAATAGAAATAACCATTCGCTGCAGCGAAAGGATTGTAAACAGGGATACAACACTTAACAGAAATTGAAAGATTACATTTATGGAAGTAGGTTTTAGTATTTAACGGAAAATGTACAGATTCATAAGATTCATAACCTTGTGTTAAGAGTAGGGATGCAACTAATAATTACTCTCAGTATGTCTTATCTGCTAATTGTTTCTTGATTAATTGATCACGTGTTTGGACATTATGAAAGTGTCTTTAACTATTTCATTAAAGTTCAAGTTGACCAAGTCTAATTCAGCAAAAAGCTATTTTTTTTCCAACCAAAATTTTAAAATGATAAATTCGAGGGTTAGGGTTAGTTTCTTGAAAAATGAGTAAAACCATTATTTGATCATTAAAATAGTTGCAGATTCATTTTCTGTATACTAAGTAATTGATCGATAAATAGACCAATTATGAGCACAAGCTCCAAATCACAATCACTTTTACACTGAACTCAGCATGATGGTAGAGCTGTGACAGTGTGTCTAATAGGGAGAAGAAACAAGTCAAAGAATTATTCTTTTTTTTTTTTTTTTTTTTTTTTTTTTACAGGAACATGAGCTCCCTAGGGTACATGTACTCTCCGGATGTTTCCAAGATGATAATACCATCACACAATCTTCTATAATCCCAATCAGCTGATGGCAACACCATTGAACCTTTCTTGTAAATTTAGCGGGTTTTCTTCATTAACCCTCTGAGGTCTAAGGGCATTTTTACATTTCTTTTTAAATTCACATTTGAAGGATATTTGCATGTAACTGATCCCCATGTGTTTCATATGAAAATGTTCAGAACAAACTCAGCTTTCTGTATAGTGAGGCCCAACTGTGTTCCAGCGCAATGTATAAAGAGATCATTTGGCCCTAATGCTGAAAAGTTGATATTCACTTTTTGAAATTTCTCAAATCTCCTAAACTCAATTGTTTTGGTGCTTGACTTGAGTTTACAAGTCTTTTTGAGTAGGAGTGTTGTCAAACATCACTTGGACTCGCCGGCGCATCTTTTGTCCTCAGATGTTTAAGAAATCTCTTGTATCTATTAGGGATGTAATGATGCATTGTGAATTGGTTAAAAAATTGGATAAAAAAAATGAATCGCAATGCAACTTTTAAACAGCCCAGGGCGTGGCGCTAGTTAACATATAGCAGGTAACATTAGCCTACCATTTGCTAGTAACGTTAGCAGGCTTAAAAACGGTTAAAATGCTGGGAGCTAAACGGTGTAAAGTGTGGAAAACATTCCAACACTGTGACATACTGTCTGCAGCTAAAGACACAGAGGAGACTTTGAGACAGCATAAACACTAAACACCAGTGACGGCCGGGACTTAGTGTTGCGTTTGGGTCCAGCTCCGTAAGCTTGTGTTGTGTTTAATGTTGTAAAATACTCTTTCAGCCATCATGGTTTCTTCTTTTTGTCGTTTAACAGAAAAGGACTGGTTAAAGAAGTTGTTACATGTTATTGTTATTACATTTTATATAAATCCTTTAAATGTAACCATATGGCAATAAACAAGCCTTTCTTTAATATTTATGTCATGTTTAACTTTTTTGTTATTTAAGATTAAATACCAGTTGCACTTTTAATATGAGGACACATCTGCTGTTTTGCACAGTTTCTATAAATAAAGGAATATCTTTCCGCCTGTTCATTCTGAGATTAAAATCGTCAATTGTATCAAATTGTGAGTTGGGTGTATCATTGCATCCCTAGTATCAATATTTGCTAATTCATATTCATAAATTGGCAAATGTTTCAGTTCTGTTGTCCATCGCCTTGGATATAAAACACTTTGACTGTTTAGTGATGGCTACTGACAATGGATTTATACACAGTAGTAGAAGGACAGAATGTGTGGGGACCGCCAGCCAGCCAGCCAGCCCGCCCGCCAGCTAGCCAGCCAGTAATTGACAAGGGATTACTCTGACATCCATTTGCATATCAAGAATTTTAAGCAGCGAGGGGGAAAATATTGAACCCTCCAGCCAGCAAGGTCATTCAAAAGATAGTTTTTTTTTTCTTCCTTCTCTTCATAATTTATTTTGCATATCATGCAGTGTGGACACACTGTAGATTAAAATGGTGGCTTTAGCATATCATGCCATCCCCCTGATAGGAAGCAGCTCCCACCTAGACACCATGCCACCACCACACCCTCATCAAACTGACACACACACACACACAATCTTGATTGTTTTAAGACACATTGGAGAAAGGAAACAGAAAATTGCTGGAGCTTCTAATCCATTCCAACTTTATCATCTCTTTAATTTGAATAGTTTTTCTTTCATATCAATGGAAGCCCCAAAGCCAATGTTTTGATAGCCGCTATTGGCAGAAAATGGTAGGAAAAGAGTGAAAACACAAAAAGAATGGCACTGACTATGATCTATGACTAAGAAATTTACTGAGATTGACATATAAACAACTCATTACACACTGAGGGGACGGTGTTAAATATTTCGAATGAAAAATGCTGTGTCCAGTAATGAATTGTATTATCTTTAGGCAGGAAGAAAAAACTGGAAGAGAGGATGAATTAAAATGCTCTGTTGTTGTTTTCTCTGTTTCATGTAATATTAGTCCGTCTGAACAATAATGACTGCGACAAAGAATTATTTGAATAAATTATTTGAATAAATGAAACGATTATTATCATAAGGTTAGAACACAAACTGTGCATGGAAAGGGAAATTAAAATGTTCATATCTAGGAATTATCGTGTTTCAAACTAGAATAAATCATATTTTCATACTATTGAAATATAATTAGTAGATTCATATTCAATTAATTTAGACTTTCTTTATACATGAGGCTGCATGGAATTTATAAGAAAAAGATTTATGCATGCATAATATATGATATTCCCACACTGTGATAGAAAACAACAATAAGCATAGACAGATTGGTTTATTGCATGTTACGTCCAAAACACACCTATGATTAATGAAGACACTAAGTACAACCCTTTTGAACCATGCGGCTGGCACACGGACCCTTTTTTCCGCCGTCAAACTAGCAAAAGTGGATTTGGACACGCCCTAAACACACCTGTGCCAGGCGCTTCACACCATGCGCTTAAATCATTAAAATAGGGCCCTCTGAGTGCAACTTCTGTTACAAAAAGGGTAAACACTGTGAACATTATATATCCATTTGCTGACCCAAGGAAGTGCAGTGTAAAGTGCGAGCTCTTGAGATCTACGGGACATATTAATTAATAGTATACATTGTGTAGTGTATTGACTGAGGGGACCCCTATTAACTGTTACACTACAGAATGGCATGCTGGGTACAGATCACTGTCCGTCGCTGGCTACAGTACATTCAAGAGCAGGTGAGGAAAGACAGACCGGCGATGTTACATTGTAGCAAACTCAAACATTTCAAGCATCAGCGATGTCACTTTCTGAAGGAATACTTTCATTCCCGGAAATATTCTGGGCCCAAATAGCTAGCTGTTAGCAAATTATGCAACTATGTCATGGCAGGTTTATCGCTCAGGATCCAAGGAAGCTCAGTGTCAAGTGTGAAGTGGTTTGTACGAGTAATTCTCGAGAAAAACTGCAAGCAGCAACACCGCAGACCCAGCAACAACACAGGGCCAGCAACACCACAGGGCCAGCAACACCACAGGCCCAGCAACACCACAGGCCCAGCAACACCACAGGCCCAGCAACACCACAGGCCCAGCACAGGCCCAGTAACACCACAGGGCCAGCAACACCACAGGGCCAGCAACACCACAGACCCAGCAACAACACAAGGCCAGCAACACCACAGGGCCAGCAACACCACAGGGCCAGCAACACCACAGGCCCAGCAACACCACAGGCCCAGTAACACCACAGGCCCACCACAGGCCCAGCAACACCACAGGGCCAGCAACACCACAGGCCCAGTAACACCACAGGCCCACCACAGGCCCAGCAACACCACAGGGCCAGCAACACCACAGGCCCAGCAACACCACAGGGCCAGCAACACCACAGGCCCAGCAACACCACAGGGCCAGCAACACCACAGGCCCACCACAGGCCCAGCAACACCACAGGGCCAGCAACACCACAGGCCCAGCAACACCACAGGCCCAGCAACACCACAGGCCCAGCAACACCACAGGCCCAGCAACACCACAGGCCCAGCAACACCACAGGGCCAGCAACACCACAGGCCCAGCAACACCACAGGGCCAGCAACACCACAGGCCCACCACAGGCCCACCACAGGCCCAGCAACACCACAGGCCCAGCAATCAGCCCTTTCCCAATGTAACATATGCCTCCTGCATGTTACATTAAAAACACAATTTAAATTTTAATTAATTTTGTCATTAATTTTACTTTTATTTGGTAGTCGTACTGTGTATATATTTGTCATATTTTGGAATTTCCATATTGTTATTTCATATTTAATAGGTTAATAGGTTACAGTATCCAAGGTAACATTACAGCTAAAAAGCTTCCATCACTGGGGGAACAAGTCAGACCGGGCTTGTATCCCTCAGGTGAGTGTGTACTGTAATATAAATTGAGGAAACCTGTAAATGAGAGAATAATCAATGAATCAAAAAGCAGAAAAGTGAACCCACGTTACACGAACAGACATGTTATCAACAGGCACTGCACTAGTGATATAATATAGACAAAAATAGAAAATCCTAAACCAGCAAAAGTTTAGCAATGAATTGATTATTAAAATTGCTGTTGATCAATATTTTCTATCAATCGACAGTGCTACACTGCGTAACCAAGTGGTTGTTTCAGCACTACTGCTACAAATAAGTATTCAGAGAAAAGTGATGATTTTTTTAAAGTGATCCATTAATTGTTGCTAAAAACAAAAAAGTTTCAGTCAAGCATGAACAACTTCCAGAAAGAAAACAAAAGAAAAAAGAAAAGAGGAAAAACAAAGAAGTCAAAAATAAATTGAAAAGAAATAAATCATAGTATAGATAGCATGTTACACAAACAAGGTGTTATGCATAATGGTCGGAGTGACACTACTGGACCACTGGCACGATGATTAGCCTTAAAGCCAAACCAAACTCTAAGATTAAAAGCTAGAAAACTTCTGGACCCAGGAGCACAAGTGTCGAAAAAGGCAACGACAGAGAGAAACGAGTGGAATGCCAACACTCCCAGAGGAGATAAAAACCTGTTTATTTCCATACCAGAATACACACTTCTCCTCTCATCTGTTTATGGGAAATGTCTGATACATAGTGAACATTTTGTATGAACAAGAGCACATTAGCCAGTGACTCCAGTCCCACTGTGACATGCCAGAAGGAGAAGAAAGAAGAAGAAGAAAGAAGAGACAACAAAATGAGAAAAAGAGGGAGAGATGTATGCTGTTAGGGGGTGGAGGGGGGAGAGGAGGGAGGGCTGTTAGTGGGGTTGTTAGTGGTGATGGAGAGACCAGAGGAAGAGAAGGTGGATGGATGGAGGAAGGAGTGAGGGGAGAATGGGGTGGAGGAGGGGAGGGGGGGCTTGACGATAAGAGAAAAATTCAGACCGGTCAAAGTTTCCTTTTTGCCAATCGTGCTCCTGATAAAGACAGCGCCTGCTCCGGAGCTGATAGAGGGGCTATCTCTCTCCCTTACTCTCTCTCCCCCCTCCTCCTCCATCTCTCTGCCTCGCTCAGCCCAGCAGTTAGTTTGGGAGGAGGAGACGAAGGGAGAAAAAACACACACAACAAAACAGCGGCCCTATCAGTGCAGCATCATGGTGCTACCATCAACCAGCCACTGCGCAGCAATTAATATCGCTCCAATTACTGTTAAAGGGACAAGGCTGGGACAGGACGATAATGAACACATCCTCTCTTCCCCACCATAGGAATTAAAATACACGTATGCACACACACACACACACACACACACACACACACACACACACACAAACCCTCATAAACATACACACAGTCAACGCTGTGTGTACACACACACACACACATATGCACAGACATACATAAAACGTGTGCAGCTTGAAAAGGAAATAATGCGAGATAGTGCGGTAATCTTCTTGCATTGTTTAACTCATTGAAGACAACAGACAGAGAGAAATAAATAACCAAACAAACCTCGATAAGAGAGGAAATAAATAATAAAATTATGGCGATTTACTTGTTATCTCCTCTTAGGACGCGCGCGCGTGTGTGTTTTTGTTACGACTTGAATAAATTTTCCCTCGGCCTGTCACATCCACATCTCCTACGGGGGAAACCGTAGGACAAAACAACGGACCCTGAAAGACACTCGGAAGAGGCAACACAGAAGAGCATCTCCAAGACACACACATGAACACAGACACACTATCACGGGCATAAAGGGCTGGTTAAAGCCCCTTGAGAGCGTAATAAGAGTTGAAATGATGGTAAGTTGGCTGGAGTATCCCAGTAGCCCTAGGAATATGACCATTTTCGACTATTCTGCAGCACATCATATACATTTAATGGCAACATTCAGTGCTCTTAACCTAGTAACATGGAAAGTAAGGGTGTGGTGGATGGGGGGGGGTTGATTCAACTTTAATGACAAAGACTGATGTTTTATTATTCATTTTATAATTTATACTTTTTATTGATCACTAGTGGGGAAATTACAAATTGTACACTCTGTTTGTTAGAACACAGTACAAACAGGCCTGAAATACACGCACTAATGGAGAGATGTCAGAGAGAGGGGGCTGCGACAGCTGGACAGCGAACCAGCGACCCCTCCAGTTCCCAACCCAACTCCCTACAGACTGAGCTTCTGCCACCCCAAGTAAGTGTTTGGTTTTCTTAACCTTAAACATTAACCATGCCGTAGTTTTCGTGTCCAGATTATTTTTGGGCTTTTTGGCCTTTAACTGGTAGGACAGCTGAAGACAGGAAAGGGGGAGAGAGCGGGGGTATGACATGCAGCAAAGGGACGCGGGCCAAAATCAAACCCAGGCCACTGCGGTAAGGACTGAGCCTCAGTACATGGGGTGCACGCACAACCAGGTGAGCTGGGATTAAAATGCTGTCATTTCATGTCAAAACATGTGATCAATGTTCTGACTGCTGGCAGTATTGAAAATACAGTATAATAATTTTCCGTACCATACCAGAAATGTACACTTCCAAACTAAATTCAGTAAACTGATCACTCATTAAATATGTATATCCTCTGTATGATATAGTGGTCTTTACATTTGTTCTCTAAAGATTCATGTTTTATTTAATAAAAGTTGAGTTGTGAAGCGAATGCAGTATGTAAGATTTTATTTTTGCATGTTTTAGATATATTAAGCTACTTTAAAGTGATATTTCACCATTGGAAAGATGAATATATCTTTAAATTGGGTCACTTATGTAGTAGAAATGTGAATTTTATTTAGAAATTGGTGGCTTCTAGGCCGAGAAAAGCCAGAAAATGTGTTTTTGGCTCATGTGGATGAAAGACACCAAATCCCAGAAGTCACTTGCTTCGCTGCTTTAGCGTCTACTCCCAAGCCACGCCTACCCTTTACAGACAGACAGTGAGACGATCAACTCAACAAGTGTGTTTTATTGTCATTTCAACCATATACACGAAACAACGTTTCACCGTGGCTCAACTGGTGTTACACATTTAAAATATATAAAAACGACCGTATATAAAAACAACATACGAAACAGGCTACATTTAGTGCACACACATATGCTCCGTAAAGTTCAGCTAACACATAGCTACTAGCATTAGCGCTTGGTGGGCTGTGGTATAAACACAGAGTATAAACACAGCCGTAAATTTGCATGGAATGTAGAATGGTCGGCATTTAACAGTCACAAATTCCACCAGCAGTTAGCAGTTCGTTGGATACAAGCACCCCATTTCTGCAACAGGCAGTCTGTGTTAACACAGCACACCTCCACTAGTCTTACCCAGCGACAGAGCAGCAAGCTGGATAGTCCGGTACAGCAATATTTCCACAACAACAACAAAAACAGCAGTCTCTGAACTCGCGTTGGGAGGTTCGTTGAAGTTGGATGTAGTCTAGTTTGTTGTCTAATGAGCGGACACTTGCAAGCAGGATTGATGGAAAAGGTGGCCGGCTAGCGTTAGCTTTCCACCGACACATTCGTTCAACGTTCCCCGCTGATGATGTCCCTTTACCGGCCAGAGGCATCGAGCAGCACCACTGGTCTCCATAGCCGGCAGGGCGAAGCTGTGTCGAGTATTCCGTCTGTAATAAAGTGTCCTGCATATTCTCCGATCTGTACCAATGTATCCCGGTGGTACACGTGTGCGGTAGTTTGAATGCACATAATTGTTGTTCTATTTCCTTCGGGATGAATAAATCTATCTAACAGTTTCTGCTGAGAAGCTAAGCGAGGGATCAAGATGGCTGACACGTTTTTACCTCGGCAATCTCCGGAAAAAGCCGACAGTCCAACCCCCTATGGGCTATGCGGAAGTAGCTCCTAATACTGGCTGTAGTCCTTTGCCTCTGGGCAAAAATCTTCCAATGATGCAAAAATCGTTGTTTTACGTCATCGGAAGATTTTTTTCCAGAGCCACAATACAGAGATCTCTGGTCTCAGGGGGACATGAGGGAGGGATGCACGGTCATTCAAAAATACTACTGTGTTTCTACTGATACAAAGCTTAATGCTAAATTGGTGAAGTATCCCTTTAAATAAAGGATTTCAATAAGCTTGGGGTGAGAAAGTTGAATGAAAAATGGAAACCACACAAGTGCAGTCTACTAACAACACTACAGTTAAGAACAAACGTTAGCAACTGCTTTTCTATCACCTGCCATAGCAGGAAGAGCCCGGCAGGCGTTACTAATAACATTGAGAATGCAGGGTTTCCCAAAGAAATTGGTCATTTGAGGCAATGTTGATGCTGCCACCTTACAAACAGAGCTCAGTCTGTTTTGCATAAATAATGACTGAAATCAGACAATAGAATTGACCAGCTGATCAATAAAAACTTTAAACTAACTTCAATCCAAATGAATAACACACATCCAGTAGCTGGTATTTGTTCAAAACTTCTCTAACGTATCCTTTTTTTGTTTGTTGATAAAATCGGATCTTTTCTTCTTTTACAACATACTGTTTTTTTTGTTGAAAATATGTGTATTGCATATCAACATTGGGTACAGACTGCACTTGTTCATACAAGCAACATTATTTTTTAATGTTCTTATTCATACAATAACATGAATAAAGCAGCAACCAAGAACATACAATTGTAATTATTTGGCGAATTCTGACCACAGTATGGTGAGGCACAGTAGCAAATATCAAGACTTATGTTAAGAGACCGAAGAGCAAACCGGGAGTCAAAAGAGAGAAACCACCACTTTGAAACCACCACTATTACATTACCAATATATGTCACCCCTCATCCCACAGCTTCTTCCCTCAACCCAGGTCCCCATGCCCTATCAAACACACTCTTCCTCCCTGCATTCGTGAATCTGAACTTCTCCAGATGGAGGACTTCGCCCAGCTCTCTTAACCACATTTAAAATGAAGGCAGAGCATCGGACTTCCATAATCACAATATAAGTTTTTTAGCCAGTACAGTATCCAGATACACTGGCCGTTTGTCCCTGCCAGAGTTCAAAGCAGTGTCATTTGTAGAGCCAAGAATGGACACAAGGGGGTTGGGTGTCCACTACTTGTTAAAGGCTTTTGAGTAGAAATCAACTACAGAATACCAGAATGAGTGGAGGTTAGGGCACGTCCAAAATTGGTGTGTGAGGGTGCCCTCTTGATTCTTACACTTATTACTTTATGCTGATACACTGGAATACATCATGCTTACTTTTATGTTTGAGTAATGTAACCTGTGTATTACTTTAAATTGTATGAGATTATGTCTGAAATTCACTGAGCACCTATGAATGTTCACAAGACATGATTCCCAGAAGTCCTCAGTGAGGGACACCCCCAATTCTGTCTCCCACTCAGTTTTTGACCTGTCTGTACTGCTTGGTTCTTGGCTAATCAGAGTCTGGTATAAGATTGCCACGCTTTTGCTTCTTGGCCGAACATTAGTTCTAGTCTTGAGTGTGGGATACCGCAGTATGTCTGCAAATGTAGACAAGCAAGACTTAATAAAATGCCGGATTTTCAGATATCAGAAAAGGTGTGAGGCCAGGAGGCTATTTCTGTTTATTAATTGCTCAAAGGACATGAAGTGCCCTCCCTGATATTACAACATACTGTTGATTGTTCGAGATAAATCAAATATAGCACATTTCTTGACTGATTAAATTTGAAATTGACTACAGGCCTTAGTGAGATCTAGCCTCGTGAGACCGTCCTGATCTCACGAGATCCAGTTTTCCACTCACAGATCAGTCTGGCATCTTCAGATAGAGAAAAATTGGAGCTGTTTGCCAAACGACCGACCAATCAGCGTTGGTTTTGAGGTGGGTTTAGGTGTGACGCAACAAGAAGCGACTGTTCAGTCTAAACAACATGGCGGCTTCCACGGATGAGATGAGCGTAGCTATCACGCAAGTTTTATCCGAATTAGAAAGTATTCCTTCATTGAAAGAAGAGCAAAAAATGGCACTGAAGGCTTTTCTCAGAGGAAAAGATGTTTTTGCTCTTCTCCCGACTGGTTTCGGCAAGAATTTGATATATCGTTGATCTGATTGGTTGATTTGGCCCGTCTATCACCAACATAGGTGGTGATAGACAGATGGTTTATCCAATCAGCTAACCAGTATTTTTGCCCCTTCCCAAAAGTTCTCCAACGGAAAGTTCCCAGATGGATATGCCGAGCAAATGCGAAGCAATCCATCTGGCGGAGTCAGGTTAATGTGAGATCCCTTTACCGTGGACATGTCCTTTTTGTGCATAGTGCAGGTAGTTGTAAATAATTACTTTGAGTTTTAAAGCAAATTACATTTTCAATATGAATGCTCACCAATCCATTAAGTGTGGTTTGACACAGAATGTGAACACCTTTCATCATCAGTGCTACTTGTGCATGTACAAAGAACTAAACGTTTTCACACTCTGTGAGTAAAAGCAAACATTCAAATGAATTCAGACCGAAAATCCCGGTTCACTTTTGTTTTGCGTCAGTACCTTGGTTTTGGTTAGTTCCAAACACCTTATGACATGATTACTGGCTGCCCAGAACCCTTGTGAGTGTACTGACCTGGACCACTCCACTGTAACACCTCCTCCTCTTCCTCCCCTTCCTCTTCCTCCTCCCCGCCACTGTGTGTGGGACCTTGCTCCTCCCCATCCTCGTCTTCATCGTTGGGGCCTCCTCGAGAGTCCTGTGTCCTGGGCTCTGGATACACAACACAAACAGTCCCATTTAAAACATACTTACACATACTATCAACTATTGGCAGCTTCTATCCAAAACTTCGGAATTGGCCTTCGAAAACTCACATAGATTGAAACCTGTGTGTGTGTGTGTGTGTGTGTGTGTGTGTGTGTGTGTGTGTGTGTGTGTGTGTGTGTGTGTGTGTGTGTGTGTGTGTGTGTGTGTGTGTGTGTGTGTGTGTGTGTGTGTATGTGTGTGTGTATGTGTGTGCGTGCGTCTGGGCAGTGGCTGTTCCTGTCTGTTGATCAAAGGCAGCAGTGAAATGACTCCCTGAGCTGTGTAACACAGCACCTGGCCACGCAGAGATGGACTCCTTTGATTCTCATTGCAACTCTGGAGAATCAAAGACTCATCAAAAACAACGTCTTCACTCTCTACCTTTAGTTTTGCCTCTTTTACCTCTCTTTCTATCCGTCTTCTACCCAGTTTTCATTCTTTCTTCATCGATGCCAACCATCCTTTCCTCTCTTTCTCTTCACTGTAGGCAGGTCTCATCTTTTCCTTCGTCTTTCTCTTCTCCTCTATCTTTTCATCTCCTCTCCCTTCATCCCCGCGTCCTGTCACACCTTCGGCAGAGACTGAGGCTGCTTGTGTCCCTCTAATCAGCATTGATATCCCTGCCATTGATCAAGCTGATTACAGAGCCTCCCACTCACTGATCAAAGAGATCTGTGTGTGTGTGTGTGTGTGTGTGTGTGTGTGTGTGTGTGTGTGTGTGTGTGTGTGTGTGTGTGTGTGTGTGTGTGTGTGTGTCTGTGTGCACGTGTGTGTGTGTGTGTGTGTGTGTGTGCTTGTGTGTGTGTGCGCTTGTGTGTGTGTCTGTGTGTGTGTGTGTGTGTGTGTGTGTGTGTGCGCGTTTACTGTATATGATGCGTTTATCCAGCATGCACATACGTGAACCCTGAACTTTGCCTGTGCAGCTGGTATCAGCTGCTTCATCAGACTGCCAGGTCACTCCCTATTAGCGGGACTCGTGATTAGTTAGATTAGATTAATAGTTACATCACAGCACCTCAGGCTATCTGAGCTGAAGATCTCGATCTTCTTGTTCTCTGGTCTTGCATCATCATCATCAGGCCAAGGGTTAGGGTGACTCAAAAGCTGAATGCATGGAAACGGATCACAAACATTTCACTATTAATGTCTAATCATTTTCACTGTAGTTACAGCAAAATAAAGTGACCCAAATCTTTAACGCGGACATGTCAGTTGATATTGAGGGAACTTTTCTAAAAACTGTCAAGCAATGTGTTTCGAACTGCATGTTTAAATCAATTAGTTATATTACTGGCTAGAACGCAGCCATGCAGTTAGTGTTGTGTAATGGAGTTCACCCTCCCAAACTAGCTTGTTGCAGGGTATAGAAGCACCAACACTGTCGAAGAGATCATCTCTATCAAAACGAAGAACGGCATGAAATCATACCCTAAATTGCACACTATGCGTTAAGCAAATTATCCCATTTGTCCCCACTTCTCATACATTTGTTCTACCATTCTTTTTTTGCCATAAGTGAGATTCAGGCAAACTTCTGGTGTATAATGATGTTTTTTTATGTAGCTTAAAGTCAGGAAAAGTACATAAAAAGCTAGCTGTACCCTTTTGTGGGAGGTCCACCTGATTAAAAACAAATGCACTATGTTCGAATAGACTCTCGCGATGGGTTTGGACTACAGCGGGACAGATATTAGCTCATCACAGATACAGTATTTGTGTATATGTTGACTCATATGTATGCAAAAGATATCTATGAGATGGAAAGAATTGTCTCCATTGCAGTGTTTGTTCACCAGAGAGCACTAAAGTTCTTCTTTTTTTTAACTGTATAATAAAATGTCCTGGTGTTCAGTACTAGGGTACAGCGGTAGTACATTTACTCCAGTACTGTACTTAAAAGCAAATGTTGAGGTACTTGTACTTTACTTGAGTCTTTTCTTTTCATGCCACTTTCTACTTTTACTCCACTACATTTCAGAGAGAAATATTGTACTTTTCACTCCCCTACATTCATATGTTACAGCTTTAGTTACTAGTTACTTTACACATTCATATTTCTGCACACAAAACACATTTTCGTAGTTTAGAAAATCTGATGTTTGATTCTAAAGTAATCTAGCCAACAATATAACGGCTACAAGTCCAGCTGAGATGATTAGACCATTAAACACACAACTGGTTGGATCCTCTACACTTTCTACAATGGGAGGATTATTCTGCATTGAGTACTTTTACTTTTTATACTCTAAGTACATTTTCCTGATGATACTTACATCATTTTACTTAAGTAACATTTTCAATAGGGCTGCACAATATAATGCTTGTTTATCAGCATTGCAATATTAACTGGCACAATAAACACATTGCTAAAGGTTGAGACCGGTAGAAAACTGCATTTTAAAATGTAATTGTCGTCCTTTTTCTAGTGGTGCCTTTTATATTCACTTCAATGTTCAATTTCTTTAATGAAACAATGTTGGAAATGATTTCCTTTCGTTTGTTTTAAATTCTATAAGCATTTTTTGTATTTAAGCAGAATACTAAAACCACACTTGAATATCTGTTTATTTATCGCAAATAATATCGTTGTTGCGATATTCCACAACGTTATCGCATATCTCACATTTTCCTCATAAGTGCAGCTCTAACACTTATATCACTAGAATGTGATGCAGCTGGGTATGAGCACATTTCAGTCAATACTGACTTAAGCAAATGCAAATCTCAATTATGACTTCTGAAACTGTTCAGTGTTAACTTACTACTTCTATCATTGAGGGTAATAAAATGTTGAGTGATAATGCTGCTGAAGAAAACACGTCAATAATGTAATAATATATCCTTATAAGCTTCATAAAATTCTGTGTTTGGTTAAAAAAAAGAGCCGATTATTTTCATTGTCGACTCTTATTTTCTCGATTAGTTTGGTCTAAAACATGTCCAAAAAATTGTGCAAAATGAGGATCAGTGTTTCCCAAAGCCCAAGCTCAAATGTTCACGTTTTGTCCACAACTCAAAGTCACAGAGGAGTGAAGAAACTAGAACATATTCACATTTAGGAAGCTGGAATATAAAATAAAATTACTCAAACCGATTATCAAAACAGTTAATAGCGATTAATTTAATAGTTGACAATTAATCGATTAATCTTTCCAGTCTAGAAGACATTATCATTGTAACCCTCTATATTCTAAAAATCAGTTAATCCACTTTCTCTGCACATTTCTTCTGCACCTTTGTCCAGATCACCGTCCTCCTCCTCCTAACTTCTGCCCTTTTTTACTTCCTCCTTCCCAGCTCTGTCCTTACTCGTCCTTTTTTGCTCTCTCTCTCTCTCTCTCTCTCTCTCTCTCTCTCTCTCTCTCTCTCTCTCTCTCTCTCTCTCTCTCTCTCTCTCTCTCTCTCTCTCTCTCTCTCTCTCTCTCTCTCTCTCTCTCTCCTCTCTCTCTCTCTCTCTCTCTCTCTCTCTCTCTCTCTCTCCCCTTTCCCGAAATCCCACCCCTCCTTCAGCCTCCACCCCGATAACAGCTCAGCTGTCTGCACAAAGGCCCTGTTTACCCTTGCATTCCCGCTCCGATAAACAGCGATAGCGCCCGATCGATACCAGCCATAAACGCCCCGCAACCACGTGACGCCCCACACTACGCAGTTATTAATGTAACAGTTGAGAGACTGGATCTGCATCGTCAAATAATTCAACACACATACACACACACAGAGAAGAAGATGCATACATATACACACACACCATCCATCTTCACGCCACGTCCACCATTCAACCCCATCCACATGTAAACACTCATACACAGCGACATACTGTACACACACTAAAGCAAGCAGACCTACACACACCTCCCCCCTGCCTAAACAGTGCCATTATTTTCAGCTATAAATCACATTGAATGGCACATTGATTTTATCCTGCAGGGGCTGAAGCGAGGGAGGGGAGCTGGAGACACAGTTATTGCGTTTAATATTATCAATATTATCTCCCATATCATCTCAGACATGGAGGCAGGTATCAGGAGGAGTCGACAGACACTTTTCTGCCAAACCCCCCTCCTTCTCCTCTCTGTGGCTCCCACCTCCCCCTCCCTATAGCGAGACAGTCTCCATCAATCTGATAAGCTGAACTTCCCCTGTCACACCTGCAGGGCAAAGTCACCCAACAATCTCACCTTCTTCTACAACTTCTACGAACCCTCTACACATTTCTGTCTCTCTGATTGTAACGCTGCCTTTTGTCTTTTGCATCTTTTCTTTACATATCTTTTCCCTCACACATGGGGTTCAACATTCAGTATCTCCACGTTGGTGAGTTTGGTGGTACAAATGATGCTTAAAAAAAGGATTTGGACAAAACCAAGGTATGGAGCCTCAAGTCTTCCACCTTCTACACACCGGCTAGAGAAGCAGCAATGTCAGTAGCAACTGCAGTCGTCTGCCAGTGACTACACTGCATCTATTCCGCCATACTACTGCTGCACACTGACAAACCTCACAGCTCAATACACAATGTAGTGATGCACATGCAGTAAGTCAGAAGCTAAAAAAGCAGAAGTAATGCACTAGTTTTTTTACACAAATTGGTTACAAAAAATGAAGCATATCTGTTCTGTCAGACGGCCATGAGACGGTGTAGACAGGTTGTCAGCATAACCACCATTACTAGTGCTGGTAATGGAGCCCAGGTAAGCCAAATATGGTTGGAATTAATATTACAAAGTGAATATGTGTTTCCATTACTGATAGATATCATGTTCATATGTATACAAATGTATATTCAATGCAATTAGTAGTGTTCCATAAATGTGATCCAAAGTATTCAAATGTGGTAAAACCACATTTCTTTGTTTTTTTACGTTTTTAACCGTCATTCGTTTTGAGTGTGGACATTGTCAGTGGATTCATGGTGAGAAGCAGTTAAGGCTTCAACAGTCCATCAGTGACGCAGCCTGTGAGTACAGAAAACAGTCTTCCTCGCTATCATATAATTTGTTCGGAGAAGAGTGAAGACATCTCTTCCATCGAGAAAAGCCTTCAATGTCGTTCTTTGCTCTTCTTTCAAATGGAGAAATACTCTCCATATAACTGATGCTATTGCAGCATTGAGGCTAACCTCTTGTTGTTTTGAACAGTTACCCAGCACACACATCTAACCCCAGTGTTGTAGTACTCAAGGTTGGTCTTGGTCTGAAGAACACTTTTTTTAAGGTCTCGGTCTCGTCTCGGAATTGACCATATTTGTACTTGGGCTTGTCTCGGTCTCGGATAAAGAGGACTTGGGATTTTATTTCAAGACCGGTCAAGACCACAACTGTGTATTGTCTGATTTATATGTTAACATCTTTACTGTGATTGGATGTAAAACCTCCTGCTGTTTGAAATGTGTTACTGTTAACTCCTGTAACACACACTCCCAAGGTAAATGTAGGTGACAGGAGAAGAAGCTCTGGCTGTCTCGGAGATGTCAGCCAAATCCTCGATAATAACATTTTATTTATTATATTTTTTTAAATGGTTTATATGCAAAACACCATCTAAAAGAAAGCACACAGCAGTGTGTAAATTCTGCACTGTAACCCTGACTGTAACAGCTGGGCCCACCTAACATTTTTATCAGCAGCATAAAGAAAGGTAAGCTAAGTGTAAGGGATGCTAGCAAAGCTAGCTAGCTAACATTATCAATCTGCCTAATCGCAATTGTATCGAAATCGCAATATGGACTAGTGCAATATCCAAATCGCAGAGGGGCGCAATATTTGTTAAAGGCAAAATATGTATCAAACCATTCTAAATGAAGTATTGTGGTGCTGCAGAGACGTCAAGGTCTTCAAATCCTATCCTACAGACTACAGAAAACATCTGTGTTTGGTACAGATCCTCACAAAAATCACACTATAATCATTTGAATTTCTTTTAATGTTAATAATTTTCAATGAAAATGAAAAAAATGATAATTCCCTCCAATATCGTGAATCATATCACAATCGCAATATCAGTCAAAAATAATCTCAATTAGATATGTTCCTCATATCATGCAGCCCTAGTTTTTGCCCCGTATTGGTCTTGGACTTGACTCGATCTCGACACACTCGGGTCTTGGTAATGACTTGGTGACTTGGTTTAGGTGGTCTTGACTACAACATTGCCTAACCCAAGTGTGTAGCTGTCAGTTGCTCCTTACAGGATGCTGACTGGTCTGAACAGCTGGTGGTTCAGATACAAACACATTACTTGAACCTGGATTAGACGGATTTGTGTGATCGCGGGAAAATCCAGCTGCCGTGAAAGGTAATAAAATAAAAATGACACATCACAATTCCCCAGAGCCAAAGGAGACATCTTCAAATTGCTCATTTAGTCAAACCAACAGTTCAAACACAAACCTAATAGTACCAAATCCTCACATTGGAGAAGCTGAATTTAGCATATTTCTTAATTTCCTGTAATAAATTATTTTAAAAAGTGTTCTATCATATTTTCTGTCGATTGACTAATTCATTAATCAGTAATGATTGCAGCAATACTGCATGTGTACAGTCCATATCTGTCCATCATGATAATACCAGAAGAGATCCTGCGTCTCTTTTTGCATCACATACACTTCCTCTCTCACCACTGATCAGATATTGATAAGAAAAAAAAATAAATGCCATTTTACAAAAAGCATTCTGATTGGTCAAAACAAGGGCAAGACAATTACAGTTCAAAAGAAGGTCACATGCTGACTAATCTGGCCAGAAGTGGATTTTATCAGGCTTCCTGTGATGTATATTTATGATTGCCTTATTTTGAAATAAAGAACCTCCACTTGTTTTTCGGCGGGTTGCTGCAACTGTAGAGCAATAATTCTCAGAAATAGAGAACAAAAAAAAAAACCACAACAGAGAGAGATGTACTGAACAGCTGCTCAAGTCTTCTCAATAAAGTTGAGTGTATGTGCATGCATGCTTGTGTGAGTGAGTGAGAGAGAGAGAGAGCGTGTGAGTGGATGCATTATATCAGGACTAATATACTGGCTTTCTCTGTCAGGTTGAGGAGGTGGGTGTGATGGAGAGAACAGAGTGCTTGGACCTGCTACTGGTCTCTCGGTCTCTCGGTCTCTCTCGGTCTCGGTCTCGGTCTCTCTCTCTCTCTCTCTCTCTCTCTCTCTCTCTCTCTCTCTCTCTCTCTCTCTCTCTCTCTCTCTCTCTCTCTCTCTCTCTCTCTCTCTCTCTCTCTCTCTCTCTCTCTCTCTCTCTCTCTCTCTCTCTCTCTCTCTCTGATGGTGGATAAGAGGCCTTGCCTTTATTAGCCAGCCCTGGCTAGATAAAGACCTGGTATTGATCCCAGGTTGAAAGAGCAGGTTCGTCAAACATGGCTGATTTACAGAGAACTGATAATGGCAGCGCTGGGCAACCGAGGAACCCCAGAGAAGAGAGAGAGAGAGGGAAGTAAATCAACAGTGGGATGGGGAGGAGGGTTGTGTGTGTGTGTGTGTGTGTGTGTGTGTGTGTGTGTGTGTGTGTGTGTGTGTGTGTGTGTGTGTGTGTGTGTGTGTTAAGAAACAAAGACGCCAAGTCAGTTTGCTATCAACAGACAAACTTGCTCACATGTGCAGTCTGCCTGAGTTCTCTCTCTATCTTTTTCTATCTAATACACACATAACCCACTCCTCACCTCAAAAACACACAGACACACACACACGCAGCTAATCTCTAATCTCGTCTCGATTAGCACCTGACAGAATTTCCATGGGTTTATCAAACCAAGCCAACCAACAGACGCTTATCACTTCCAGCCCCAAAATTTCACAAGAGTAGGAATTTTTGAGATTAAAAAAACACAGCTAGTGAAATCTTGAATAAGTCAAAAGAATATGACTGAAAACTCTGCTATCACACGGTACAAGGGGGGAGGATCGGGATAAGAGGTGCATGAGGGGGCAGGTTCACTGAAGCCAAGATTGATCCACAGAAGTTTTTTTTTTCTTCTTTTTCCCTTAGACACAATAGAGATAAAAGAGTGATACATGTGCAAAACTGCAACCTTATAATAGTTCTTCAGCGGTGTTTGTTGTCTCTAGGTGACGTTAACTGTCTCCTGACAGATAACAGGTAGACGTCAGTTGATTAAAGAAAGACGTCAAGTCTTGTTGAGGAGATAAATCTGGTAATAACCAATAATAACTGCCAGTAAACATCTGGATTATTGTTATTTAATTATTATTATAAGAGCAGGTGCACGTTGTCAGTGCGTGGTTGTTATTATAGTCAGTGTGATAGTATAGTATACTAATAAAAACACCAAAAAACAAGGGTGGTAAAACATTTGGATGTTTTCCTGATGATTTGACTGCGAGTGTGAGCACACATTACAGTTGATGTCTGCAAGTTATTTGGTCAAAACGTCCCCAATTTAGCCACACACTCAGTGTGTTTACATGCACAGCAGTAACCGGGGTATTAGTGAGTCTCCCCGTATACATGAGCGGGGAAGAATGGGGAGAATGACGGAGTAACTCTACCTCCGGTACAGTAGGTGGCACTCTGCCAACACACAACTAGCTTTTTCTTCCGGTTGACCTATGTCAAAATTACACCATCCGCTACTAAATTAGTAAAATGCAACAACTTAATGTTTCATTCACACACTCTTGTCTCAGCGTAGGAAAGCATGGTGCTCTCGACAGATGACTGATTATATCTCTAATGGAGTCGGGTGAAGTTAGCAAGCTAACTACTGATAGCCAACGGCTGCAGCGGGGGCTGGTCAGTCCCTCCACCTTTTTGTTGAGACACAGCGTTGACAGCCCAGGAGATGGACAATCTGTGTAGTCATCTCCCAGTGTCTGCTGCTGCCTCCGTGGGAAGAAAACAGACGGACCACAGACTCTTTGCTGCTGATGGCCCGCTGATTCGGGTAGCGCCGTTTTGTTGTATGGTATCATAGCAACGACTACGACTCACAGCACTGACGGATTATTTCCGGTTCATAAACCACTCCAGGGGAGTGGGGAGGGGCAGTTGGAGCATGCGCAGATACTTAAACCGATCATACTCCGTTAAAGCGTAACTCTCGCCAAAATGCAACCTAGGGTGTTTTTGTGAATGTACCCGAGTTAAACTTTTGTTTAAAAGCATAATTAGTACGGAAGCGCCACTTTTAAGATGCACCGTATTTTAGTTTTTTGGTCAAATGGCCTTTTGAATGGGAGTGCTAGGGGCACTTTTATGCTAGCCTCAAAATAGCTATTTTTAAAACACTAAGAAGGCTCGACACAACATGAGACTTTGCTCCAAGTATCACCAGGGGCTCTACACCTTAACGAAAGCATTGAGAACATTGTGCTCACAGAGTTTACTAAAAAGAAAGGTTTTGAACAACTCACCGTAGCTCTTGTTGTTTCCGGCCGCTACCACCTCGGCAGTCAAAACGAGTTGATATCAAAACAAGTAGCCACATATTTAAGATATCCCTTGTGCACCGGTGTAGTTCATGTGTAGAGACCCTGGTGATACTTGGAACAAAGTCTCATGTTGAGCCTTCTTAGTGTTGTAAAAATAGCTATTTTGAGGCTAGCATAAAAGTTCCCCTAGCACTCCCATTCAAAAGGCCATTTGACCGAAAAACTAAAATACAGTACATCTTAAAAGTGGCGCTTCCGTCCTAAATATCCTTTTAAACTAAAGTGACTTGGGTACATTCATAAAAAGACCCTAGGTTGAATTTTGGCGAGAGTTACGCTTTAATGTGTGCACATGGAGTAACCCCCCGGTTACTGAAGGAGTTCTCTACCTCTGTTAATGGGGTATGAGAACTAGGATTTTAACCGGGGTTAGGGTTTACATGGCGTCTGAGAAATCGGGGTATTACCTTAAAGTTTTTTTAAACTGCATGTAAACGAGTGTCAGCTGTTTTCATCGGGACTCATTCCTGGATAAAAGAAGTTCCAGTGAAAACTGTATACAGTACCGGTCTGTGGAATATCCAGTGTGCACAGTAACATTTTGAAAGTGGTACAGGTACAGCTTCTTTGTTACTGACTCTTGTGCTAATATGTTCTGTTGATTTTTTTACTCCCACATGGGGCTTTCTTCCTCTCCTTACCTTCATTGTACATGTATGGCAGGGGGCTGGAGCTGTCCCCTTCTGCTGAGTCATCTGGGTCCGAGGCTCCTCCCTCCTCCCCTGATAGGCTGAGGTTGTCTGGCGTGTTTTCCTCGTCTCCGCCGAGATCCCCAAGGGAACCTGCAAGAGGAAGAATCCGTACTCAAATCCAGTTTTCTGCTCCCTGTGGGCTCGTAGCGCTACCTGGAACATCTGAAGAACTACACCTGATTCTGACGCAAGAAAAACATTACCATGTGAATGGATGAAGACAGATTTCACACAGTTATATTACAAACATTATTAATTCTTTAAGTAGCAAATATACATACTTTGAAATACTTTGTTTATCTTTAAAGTATCTTGTCAATACCTTGCTGCTGTAACATTGTGAATACCCCATTTTGGGATTAATAAAGGATTTTAAATCTTGAATAGAAGACCAGAGCTAAATTGCACTTCTTTTGTTTAAATATACCAATGACATCAGGTGGTCTCAAAACAATATGCACATAAATAATAAGAGCACATGGTCATTGGCGTAAATTTCCTCCAATAGATGGGGAGGACAAAAAACATAAAATTACTTAAGAAGGGGACACAAATAGCACAGCCACAATTGTACTTGTAGAGGATATGTGTAGTTGTGGCGCTCCAGTCAGAGGCATCAGATGAAGTGATTCTTTTCTCTAATACAGACGATGCTGAACTGAGAACTGAGCCTCCTAGCAAGCAAGCTAACGAACTAACTACGTTAGTAAAGTTTAACAACGTCATGTTTCATTCACACACTTTTGTCACAGCGTAGAAAAGCACAGCGCTCTGGCCAGATGACACTTTGTTAGGCTCGTTTTCTGTAACCACTGAAAGCACCTTGGGTGGAATTTGTATTGTTTAACTACTTACACACTTATTTAAAGTGTATATTATTTACAATATCCAGCCCTCAGATGGGGTGGGTCCCATGGGCCTCGAGTCTAAACAGACTGGTGCAGGAGAGGTGAGAAGTAAAAAAGGAAGTGAGATTGTTAAACGAGCTACTTATGACTGTGTGTACAGATGAAGGGAGGAAAAAAGTACCCTAAACACACTGATCCTTTTTTGTAACTGAAGTCATTCAGAAAAAACGTTTTCAAGTTTCAAATTGGACAAGCTAAACGGTCTAATCCAGAAGATTGATAGCAAGGAGCCAAGGGGGACCTTAAAGCCAAATTACAGTATACCTAAAATTGTAGCTAAAAGAGTGATTAGTGCGGGGATGATCTGTATCAATTACAGTTTCATAATCCCTGCTGACCATAGTAATTATACAGTACTTTTTGATCTATTTTAGCCTGTTTGAAGATTACATCCAAAAAAATGGGAGTCAGTTATTATGGATTTAATGTGACTTCTTTTAAATTGCTTCATTAATAATACTCCTTCTATAAGATGAATACAGCAGGCGACTGTAATGGTACATTAAGAGCTCTAAACCCGGAAATATACCGTCAGATTTATTGGCTGTTTGTTTTTTTTTAACTCAGACTAAAGATTAAGTTGAGTTATTATTGTTTCATGGCTAGCTGATTATAAAAGGCAGTTTCTATTATGTTCATGTGCACCGGATGACATGCTTCATTCTCCGTTCCCGAGAGGATACCATGATAGAATTATTCATTTCTTTTAAGAGGATTAAGGAAGTGCTAGAGTGAAGCAGAAAGGGTTAATCACTGCCGTGGAAGACAACAACTCTCGTACATGATGATGATGATGGATTGGAAAGTTAAGTAAAGATGGGCAATGAGAGAAAACCAGGATTTTTTTTTCATTTCCCGCCTTTTCTCCCCCAATCCAGACAGGTTGTAAATTAATTTTCATCAGGTTGTGTCGATCGAACAGAGGGATTGTTTCGGAGCTAAAGCCGTGACTGGGGGGCGTATATATTTACAATACTGTAACAAAAGGAGTCTATAATCTATACAAAGCACACAACAATACCCATGAATAAAGAAGCTTGTTAGAAAAAGGGAGAGGCAATTTTTCTAATTCTGTTAATTTCACTTCCAAAGCAATTAAAAGCAGGCAGAGATAATGCTGGGAAACAATCGGCGGCTGACAAAGTCTTTCTGTCTTTGGAAATGAAACATCTTTAGGCTAATTTCAACTTCCACGCCTGCATGCTTCACTCTCATTTCAGATTAAATTAACACAGCTAGATTTGGACCTTCATAAAAAAAAAAAAAAAAAGTAGAGGAGAAAGAAAGGAGAAAAAAAAAAAAAGATCGATTCCTGTACACAATATTTTTTAGAATTAGCTCTATGTCGCTCTATGAGCTTTGCTAGATCTAATTTTCGGTATCTATAAGGACATTTTCATACAATTAATTTTCCTTTAATCATAATTGTACAAAGGGACTTCTCTGTATAAAATTCCAATTATATTTCCTGTTTAAAATGTAAGTTTGAATTATGATTTCTTTCCTCATTACGGCTCTGGTTTAATGAATCAATCGCTGCATCACTGCTTTCAGACATCAAATGGTGTGGAAAAGTTTCAGCTCCACTCTCTCCCCTCTTTTATCCAAGGAGAAACATTCTCTCTTTCCCCTTCTCTTCCTGTCTCGGATAGTTGGCAGAAAGCATAGCAGAGGGGGAGGGGGAGGGGTGGGGGGGGGGTGGGGGGGGGCTGTGTGATAAGTGCGGCACATTCTACTTCATTTGCCAGTTTAAAAAAGTTAAACCCTTATTAATTGTTACGGCGTGATATCCACAGGAAAATTGGACTGAACTCATTCAAGAGATGGAGAAATAATAAAAAGCCCACATGTGTATCTCTGTAGGAGGGACAGCACCACTGAGCTTTCTAGGATGTCAACTAAAGACCGAGGACCGAAAAAGAAAGCATAACGCTTACATTTATTAATATTTCCAAACTTAAGGGCAAATAAAACGTGGAATGGAATGAAAAAGTGCCTGAAATAGATCAAATAAATGAGAAGAGATCAGCGACAATCTGATCAAATAAATAGATAAACAAGAATATAAATCTGATCACACTTGCTTTGTGACACTAAATGCTACTCTAAAAGTATTAACCCGTGTGTTGTCCTCGGGTCAAATTTAACCCAATTTCAAAGTTTTGGGATTTGGGTTTCTTTCAACCAAATCACAACACAAATGCATCATTCTTCGCAGGTAAAATTAATGATTACTTTCATTGAATTTGGGGTGTTTAATTCAAATTTTATAGCATTTGAAAAAACATGTTCAAATGGTTTCAAAACAGCATCCCGACTAGACTTAAACATAAACCAGCCTGTGATCAACATCATCTGACCTACTAGTCAAATTCATTTATAATTTCTGCTTTTTTTTAACTCAAAAATTAGGTACAGTATAATGTCATTTGAATTAGGTTTATTGACAATGAATAAAAAATAAGCGTTTAAGCTTTATAAAAGCATCAAAAGCAAAGTTGGTGTTTTAACTTGATGCATGTCTTGAAACAATGAATTGATAATAGACTGATTGATTGATTTATGTCAATCAACTGGAGCAGAAACAAACAAAGTCCTATTAATGCACTAGTCGATCCACAAAAAAATAACCTCATTATTTCAATAATCAATACATTTGTTAAACTTGAACATCTTAAGTCTCGCAACAAACTGATAAACATCATCTCGGGCGTTGAGCCATTGTGACTGTGATTGTGTACACAAGTTCACAAAATTCCTCCGCTAACAATTTTAAGGGAACAAAAGACATTTATTATGGTGTTTCAGGAGAACAGTTTTACAAGGATACAGGATTACTCTTGAAAGAAAATATTACGAGTCAACGTTGGCTAAGGAAAAACCCAGTCCCCCATCCAGATGAGACCGAGACAGATGTGGTAGTACAGGGAGTACTTGAGTTCCAGCGCAAAGACTGCAGCTGTCTGTCTTGGGAGGCGAGAGGAGAGGCAGAACAAAGTGCCGCAGCTGATGAAGGCGCCAAAGATACTGCTTTATTAACTCTCCGTCCACATCAAACCTGCTGCAAGCAGCTCGCTGATTAAACACAGAGACAACACACATCAAACCTGCATGCTCAACAAGCCTGATTAAACAGACGCAAGCTCTCACGCTAATAACCCCACCGCGCAAAAAAACCCACATTAGCCCTGAAAGCAAGAAGGGGGAGAGAGAGAGAGAGAGAGAGGGAGGGGGAGGCATACTTGTGTAAGAAAATCAGAGACTTGTGAAGAGAAGACATTAAAGGAGGATATTCAGAGGAAGAAAAAGCACGAGAAGAAGAGGAGACAGAAACTAAGGTACCTGACACAGAGTCACGCACTGGAGAGGAGACACTTATTGATCAGAGTGAAGAGAATTACCCACCACTGAGGAAATACTTTTAATCAACTTTGCACGTTAAACACCCCCCACCAACGCTGCATGGGCTCTTATCACAGCTCCGTGGCTACCGTTCCCTACCGTCAACCCTCACACGAGAGGAACCGTCCTCACAGCCACACGCTGATAGTCATCTGTTATATTCAGCTTCAATAATAATCAGCTTTTTTCTCCTCAGCCCTTTAGGAGCGGCCCATTGATTACTCCGGGGATGACAAACTGAAGCAAAGCAAATTCACCAGATCTGAAATCCCCGGGGACTTATTGACCGCCTCACACATCTTCACATCTAATGTGATGTGAGTGCACTAGGGGTGGGGGGGAAAAATCCATACAGCATAATATTGCGATATTTTCCATGGCAAAACTGTATTCTACTCTATTATTATATAATTATAAATATTATATATATTATATGTGTTGGTCAGTTTGTCTGCTTGATACAGCAATACAATTGAAGTGAGATGAACAAACGGAGAAATGTATCTTTTTAGATTAAACAAAATTTACTTTTGGGGACATCATTTGAAATTGGAAACATTTGAAGTTGGAAAAAAAGGTAATAAATTGCATAATATCGCAGAATATTACAATATGTTTAAAATCGCAATAATATGGTATCGTGACATAAGTAGAGGGTAGAGGGACAGTGAGAGGGTAAAGCTGCCTACACATGAAAAACACATGGAAAAAACCGCTCTGCGCAGGCCGTTCCGTTGTTTTCTGGGGAGAGAGTGGTGCTGCCCAACTAGGCACAGCAAAGCCTCGCTTTGCCAGACCTTCCTCCACAGCGCTGCGGAGGAGGGTCTGTTTAGTCCCTACAGCATTCCGGGATGGGAGAAAAACGTGCTCTGGTTTATTGGCATTTCTTTAAACCAATCACAATCGTCTTGGGCGGTGCTAAGCTCCGGACGGAGCCACGGTGCCTCTGCTAAATAGCCTCAAGAAGGAACTTGTTTTGGTGGAACATGTGTACGTTCAACAGTAGTTTTAGTCGTGCAACAGAAAACTCAGATTGGACAGATAGTCTAGCTAGCTGTCTGGATTTACCCTGCAGAGATCTGAGGAGCAGTTAACCATAGTCCTCACAAATCCACCAGAGTCAACCCAAAGAAAGCCCAAGGCAACGGATATCCGGCCTAAATGAGTGAAATCCAGCGGAATTTCCGTCAGCAACAGAGCGTATCCCGGAAGTGGAATGTCGAGGATATAGACTAGGCGCAGCGCTACCCTTGGCATGGTTTTATTTTAGTTAGCCTAATAGCTATAGATTTGCATTGAGAGATGATTTTAGGGAAAGTACCCCATGCCAGTCTCAAGGTATGGTGAAGGGTATGTGATGATGTGGGGACAAGGGAACTTTATCAGGATGCATAGTATCCTGGATCCATGAAATAACTGGTTTTTCAAAATAAAAATCTGCCTGCCTTTATGGGAATTTAACATAGGGGTGTACTGACTTATGCCCCCAGTATTTTAAGGAAGAACATTTATGTATTTACGATACATTATTCATTTACAAAGAAAAGTAGTCCTTGGATTTGGATTTTTTCCAATTTCCAAAAGATGATTTTTTTTCTTCTCTTTTCAGTCAACTTTAGCATGGCTTCATAAACTTATGAGCACCACTGTGTATATATACAGTATATACTGTACAAGCAAGAAGCAACCCTCAAATATGTTTTAATAATGCACCAGGTTAATGTTCACGGGATATTATTAATAGTTATCGGATCACTTAAACACAGATCCACTTTAATTGGAGAATCGATTATTTTAACCCAGCCCTTATATATGAAATGCAGCTTGAGTTGAACAAATTCTGCTGGCATCTAAAAAAAAAAAAGAAGCATATATTATCCAGTCACTGTGGTTCACCTCTATTATTTATTTCTGTATTATAGCAGTAATCAAATGATCAATTCTAAACTGTAATGTAGGAAGCACTTCATTTGAATTGATTCTAATGAGACAGTGTGATCACATTACACTTGATTGAGAGAATAAAAGTAGGACCTTAATGTCTGAGAAGGAATCCTCTCTCTGCGCTGCACTGCACGTGTGTCTGACACGTGGGCATAGACTACATGAATAAAAAGGTATTATTATATAAGAGTGGAACTGATTTATATTATTATTTGAATATCAACAAATTTGGCAGCATTGACAGCATCAATCCAAAGCAGGCGCTTGCTTTCCCACATTTCCTGAGCCATGATAAAACCTACAAATGTGGTTTTATGTGACAACAGCAACTGCACAAAAAATAAACTAAAAAAAGTGCCAGTACCCAGATAAATGTTTGCATCACAGAGGAACATTTTAATTCCATGGCCACAGCAGGTTTGTTGCCATGGCCATAAGAAATACAAAGCACCCACCCACAGTGTGAAGGACAGGCGGAAAGGAGAAATAAATATGCAGAGATAAAAGCGGAACACCCGGAGAAAAGCACAAAAAAAAGGTAGAAAAATGTCCATCACAGCCATCAGCAAAATCCATACAGTATGGCTAATGATAATGACTGATTACACCGCAATGATACTTACACAGCATGACATCAAACTTCAAAAGCCTGAAAAAATGCATGAACATGACACAGAAGCGCATGTTTTTGCAGGATTGATCACGCTAAACATTTTGAAATTTACATATGAACATATTGTAAGAACTCTAAAAGTAATGTCCTAGATTTAATTCTTAAATTGATTTGTATTCAACAACTTTAAAGGCCTTGAGCTGAAGACGATTTGGACCCTGTTTTCTCAGCGATGCAAAGAAAATTCTCTCATCCTTCATCTCACACCATTCCAAACTGCAGTCTCTCCTTTATACTCTCACTTCCTCCTCTCTTTCTGTCATTATCTCTCCGTTCCTCATCCCCTTATCCCCCCCCCTCCCCGCCGCCACCACCACCTCTCTTTCTTCTTCTCCGTCCCCTTTCAATATCACACATGCTCTCTCTCTATCCCTTATACTCCATCACCTTCCTCCCCTCCCTATCTCTTTCTCTCTCTCCCTCCCCCCCCATCCCTTTTTCCTTTTTCTTTTTTTTTCGGTCTGTGAAAAAGCGTAGTGACTGGGAGCGTCACTGTGTGCGGATAGCTGGGAGCCGTTGGCGGTTATCGGCTCCTGCAGACTCTCTCTGCCGGTCTGATCTGTCTCCTCTTCATTAAGCAAATACGCCGACGTGGAAATGAAAACATAATAGCTATTTGATTTCCAGCGAGATATTTTGCATATTGGTTCGGAGCTGATAGCGGAATTTCATCAAGTCGTTTTTTTTTTCTCTCCTCTTTTCCCCTCCCTCTCCCGCTCGCCACCGCCGCCCCACCCCCTCCTCCACAACCTCCTTCTTCTTTCCCTCTATCCTCACGCTTTTAAAAACTGAATTACTGAGCTGGGCCAGCTTTCAGAGAGATTTCTTTACATTGCTGGGAAGAGGGGAAAAAAGAGAGAGGGAGAGAGAAATCTAGTTCCCCAGGAAGACTACTTAACCGATTAAATATCCCCCCCTATTCCAATTTTTTTTTTCTCTCTTTTTGATAACAAGGAAGAAAATTTGAAGAATTCACAGTGCTTTAGGTTGACTATACTAATCAGAGATAGCAGTGGGAAAATTAACTCCTTAATGAGCAGAGTGGTCTCCCTGATAAAGGTCCTGGGGAGATGGCGGGGTGGGACGTTGGCTGAACCTTGGGAGAGAGAGAGAAACATGGAAGAGAAGAGGTGATAGACGGCGACAAAGCCGACCAGCAGACGTAGGGATAGAGTGTAATGGACACAGAATGAGAGCGACTTGACACCATGCAAGAAGTAGCAATTAGTTTCTCTCCTCTGCAAGGGGAGATATTTGCTTCCTGGGCATGAGGAGAGCAGGTAAAGAGAGATCAGCAATACCGGCCCTGTAGCGCCACGGACACCTACGGTGGCTTGCATCAGCGCTGGCTGTGATGGATGGTCCAGTGGCGGGGTATCCTTCATGCCCCCCGGAGAGAAAAACTAACCCTGGAGGAGAGGATCAGCAGCCTCTTCACAGCGGGCCTATCTGATAGTCCTGGCGCCTCTCAGGAGGACTATTCACCTGCCCGAGTCTACCGAAATAAATCTCCCTGCTGCTGCTTTTCCATGTTGGATCACCGTGTTGCTTTAGACCTGATAGCAGTCCCGTAGTGTTACAGCGAATACTGTACACACTCACAACAGTGGACTAGACATACACACATTTGTCAAGGGGTTCGGAGGTGAGGAAAAGTGGTTCCTAGGGATAGAGCTGGGCGATATGGAGATAATCAAATATCACGATATTTTTTACCAAATACCTCAATGTCAATATTGCGGCAATATTGTAGGCTAGACAGTTGGTTTACACAATGAAATTTGTGATAAATAATCATCAGTAATGTGGATATAACGTCTATTTGGGTAAAGGCAGATAATAGAACAGCTAGAACAGTCTGGTAAGTTCAGAACATGGCATCTTTTTAGCCTTTAAAACCCAGAAAACACAACATTTGTGTCATATTACAATCTTACGATACACATATAATTACATTTAAGGTACCCATTTCAAAATAAATTATGTTATGGTTCGTTCATAATATAGTATTGAATAGTGTTGGACATTGTTTGGATTTTAACAACTGATTTTAATTCAGATTCTTTGAGGGGTGGAGTTGAAATGGGTCACATGCTTATTTCACAGACAAGAGCAACATGTTACTTTGATTCACTAGTTATTTAACATTTTACTTTGATTCACTAGTTATTTAACATTTTACAAGGCTTTTTTTTAACATAAAATAAAGCCAAGATTCCAATAAAAACAATGTTTAAGTCATTAAGGCATTAAGTCAGACCAAGTGGTGAGTAAAACTGAAGCAAAGGGACAGACACAGAGCTGTAGCAGAGCCACAGTACAACACTTTTAATTCATTAACATCAGTTATCAGGCAAATAAAACGCTGATACAGATCATCTGCAAACTGACAAAAAAACAGCCCGATAATGGATCTGTCCCTATTTAGTATTTAAAATCTTTCTAGTATTTCTTCAAGGAACTGTGTGAGCAAAAAAAAGCATCTATCATTCATCATCAATAATCAGTTAATAGAAAAGGAACATGGTACCAGTGAGGAACGGAGCACACAATGCGCCAATAACAGTTTGTCAAAACGGAAGCATATGACTCCCATACTGTGATAACGTTTTGGAGATGCTGCATTTCAGCCGATTTCATCACCTTTGACAGAGAGATCCTAGCAAGCTCGTCTGACTAACACAAAGTCACCTCTCGTCCTCTCTAAACAGCACATCTGTTCAACCTCTCATCGTTGTTTTTATACAGCTCAATGCTTTTTGGGCAGCACTTTGTACACAGTTCCCATGTAACAGAGGAATGTTTTCCCAGCACTGCACTTTGGAGGGAGAGATGAAGCAACGTGATAAATGCTGTACATCAATCCATCTGTGTGCATCCATGTCCCAGAAATGCTTGTTCCTAACTTAGCTCTGGGGAGCTTATTCCCCGGAGTCCTTATGTTTTCTCGCCCCACAGTTTTCCTTGGATTAAGGTGGCATCTAAATCATGGTTGCAACTGTCACCGTGGTCCTGCTCGGCACCCTGCTATGCCCTGCTATACCCTGCAGTGCCCTGCTCCGCCCGTCAATGCCCTGCTGCGCCCTGCTATGCCCTGCTACGCCCTGCAGTGCCCTGCCACGTCCTGCTATGCTCTGCCACGTCCTGCTATGCCCTGCCACGTCCTGCTATGCCCTGCTACGTCCTGCTATGCCCTGCTCCGCCTGTCAGTGCCCTACTATATCCTGCTATGCTGTGCTATATCCTGCAGTGCCCTGCTGCCAAGTGCTGTCAAGCTGACAAATTTGATTGAGTCTGTCACTTTGCTGCCTGTTCTGCCAATCACTGCCTTTCATTTGGTAAATGCATATATACTTTCAACACACATTATATGGCAACTGTGTACTTTGTTGAAATTTTGATGCCAGTTCAGAAGTAGAAACATATTGAACTCACTGTAGAGCACTTGTTGCTGTAAGAAATAAATTGTGCATTGCACTTTATTTCTGTTCTGTTTCCTGTTATCTGAAAACTGTGTACAGCAAGGTTTCCTTTGTGGAAGTATGAGGGCAAGTTAACGTAAGTGTATTGCGCCTTATTTTAATACGGTTCTGTGAAAAATCTTTTTAACCCTTGTCACATGACCAATTAACGTTTTCATGATTACTATCCAATTTTTTGCCTTAAGAGCCCACAGAAAATGTGTATTGTATTTGGATACACTATTTGTTGAAACTAAAAACAAGTGAAATTAATAATGAATGTGATGTGTTTTATTTAGCAAAATGTCATTGTGTTGTCCTATCCTATCCAATATTTCCTATATTTCTAAGCAGATTTTCTATGCTGTATTCTGATCAAAATGTCCGTCTCCCCCCTGTGCCCCCCCCAGACTGATTATTCCCCCCCCTCCCCGTGCCACCCCACCAAAAATCCTGGAATCGCCCCTGGAGACACCTTGTGATGTGTTGGATCGAGTCTGTTCTCTTGGTTTTCTGTTTGACAGCCATTTCTTCTCTGGCAGCACTTCAGACGCACTCGCCCTGACAGACTGTTTCATGTTCCTCAAGGACGCCTCACTCCCACATACATCCCAGAGGAACAGCAGTCCACAGTTTAAATACAGCAACAATGAGTGGTGCATTATGATAAGCAGGGGGAATTGCAGTTTGTGTATGTTCCAGACTTGTATTTCTCAAAAGAAAAACTACTAGCTTTCATGCCGCGGATGCAAATTCAATCCGATCAAACTCTTCACTATTCTAATTCCCATGTTATGTTATGGCCACCAAGGCACCAGCCCCAGTGTTTCATATTAAGCTGCATGTTCATTGAGCTTGTCAGACTCGGTTGGGTAGCATCATACTAACAATCGCCTAGAACAGGGCATCTGGAGGCCCATTTACCGCAGGATTCTTCAACATTTTCAGCACATTTTACCTCCTAAAAAACTCTGATGACCCCTAGCATTTAGAAAATCTGCATTTTTGTTATTTATTTTTTAGGGAATAGAGGGGGCTCCTAATACATAATATTAGAGCTGCAAAGATTAATTGATTCATCGTAAATTATCATTTATTTCCTACTTTCATTCAACTATTTTGATACTTGATCAATGGGTTTGTCATTTTTTTAAGAAAAAAAATGTAACTATTCTCTGATTTCAGCTTCTGAAAACTTATGCTTAAAGAAGTCTGATTGTTTTAAGTACATGAAACACATCAATGTATACGACTCCATGTGCATATCAAGTGACCCTCCACAATGGGTCCTGACCCCAAGAATGAGAATCTCTGATTGAAGGCCCATAAATAAAGATAATTTCAGACATGGTATGACCTTATCAGGACTTGCAGCCACCCTGTATATAGTACAATGTGTTTGTATGATCTACAAGACAAATCTGCCTGTCAGGGCTAATCTGTGCCTACTTCTCTTAATAGTTTATATGACCAACAATGTCCAAAAAATATGAACGGTTGATACCAAATATTCTCTTTTTCTTTTTAATGGACGGGTCATGATAAAAAAGCAGAGGAGAAAAAGGAGTACGAGCAGGTGGTGTTTCAAAAAAAGAGGGGAGGAGTTTGGAGGGAGGGAGATAGAGAGCAGTTACCATGCAGCCTGAGCTGAGACTACTGAAGCCAGGCATGCAGACGAGAAAGCCAGCCGATAAGCCCGCCTGATAAAAGATAGAAAATAGCAGCAGATTTGAACTTTCCCACCGTCCTAAGATCCACAGGGGGAGGAGGGGTTGATTCAACTACTTATTGAATCCTTTCCTATCTCAAACAACCCTCCACCCCCCAGCCCCTCCTTACACCCAACAGCCAGGCAAGGCCACGAGTGAAGCAGGGATACAAGGTTGTTACATACCAACACACACACACACACACACACACACACACACACACACACACACACACACACACACACACACACATACACACCGCAGTGTTCCCACTGCTGAACCATTCAATGACTCTGGTGATACTTTAGAAATACCATGACTAGTGGGAGACACCCCCCCCCCCCCCCACACACACACACACACACACACACACACACATACATAAGAGTTAACTGAAGTTAACTTAACCCTTGTGTTTTCCTCCCGTCGACCATGCAATTGTTGTCTGTTTTGCCAGTTTATAAAGTATAAACTATCACCCAATTCTGTGTTACATCTTCTTAGCCAACTTCTTTCCAACCTATTACCACTAGTTTTACACTTATGTTTTTAATATATGGTCAAAAAAAACACATTTATATAAAATTATACCTAATTTCTGAGTTAAAAAAGCTGAAATTATGAATTATTTTGAGATCAACGGGAACATATGTTGATGGGTTATCACAGACTGGTATAAGTCAAAGTTTAGTCAGGATACTGTTTTGAAACCATTTTTTTTTTTTTTTAATGGCAGCCAATAATCACACTTGTTGTCCTCCCGGGTCAAAATTGACCCGGTCTGTTTTGCCTATTAATAAAGCATAAAGTATAAATGATCACCCTATTCTGTTTTACACCTTCTAGACAACTTCATTCCAACTCATTACCACTAGTTTTACACTTGTTTTTGGAATTTATGGTGAATAAACTTCTTTTACCTGAAATAATACCTAATTTTAGGGTATAATAAGCATAAATTATGAATTATTTTCATTATAGTTAAGATCAGAGGAACCTATGTTTGTGGATAATCACTGACTGGTATATGTTAGTGATTAGTCAGGATATGGATTTGAACTCATTTTATTATTTTTTAATGGCAGCCAATAATCCCACCTGGTGTCTTCCTGGGTAAAAAGTGACTTGGTCTGCTTTGCGTGTTTATAAAGCATAGACAATTATAATTAATCACTCAATTCTGTGTTACCACTTTTATTCAACTTCATTCCAACTCATCTAGACTAGTTTTACACTTATTCTTTTCTATTTATGGTAACAGACCTCATTTACATAAAATGATACCGTATTTCTGAGTAAAATGAGTTGAGGTCATTAGTTGTGTTTGGATTAATGGTTGGTATGTAATAATTATTATATTCCCAGGTTAAAATTAACTGATGCAATTGTATTCACAAACAACGGAGAGCTAACAAAAAGTAAAAAACTAATTTAATGAAAATTGTCTTGTCTCCATTTAGGAAAAGACACATCAAAGGTGTTATACCAACAACTTTACAAAGCTGTAGTTTGAAGTTGTGTGTGTGTGTGTGTGTGCGCTTGTGCTTGTGTGTGTGTGTGTGTGTGTGTGTGTGTGTGTGTGTGTGTGTGTGTGTGTGTGTGTGTGTGTGTGTGCACGTCTGCATGTACATGTGTGTCCGTGTGTGTGCGTGTTCATCTGCTGAAAAGAACAGTAGTGTGAGCCATTGCCCTATGCAACTTGGGGCGTGTGAGTGCACGTGTGTGTGTGTGCGTGTGTTTGTGCGTGCATGCAAGTTTGTGTGTGTGTGTGTGTGTGTGTGTGTGTGTGTGAATACATGTGCACACACACACACGTGTACATGTTTGTTGTCCATGTGTGTGTGTGTGTGTGTGTGTGTGTGTGTGTGTGTGTGTGTGTGTGTGTGTGTGTGTGTGTGTGTGTGTGTGTGTGTGCATTTCCATGTAATGTAATAATGTGATCCATTACATGAGGTAGTTCTCAGCTGCTGTTTGTATGAATGTGTGTGTTTGTGGGGGTGGGGGGTGTACGTGTGTGTGTGTGTGTGTGCATGTGTGGGTGTTTGGGTGTGTGTGTGTGTGTGTGTGTGTGTGTGTGTGTGTGTGTGTGTGTGTGTGTGTGTGTGTGTGTGTGTGTGTGTGTGTGTGTGTGTGTGTGTGTGTTCATCTGCTGTAAAGCGCAATAGTGCCCCATTGCACCACTGGGTCAAAATTGACCCGGGAAGACCACAAATGATATACAATTAAATAAAACACCTAAAATTCAATGAAAGTAGTAATCATTAATATTACTTGCGAAGACCGTCATTGGGAACCACCCATGTTATTTTTGGTTAATTTGGTTGAAATAAACCCATATTTCTGATAAAGAAACTTTGAAACCGGGTCAAATTTCACCCGAAGACAACAAGAAGGTTAAGAGTTAAAATAACCAAAGGGAGTCATGGAGAGGTAAAAGAAAGGCTAAGAAGAACTGATTTCTCTCTCACACACACACACACACACACACAAGGTCATACAGTCTGTGAAGTCTAACCATCATCGCTCCATCCTCAAATCATATCAGAGACAGTGTTTCTTTCCATATCTCTTCTCCTCTCCGTTGACATACAGAGACTTGGCCTTGAGTAAAATGGTGAGAATTTCCACATCTTCCATGGACACACACACACACACACACACACACACACACACACACACACACACACACACACACACACACACACACACACACACACACACACACACACACACACACACACACACACACACACACACACACACACACACACACACACACACACACACACACACACACACACACACACACACACACACTTTGGTGAAATAAGGTCATTCCCGTATCCGACATGGTTTTGGCTGTGAGATCTATTGATGGGATTCATTCACAAGGTCTCAACACTAGAATAACTCTCATGCTCTGATTCTTTCACAACAGTACAGGTGTGACTTGCCCATATAACATAATGGAAAAATAAACCAATGATGACATCAAAAATACTACATAGAGTGAATCATTTGCATATTTTCTGAATTCATTTTCAGTTTTTCATGCTGCCCTGTGGGTTACAAAAACTACTTAGGGTTTAATGGAGGTTTTCATGACCATACAGATAAACAAGGCTGCTTATGTTAGTGCCTTAAATCTTGTCAATAACAATAGTTCCTTTTTAGTTCCTTTCCTCTTTTTAGCAGTGTGGTTGAGAGCAGTGAGCAGTGGTGGAATGTTACTAAGTACATGTACTCCAGTACTGTACTTAAGTACAAATGTTGAGGTACTTGTACTTTACTTGAGTCTTTTCTTTTCATGCCACGTTCTACTTCTACTCCGCTACATTTCAGAGAGAAATATTGTACTTTTTACTCCACTACATTCATCTGTTAAAGCTTTAGTTACTAGTTACTTTACGCATTAAGATTACTGCACACAAAACACATGTAGTTTATAAAATACAATGTTTTGTTATAAATTAAACTAGCCAACAATATACAGGCTTACAAGTCCAGCTGAAATATTGACAATTAATCACTTAGTTGATTGACACAACTGTTTTGATTATTTTCAGTTTCTAAAATGTAAGGATTGTTCTGCATTGAGTACTTTTACTTTTAATACTTAAGTAAAATTTTAATGCAGGACTTATACTTGTAACAGAGTATTTTTAAAGTGTGCTATTAGTACTTTTACTTAAATAAAGGCTCTGAATACTTCTTCCACCACTGGCAGTGGGTAAATAAAATGCTAATAAGCATTTCTGAGCTAGATTAATTACTATTAGCTTGATTATTTCTAAGAAAACTGCAGCAAAGTTGGCTCTAGATTTTGATTTGACGATTTCAGAATAGTCTGACCTAACAACATGCGCACACTGAAATATTTTTTCAAATCTTAACAGATGTTTAAAATGTGGCTTAGATATCGTCTTAAATTTGGGCTATCATAATATAAGTGTTGTCTTTTACTGGTTTTAAAGGCTGCATTACAGTAAAGTTTTTTTTAATTTTCTGAACTTACCAGACTTACTGTTTTTATTGTCTGCCTTTACCCACTTCATCATTGTATCCACATTATTGGTGATTATTTTTCAAAACTCTTATTGTGTTCATATTTGGTGAAAGCACCAATAGTCAACCCTACGATATCGCTGCCATATCAACATCCACGTATTTGGTCAAAAATGTCGTGATATTTGATTTTTTTTTCTCCATATTGCCCTGCTCTAGTGTGTGTGTGTGTGTGTGTGTGTGTGTGTGTGCATGATATAATGAGCCTGATTGCAATCCCTTCTCCTTGATCTCAGCCCTGAATAAAGACGAAAGGCAGATGAGAGATTATAATGGTATGCAGGGGGAGAGAGAGAGAGAGAGACTCCCTCCGCCGTGGTCCTCCTTCGCTCACCCTCCCTTTCGGAGCACCCCCACTCCCCCTCCGAACACCACGTCTTTGACATGAACCAGCTCTGTGTTTACATCACTGCGATGTTGCGGACGTTGAAGATAAATTTTGTTAACACTGGACAAAAACAGAAAAGATCTTACACCGATTCTACAACTCTGTTTATTATTCATGAAAAATACCTAATTTGTTTTTATAAAATGGTGATCTTTACGCGTTTTATCTTTCTCACGTCTCTTCCCAGATTTCTTACTTTTCACCATTTACCTTCCTGGCTTCTCTCTCCACTTTCACTACCTTCTTCCTCTCATTCCCCCTGTGCCTAGTTTTACTTACTCATCTTCCTCCTTTCTTGTTTAGCTCATTCATCCTCCTCCCGAGCGATCGCCCTCTCAAGTACCTAGCTTTTGCTTTTTATCTGAGTGTCAATGCTGAAACCTCATGTCAACTGTGGAGGAACACACACACACACACACATTTTTGCTCCTCCCCGAGACTAAACACACTGAGGGAGTGAGAAAAAACAGCTCCAGCAAACAGAGACAGAAACATGACTGAGAATGCAACAAGAACTGCCCTTGGGGGGGGGGGGGAGGGGGGGGGGGGGAGTTTGTGTGCATGCGTGTGTGAAATTTGAATTTATATGTTTGCAGTGAAACTAATCAATACTATTGGGTTTGTCAGTTGCATGAGCTTAAATTATTATGCCATCTTCCTGAAGACAGCTGAAGTGTCTTGTTATGGTCTCAGTGGTGTTTCAGAGGCATTTTAGGAACATGAAAATGGCCAAATGTATGTCTGTACCATCTACAGGTAGGGCTGTGCAATTCATCACTTTTTTTAAATTGCAATTACGATGTTGGGTGTAATTCAGAAAAAATATTTTTTTGCACATTACGTTTTGCAAGTGAACTCTTTATGTATTGTGTTCTGAATGAGAGAAAAAAGTTCAAACGGGAAAAGTATGAAGGGAAATTTCACCATTCAAGGTGTTTTCACTGTTGTTTTTTTAACTCAATAATTGCAACCTCTTTCCAAAAGTCAATGAGTAATCATGTCAAATAATCGTGATTTCAATATTGACCAAAATAATAGTGATTATGATTTTTTTGCATAATCGACCAGCCCTAATTACAGGTGACTTTGACCCAAAGCTGAACGTGCTTTCAAGAACCGATAATGCTGTATAGAGATGGAGATATGACACATGATACAGATAAATGAAGTCATTTCAAATGATGGATGACATTCTACTATTTGATAGACTGTGCAGGTGTTCAAACTGAATATAGCCCTGCGCTTATGTGATTGGCCAATGCCGTATCCTGCTGGATGACATCACATTGTGTTGTGAAGCGCTATTGCACGTCCTTAGGCTCCACATTACCTACACTCTGAGCAACTTAAGAGTCTCTTTAAAACTAAAAGAATACAGCCAATTATCTGGATTTTGGAGTCCGATAATGATATTTATTTTTGAACGATACGTCAGTCAATAGTATATTTTTTACATCAACACATAACCGCGCCTGGCTTGATTTGGCTTCCCAGTTGGCGTGATCCCATCGCAAGATGGTCTCTAGTAATGCAGTTTACAACTGTTTGAAATGCACACATTGCACTTGAAGTCAAGTGTCATACATGGTGGATGTATAAATTAGCATAGATCAAGCCACAAAAAAAATTCAATATGCCACTGTTCCACATGACAGAATCCCGGTGTTGTACATCGGTGTGATCTCCGGCTGCCTACTGTACATCTGCCTCTCCCACTGCCAAGAAGAGGAAGCTTATACCAGGAAACCCTCTCTGAGAAATACCACGAGAGAGAGGAGGGGTGGAGGGAGATAAAAAAAAAAAAACAGAAAAGTGATAAAGATAAAGAGACAGACAAGCAAAGCAAAAGAAAAAAAAAACAAGGGAAAAGAGAGATGGAAAGATGGTGGGGTCAGTCTTTTTGTTAGAGAGAGAGCAGAAATAGAGGGGGGGGTACGCCACTCACAACTTGGCTTTGCATCTCTTATCTCCGCGTCCTGTCACAAGGCTTAAAATAAAAAATAAAAATAAAGTGAGATGGTGGCAGCAGTGTTGGTGTGATAGCCCAGTGGAGCGTGGAGAGGGGATGTAAAGGAGATAGCTGGTTAAATATAACCCGCTGCATGGTTGGCAGCAGCAAAGAAAGGGGGTATTTTCAAGAGGCAGGGCATCACTGGAGCCCTCACTGCCCAGATAACATCCATGTTAAGAGAGAGAGAGAGAGTGTGTGCGCTCTCATTTCTTGGCCGTGCCCGCTTTTGTGTGTGTGTGTGTGTGTGTGTGTATGTGTATAAAAGACATAGCCATAGTCTACAGAATGAACATACATAAGTATGCAAGCCCAGACATACACAATTACTTTTCACAAACTGAGAGTGTGACACACACACACACACACACACACACACACACGCTCGCTCACATCGATGTATCTTTCTACCTCGCCAAAGGAAGTATCAGAGACCCCCCCCCCAACGCAAAAAGTCACAACGGGATTTCTGATGGGAAAAATGCGCTTTCCTCAGATGATGGTCAGATAGAGGGGGAGTACAGCCAAATGTCAAAGATGATAAATGGAAGGGTGCAGAGACAAGATCACGCACAAACAAACACAACAGAGGCAGGCATAGAGAGAAATACTCTTCCTCACTTGTACTCAGAAACGCACACATGCAAATAGACGCAGACACGCCAGGGCTGCAACTGTCACTCATGTTTGAACAATCTATCAAAGCTGACATCCAGTTTTCACATAATCTGTAATCAAGAGAGCCCACTTTACAAAATATACTTTTCTTGACAAACTACATCTTTTTTTGGCCAATCATAAGGTCCAATTCATTCATTATCAATGCATCTGCGTGTCTCTTTTCTGATCAATGAATTCATCATTCAGTAGCCATAAAAAATACTAGCCCAAGGTGGCATTCTTAAAATATTAAAAAGCAGCAAATCAAAACAGTGTTATTTTAACAGCGCTAATAGCAGCTTTAACATTAACATATGCATGTTCTTAAAAACAATAAATTCTGTAGGTTATTCACAAATGTTCTGGAAGAGTTTAACTCATACATGAAAATCTAACTTTATTTAGAATACGCAAAAGTCCTAATGTAAAATACAGGCCTAAATACAGCTGTTGCAGCTTCAGAATATGAATGCCGAAACACTTATTCAATAAGTTGATGAACAGAAATTTAAATTAACTTTCATACTTAATTCAAGTTATGTAACTTGGTGAACATTTGCTAGGTCCAGTCACTCAATTGTAACAATTTGTTGCTTTACTCTTTTAATTGGAAAATTGAATATCTATGTTTTGGACATTGTATAGACTAAATGAAAAAAATGAAAATAATTGTTTAGTTGCAGCCCCACAAAGTGTATAAAAAAACAACAAATACTCAAACTCGGCCATCAAATGTTTTCAGTTCTTTGTGCAAAGGTATGGTCATACATTCAGAATTCAACCACATCCACACAAACCAACACTTACAGTAAGAGCTCTTCAACTTATTACAGTAATGAAAGATTGTTTATTATTGTTACAATATTGCCCTCCAACAAGTAAGATGTCAATAAGAAGTGATTGGTTATTAAAGAAACTGGCACTGCAGCACATACAGTTAATTAATATACAGTATTCTTTAATACATTACATACACATATGTACATGTGTGGTTCCTGTTTTCTACAGATAATCCTTCCAACTGTCAGCAGGTTACAGAGGTGATCATATAAATGGCCGCTGCATGCTTTACTGCTTGTGTGTATACAATAAATGTACCACCTGCAACGTAAACAATCTTTGGACCTGAGTAATTCTTAATGGGAAGATGTTTCTTTGCTAAAATTATAACCACAGGCTACTACTGAACCCCGAGTTGCTCCCCGGAGGCTGTATGTATGTATGTCTCTGTATTGTCTCTGGTTTGTTTGTTCATCTCACTTCAATGTTCCATGTAGTGGACTGAAAAAGCAATTGATCTTATTATTATTGTAGTGCCAAAAGATTAACTTCTCATGTGTAATTTATATAACAAAAAAATCGATACTTGGCGTCCGTGTATCGATACAGTATTGCCACGATATCGCGATACTATGCTGGATTGATTCTCCCACCCCCACCACATTGTACTGTGTGTATATGGTTGTGTCCGAAATTCTATACTAACATAGTATTTAGTAGCTAAAACAGTATTTTTTGTATGTCTGAAACCTTAGTATGAAACCAATAGTAAGTATGCGATTTTGGACGCAACCTATGCGACGATTAAGAATAAAGTTTGTTTGTTTTGTTTAAAAAAAGACTGTTCACCTGTTAGAGTCATTTGACGAGTGGAACTGGGGAAGGTTTTAAAAGACTATTACTGAATGATTATCCGTTGAACGACTAATCAATTAATCCATGCGTCAAAATCATCACAGAGAATTTTTTTTAGAAAACTATGACTGCAGTTACAAGTAGGAGCCGTTTTGAAAAAACTTCCTCCTGGTGCATTTAAAGACAAAACTTATGAGTCAGGCAATGAACAGCAACTTTATTCATGCAGAATTAAATTACATTTCTGAATATACAGCTGTTACATGTGATGCTTTTGATCAACTGACTTTGAAACCTCAATGTCAGAGCATCCTTGAATGCACCATAAGGTTGTTTCCCCTCTTCTGTCTTGCCCTGCCAAACAGGGGTCGGAGGTCAAGATCAAGAAAAAACTCTGGAACTTGTCTGAGTTCAGTGTGGGGCTGGGTGATATGGAGAACATCACAATATTTTTGACCAAATACATCAATATCAATATTGCAGCGATATTGTGGGGTTGACAATTAGTGCTTTCACAAAATATATTTTTCACAAATTATTTTCCTAAATAGTCATCAGAATTGTTGATTTAATGACTAAGTGGGTAAAGGCAAATAATAGAACAGCTAGAACAGTCTGGAAAGTTCCGAAAATTACATCACTTTACTGTAATTCAGCCTTTAAAACCAGGAAAAGACAACTATATAATATTGATATATTGCCCAGCCCTAGTTCAATGTCTTGCCTAAAGGCTCCTCTGCCAGCTAAGGAGTTTAAACATGCATCATCCAGCAGATGGATGACTCTCTGTCTACTAGATTAGCTCAGGGTGGACTTAGTATCTGGTCGCGAGGTGACACCCATGATAGCATCATGTCTTAACCTGGCCTGGCCCTGCTCTGGTGTCTTCTGGGGCTTTAGAGTCCTTTCTGGGGCTTAAGTGTGTGTGTGTGTGTGTGTGTGTGTGTGTGTGTGTGTGTGTGTGTGTGTGTGTGTGTGTGTGTGTGTGTGTGTGTGTGTGTGTGTGTGTGTGTGATTTAAGAGATAATTTTAATATCAGGCCGGTGTGGATTGCTGATAGTGTTTTAAGGCAGGGCCCGGTGGACCGAGCGCTGGTAGTACCTATCTGTAATTAGTAACCATTCCCTATCACTGATAAGATAAACTACGCCTGACCTTTTCCATTTGGTCACCATAGCAACCCAACACCCCCACCCCGGCACCACTGCCCTCCCCTTTGTATTATTTTAGTGATTAAACAGCAAATAGCGCCGAAGATGTGAGGAGCTGATAGGAGCATGATTAATAATAGTCCGCCACATGGTCCTCTGAGGTGTGTATATGTATGTGTGTGTGTGTGTGTGTGTGTGTGTGTGTGTGTGTGTGTGTGTGTGTGTGTGTGTGTGTGTGTGTGTGTGTGTGTACTGAGGAGGAGGGGCCCATCAGTGTCAAACAGTCATTGTGAAAAGGCTTGGCTTGGCTTTTTGTGGTGAATAATGGAAATTTAAGATGAGCTGAAAGTGAAATAAAAGCAGCGGGATGAGAGCGATAGATGTCTCCCTTTTCCTGAGAGCCACTCTCTGAGGATAGGTAATATTAACATCACCCTCTCCCACACCCACTCAGCTTTTGCCCACCGTCGTCCTTACATTCTGAGGGGCCATGCTGGGGAAGTGCTATCTGTTGATGAATAATGAATGTTACCTCCTCACTTTAAAACGCCACAGTGTGGTTTTAGAGTGGTGGGCAGGAGGACTAACATCTCGATCACAGAACCTTGAAATTGAAACGGAGTGTAGTTCTTGTCCGCGACAAACTTCCTCTTACTGGAAAAGCAGTCATTGTGGAGATAGTGTGAGATACATTTCAGGTGTGTATATGTGAATATGTATTTCTAAAAAACAAAACCGATGTGATGCACAGTCCTGCTAATGGTTTCACATTTTTTAGCTGATTGAAAGTTGGTGGTGGTAACATGCAAAGAAATGTAGACTTGCACCAACAAAAGGCAAGGAGGAAGAGGAATGCGAGCTAGCAAATATGGATTTAAACACGGCAGGTTTCAAATTCCTCCAAAAGTGGCTTTGAAAATGTTTTAGAAGGCACCAAGGACACGCACAATGTGCTTTGGTCAGAGACACAGGATGTACAACTATATTTTAAAGCCCAATACAGGTCCCATATGTGATCTTATTTAATGTATTTTTGTAATAGAGAAAACTGAAAATACAGCCTGATTATTGGTTGAGCAAAAGATAGCGACAATATCAGACTCCAAAAACCCCACATCTAGGCAGACGACTAACTGTAATTAACGTTAAGGATTCAGAAGTCACTCGTGCTGATCAACATGGTTCAGTGGGCGGACTTACTGCTCCACCAGAAAGTAAACAGTAGGGTGCAGATTCTAGATATTATTGTTCTGATAGTAAGTTAGTTAAAAATCGCTTTAATATATGTGTACGAAAAAAAACATTGCAGATCATTCCTTCAATTGTCAATATGGATGTCCCAATCCCAATCACAGTATCGGATCGGAGGACATTCGGCATTCACCCCAATTACCTTTCTGATCATGTACATCAGCTTGTAGTGATCACCGCCTTTAAACACACACGCTCTGCGCCAAAGACGCACAACCAGACTGCCTGGATGCCGGCACTTTCAAACCAAGATGGGTGTGGACTGTCTGTCTGTCCAGACAGTGTCTTGTAGGTTGCCAGCTCTTGGCAACAAGCAGAAAAGTCCATCTTTCTAAGTCACCCTTTTTTTACAGAACCGGATTACTCTAATTCTCCACACTTCTTCCGTGATTTCACCAGGAAACCATGCTATCAGGCCATTACTATCAGGGAAGAAAATCAAAGTTGACTATTAAGTGCAAGAGGCGTCACTAAGTTTAGATTTCGTTGTCCAGTGGGGAACTTGAGGCCGTTTATTTTTTGGTTGGGATCCTAGAGAGAACTGCCCACATCTCTCAAACTTTAATGTCCACAGGTTCCACAAACCAGTTAATCATCACTGCTTCCAACAGTGCTCTCAGTGTCTTCTGTTCTCAGCAGTCAGAGTCCACTGAGCTCAAAGCGAGGCCTTCCCCACTCCGAGGAAACCTGCTCTGTATCTTCCTCCATTTGCATGCCAGGGAAACGGCGAGTAGGTATGCAAAGTGGGACCAGTTGACTGAAAGGTCAGTGTGGGTTTACTGAAGCCAGGTAGCCAAGAAAAGCTATGCACAACCCTGGTGACTGTTATCAGTCAGATCCCTCAACTGATGAAGGTAGGGGGGGGAGGGTATCCCTTTTAACTCCACTAGTAGATCTTATATTGTATTATAATGTATGTCCTTAAAGCTTTAGTGCGTAACTTTTTGATATTAATGAACATCCAGGGGGCTTTGTATCATGTGGACGAGCCGACAGTTATGATGTCATTACTTAGAATTCCTCATGGGGGACACAGAAACTACACACTATAGCTTTAACTTTTGCACATTCCATTGTCAACATTTTTGCACATCCTGCAAAAACAAAAAAACATACAGCCTCCTTTTCTCATTCTAAAACATAATGTATATATTTGTCATAGTGTCTTTTACATATTTTATTGTAATTAATTAATTAATATATATATATATATTCTATTCTATATTTATGTTTTTGTCTGTTGGAATACTTTATTGTTGAGTTCCTTTAATTATGTGTAAGTATGCACGAAACACCAAGGCAAATTCCTTTTAAGTGAAAGCATTTCAAATATCATTGAAACATGTTCCTCTGGCAATGACCGGATTACCACGGTTACTATTCTGATATTGTTTCTCGAACGGTCCTTAAAGCCACAATAAGGACAGGTCTGCCGACATTGCAGTCGTTGGGGTTGGGGGGGGAATGTGCCTGGGAAGGCAGATTTAGCCAATCAGATGAGTGTCAGCCATCCAGAGATATTTTAAAGATAATAAGCATTCTGGGATATCTCTGAAAAAATTCCTGCCCCTTACAGTAGAGCAGATAATGGATGCCATACACTGCTGAGTGATGTGGATGGAGGCAGGATCGGATTCACACAAGCACACACACACACGTTTATACATACTGCTGCTGGTATAAGCACTTCCCAGCAGCACTTTGAAGGCAATGGGACACACACACACACACACACACACACACACACACACACACACACACACACACACACACACACACACACACACACACACACACACACACACACACACACACACACACACACACACACACACACACACACACACACACACACACACACACACACACACACACGGACACACACGGACACACACACGGACACACACACGGACACACACACACACGGACACGGTATGTCCACATGATTGCTTGAGTAAGCGAATTAGCCTCAGTGATGGCTGAGGAGGCAATAAGTTGGCAGAAAAGAGGGATAATCTTTTATCTTTCACCCTCCCAAATGATTTTTTAAAGTCTGTATCACTTCCCTGACAGTTGACGTTCCACTTTTTCCTCTTTCATTATTTATTTATCTATTTTTGCTTTGTGTGAATTCAGCTAAAATACTTCTAAAGCGCTTAATAGCCCTATCGCTGCCTCAGATCTGCTGCCACATGCTTCCTTTTCCCCGCTTCCCCCTATTTCTTGAGATATTCTCCGGACCGGCCCCCGAAGAGCCGGCACTTTATCAAACCGTCTTGACGAGAATTACACGGCCAATTATTGACAAATTATTCCTTCATAGAATGACAGTATGACAAGGAGAAGAGTGAGAGAGAGAGAGAGAGAGAGAGAGAGAGAGAGAGAGAGAGAGGGAGGGGGGAGACTATTGGCTTGATGAGTGGAACCCACCCCAACGCCCCCCTAACAGGCCTGAGGAGACAGGCGTCTATCTATCAGATTCTATTAAGAGCTCGGCACTTTGGCGAACAAAGCTGCCCGCGCCCCGCCATGCATTAACTGCTATTATACGCTCATGAACTTTGTCACAATCACAATGGTTCCCCCCATTCTCTCCACATTTTTAGTCTCTTTTGGGCGCTTAAGAACTGAAAAGAACATTGCTTTCCCTTTGTGTCTGTGTCTGTGTGTGTGTGTGTGTGTGTGTGTGTGTGTGTGTGTGTGTGTGTGTGTGTGTGTGTGTGTGTGTGTGTGTGTGTGTGTGTGTGTGTAAAACTCAAAGATTGAATATAGGAGATGATGATGTATAAACAAAAAAGATATCTGTCAGAAAAACATTTTTTTAAGGGGGAGCTGACCAAGCTGAATGCAAGCTGTCCAGTACACTTACACAGTAATACAGTGTCAAAATCACAAAGCAATAAATCACCCCTTTATTCATAATTCTGATGTTCTATATTTTTCTCATTGTCAACTAATCCAATTAACGAGCAAAACCCACAATGAATGTATCCTCCAAGTGACATCCTACAAGTATTTTGTGCGTATCAAAGCCGACATATCTTATTCCTCTTTGCCATAGATGCAATATTCTGCTGGTTTACCTCAAAGGATGAGCTCAGGATCTGAAGACAAGGCTGAAGAGACTTTTACAGGTAGAAAAAGCTCTGATCTGTACGAGTTTCAAAATTCATTTAAAGAAGGAGAACGTTTGGAGAAAAACATCTGAATCTAAGCACAAGTTCTCTGACATAACTCATCCAGTGTGCCACTGAGAGTACTTCTGTCACTCCGACAGCTCTTGGTTTTCAGGTGGAACCTTTGCCGATGGATCTGGACTTTTCTGTGTAGGGATGTCTGCGATCAGCTTTTTTGGCCCCCGATCCCGATCCGATCGGGATGTTCCAAGTAAATAGGATAGGAATTATTTTTACAACTGAAATAATGTTTTTGTTATTACAGAGGGAAAGTACCAAAAAAAAAGGTACCGTTGGGTACCAGAACCGTATTCCAGGTACCCAACCCTAATCTGCCAATACCAAGTTACGATCGGATACTTTGCCTAGATAATAGAGCTGCACACTCTTTTTTTGTTTACAAAATAACTAAGTAAACAAAGTAACGAAAAGATTACTCCAGCGTAATACTTAACATATTTAACTTAGTGAAGCTAGCATTTTTGTAAAACTCACATATAAAATTAACTTCTACTTAGAGTGGTGTAGAATTTACTGACGTAAATGATCGGAAGAAGGTGATCAGGGTGACTGCCGATCCCCCTAACCCGATCACATACTTCCAGGTCCGTTCTGTGTGAGCAGCTTGACACTCAAACTACAATATGACCATCAACCTGGGTGCCTGGGTAGCTCACCTTGTAGACTCCGACCTGCGGTCCTTTGCTGCATGTCATTCACCCTCTCTCTCCCCTTTCATGTCTTCAGCTGTCCTATCAAAATAAAGGCCTAAATTGCCCAAAAAAAGAATGCTGGTCAACCTTTTGCTTTCCAGCTGTTTTAGCAGAAGGGCTCCTCAAAAGTTGCCCCTTTTCCACCCACACTGCTCAAAAGGAGTCAAACTGGATAGGTGCCAGTTTGAACTGCACACAAGCCATCAGCACTTGATTTCTTCAAATGCACACCACCTTCGAATAAACACATTTATAAAAAAAAAAAAATAGCACAAGTGTAAAAGTTACGGCCCATTAATCATCAGTCGACTAACTACCTAATGCTTTATCAGGCATTTGTACCATTGCTTTTGTGAACTGCCTCTCTTATCAGCTGCATCCTAATCGGGGGGGACTTTGAGGCCTGACAGTGATGTCTGCATGATAGAAGCAGTCAATGTGTTTACAGGGCCGCACGGACTGCAGAGTTGGCGTCCGATGAGAACTTTGATACAGACGCGACACAGGCCAGCAGGTATGTAACCCTTAAGCATGAGAAAGGAGTGTGTGTGGGGGGGGGGGGGGGGGGGGGGGATGGCAGCTAGCTACATTGTTATTCATTGGTCAGGAATTTTCATGAGAAATTCTCAATAGTGGGAAAAATACTCCATCAGTTAAGTTTAAGTGAATACAGAGGGTGGCCAAAAACAGCCATGACCATTCTGGTATTTGAAGAATACTGTAGGTGTTGGGCAACATGTTACTCTGTCAGCTGTTATCAATGTTTACATTTGTCAAAAAGATACAGACTAAGAAATGCATTTGTTGGGAATCCAATGAACTAATTAATGTTCCTGAAACAGGCAAGGCAAGCTTGTTTGTATTTATTTTTATTTTCATTGCTACTTTGTGCATTTAGCAAAATGTGTTTTTCCTTACGTTAAAACATCATAATTGACACAGAAACCCGACTATAAAGGTGGGGAAAAAGAATAAAGTGAGCTCTGTTCCCGGAGCTAAGAAATCCAAGGAAAGAATAGACTTGTGTGTGTGTGTGTGTGTGTGTGTGTGTGTGTGTGTGTGTGTGTGTGTGTGTGTGTGTGTGTGTGTGTGTGTGTTTTACAAAGAAAAGAAACACCCACCGGGGCCTGACCCCTTAACCCACGACTGATGCCAAGAAGACCTCTTTTTCCTCTCTCACTTCCCTCCCCATCACCGCCGCCACCCTCCTCTTCTTCCCCTTTTCCTCCATTTTCCACCTCCACACACACCTCCCTATCGCTCCGACTTTGCCAAGTCCACATCGTCAGTAACGAGGGTGTAGTTTCTTAACATTCATCATCACTGAACTCTGAAACTTTATCAGCTCCGGAGAGCGGCGCCACAGCCCCGGCCCTGGCTTTCTGGGCTCTCAGATAGGGCCGATAACGCACTGATAGATTACAGCAGATTGTTTTACTTCAGGGGACACTACTGCTGCTGCTGCTAATACTAATACACAGACACCAAGACTCGCTGGTGATAGAAGGGGGGGAGGTGAAAGGGAAGGGGGCAAAGAGGCACAAAGAAGTAAGGGCAAGGAAACAGCGATGAGCTGGGGGAAATTACAGACAATGTCCGATATGTCCTTATCCTGCCACCGCCGCAATCACTTGTGGAAATACAGTTTGCCAATTTGGAAACGTGTTAATGTTACGTGAGGTTGTATATCACACATGTTCAAACTAATTCACCATAGACCAAATAATTCACCATTCAAATTTGATCAAATGTTGATTTCTAAAAATAAAAAGTGGAAAACTGTGTGTCTGTATGCACTTTCACTCAGACACACACACTTAAAGGGGTAACCTGAGCTAGCTGAGGGTAGTGCGCCAGGTGACCTACGGTCTCTCTCTCTCTCTCTCTCTCTCTCTCTCTCTCTCTCTCTCTCTCTCTCTCTCTCTCTCTCTCTCTCTCTCTCTCTCTCTCTCTCTCTCTCTCTCTCTCTCTCTCTCTCTCTCTCTCTCTCTCTCTCTCTCTCTCTCTCTCTCTAACGAGATCCTAATCTCAGTTAGAATAACCTAATAAAATCTAACCTTAGAAAATAAGAAATACTACCTAATAAAATATCTTTCCAAAGACATTAAATTAATGGTTTATCATTCTGTACTTCATTTCATTAATCTTCCTACAGTGTTCTCTCTCCTTTCAGTTATGGATTTTTCCAGCCTATTTCTGCAGGTGCACTCCATCATGATAAAAACAAAAGGGCGAGCCATTATTGTATGAAATTACTATAAAATATCCAGCACTGCTTATGTAAATGAGCAATGATGTCTGGAGTTCAAGCTTCACCAGGCAGGCCCACATATAAGCCCTAGGCAGCAGTTTAAATCAGTCCAACATTTGGGAAACCCATTCACTAAGAGTCAGATGAAAAAGGTAAGTGCAGATATAAGTCGAGGATGTGTTTAGCCTAGCTTAGCAAAAACAGCAGAAACATGAGGATACTGTTAGCTAATAGCTGGATTAAAAGACTCCAGAGGTGTTATTTACACACTTAATTATCTACACATGTAGAGTTGGACATTCAAGACATTGTGGTTTTGGGATGAAGTCTTGATAAATAACAATAGCAAATCTATGAAACGTTAAACCCTATCTTTTCTTCCATAATACATATGGTATCATTGTAAATAAATTATTTAATTAAATCGCTTCTAAAAACTTAATTTGCACATCTGAGGCTACCTGGTAACACCCACTGGAGTTGAAGATGTTAAGAGAGAAACCTCATAACATCAAAAAAGTCAAACATTGGTAGCTTCAGGTAGCTTGACCCCGTTTCATACAGACTGTAATTACATGCAACCTAGTGGAAAAACTGCCCATGTTAGCCTTCAAGTTATAATTATGAATCAGTGTTATTGGAGAACAATATCTCCACTTGGTGAGGAGAACTACAGTGTCATCAAACGGGTGGCAAAATGACTGCACACACACACACACACACACACACACACACACACACACACACACACACACACACACACACACACACACACACACACACACACACACACACACACACACACACACACACACACACACACACACACACACACACCTGGGAATTCAGAGCTGTTGTATTAAGCACAGGAGCAATTAGGGATTCACATGTAAAGTGGGGTCAAGCTGCTGACCTGCCTGTCTTCATGTCTTCTGTTGGGACAGCATCAGACGGTTCCATGCCACAAAGCAGCCAATCACGGCGCCCCATTGCTGCCACCATTGTCGACGGGGACGTTTTGGCCTGTCATTGTGGAAACTCAAACCTGTCCGCTGCTGGTTTGTGCCTCTCTATTAGCGACAGATTGAGGACTGAGCTTATCTGGGCCCACCAGAATGTGTGTGTGGGTGTGTGGGTGTGTGTGTGTGTGTGTGTGTGTGTGTGTGTGTGTGTGTGTGTGTGTGTGTGTGTGTGTGTAATTGTGTTGTGTGTGTGTGTGTGTGTGTGTGTTTATGGAGACAGAGGGTGTGCGTGTAATGAATTGGTGTCAGGGAGGGCATAAAGAGTTAAATGAGGTCTAATCTGTTAATAGCAAGCAACGGCAAAAACTTATCAATGTGCAGCTTGCACACAATGCAAAAACCTTCACACTCATAAAAAAACCACAAATATCATTATGAAAAACACTTACAGAGCAACACAAAAAAGTGCATTGTGTATTGGTCTTAATTTTGGCATCAACATTTTATCAGCCAACCCCCGTGAATAATCTGCACGGTAATTTCTTTCTTTCTCCCCTTTTTGTTCCTGGCATTTTGGTGCAGCAAGATAAGGGCTAAAAAACAACAGAAGGGCTTGCAGAGTGAAAAAAGACAGATAGATAACATTGATATCAACTCCTACACAACACAGCCATTCTCTTATCTGGGCTTTTTATCACAGTTTCTTTTTTTTTTTTGGTTGTTTTTTTTCCATTTTCTTTCTTTCTCTTTCTTCTAAGCCTTCCACTCCCCGTTCTTTGTGTACTCACTCACAGGGCAGAAAAAGGAGCACTGCCCTTAAAAAGTGAAGTTAGGTTTTGGTATCAAATTAACCTTAATACTGCTTTTTTTTTTTTTTTTTAATCCTCATTCTGGTTAATGTGTAAAATGCAGCAGCAGGAGCATGCACACTGTTAAAGACAGGGAACTGGTCACATCAAATAGTGGGCTTAAAAAAAGACAATATATTTAGATATGTGATCTAGCGAGGCACACAGACACACACTTGTCCCAGCCTAACACTGCAGCCATATTTCTGAGAACAGGAAAAAACTATTTCACACACCGACTTATCATTGCTCTGTGTCAGACAGAAAAGGCTCTCTGGGTCTAATCTATCAAGGTCAGCCAGTGTGGCCCGGACAAACAGCATGTTGTTCCATCCCGCTGCTCCGTGCTGGAGAACATCTGACCGACGCACTGGAGGGATGACTGGCTGACCCAGATGCTGACCACACTTCTAATCTACTAATTAGAGGTGGGAAAACAAATCCAACCACGTATTTATCATGAGGTGTTTTTGCGTGATGATACATCACCTAAATATTTTCTGTTCATACAGTACCGTCGATTATGACTCTATTATGAATATAAATATTGAGCAGACAAACATTAGAGTGGTATCAACCCCTCTCATCAAAGTCTCTTTAAGGGAGCGAATAAGCGCGTTTAACAACCCTGTAAGAAATCCTACCATAACCCTCTGAGGTCCAAGCCATTTTTTCCAGTATTTGGTTGGCCTGGTCTACTTGTGCAATAATGCTTGTATTAACCTCAACCCTGTGATGCACAATCATGTTATATAGATAATTTCCTCCTCTAGCTGCTGAGCAAACTCAATGAGCAAATTACCTCATGTGATTGGTCAACGAAGCTGTCAGTCAATTAGGGTTGGGTACCGAAACCTACGCAACCGGTAGGAATCGGACCGGATTAGAACGCAAATTTCGGTTCCTCATTTCGGTTCCACTTAATGTGTTGACTGAAATGTTTTCCCTCTGTCACTCTGAAACGGACGTAAAAATATCACACTTTCTCTGTAGTCTACCTTTAGCTCGATACCGTAAATGTAGGCTACTTTTAAAATGCCATATTTTCCCTCTGGTCTCACCAAAACGGACGTAAAAGCATATTAACCATTCACTGCACGTGATCGCTAGTAAACATATTACATCTTTGATGTCATTTTTCAGTTTTTCAAGAATCAGTTTAGGAATCGGAATCGTTTTAAAAGTACTGGTTCGGCATCGGAATCGTAAAAATCGATACCCAACCATACAGTCAATATGATACATCAAAGATGGCAGCCGGCTAACGAAATATAGATCGCTCTGTCGTACTAAAAGATGACTATATACAGTTCAATCGTGGATTTATCGCTCTGGAATATTAAATATTATTAAAATGATACGCATTGATGTGCAGTGATATATAAAATGTAGGTTAACACGGAATGAGTATTTGTGCGTTTATTGTCCCTATTGTGTCTAGGCACGTAACAATGTGTATCGTTAGCGTAACAAAAACCTATGGAGGGTTGGTGGTAGTCTATGCAACGCTTGTGCTTAATATATTTGGTACCTCTAAAAATGTCATGTGGCCCCAGCCAGGCCCCTCCATTTGAAATAGTCTAGAACTGCCACTGCAACTACTGCTATTACTGTCTGGGGTTTGGCTTTTTTTCATGTAAAGCATTTTTCTTGAAATTCTGCAGCCATGTTGCAGCAATCATTACACTCTGATTCCGCTATAATAGGAAAGGTTTTATTAATCGATGGTCAATGTTATGAACTAATAATCCTGTATGTGTTAACATTTCCCCCCAATATGGTGGAAACCTGATCCGAATTATTTTAAGCTCTTTCAATGCAACATGTCAAAACTCACATCCAACAACTTGAATTGAAACACCGTCATCGTCCCCTTCCCGATCGAGCACGAGGATGAGCAGTGATGGTGTAGATGGGAAATGACTCCTCATGGAAAGGAGAGAGGAAGAGGAGAGATGGGGAGGAGGAGGAAGGTGGACAGAAGTTCTGTTGGACAGACAGAGAACTGGGGAGCTACAGATAAGAGGAGAGGGGAGGGAGATATATATATATATATATATATATATATATATATATATATATATATATATATATATATATATATGTGTGTGTGTGTGTGTGTGTGTGTGTGTGTGTGTGTGTGTGTGTGTGTGTGTGTGTGTGAGGGGGTTAGAGGATTTGGATGCAGGGAACATATCCATCAGGGATCTTTCCTGGTATCAAACTGGAGCGATCAGTGATAAAAAGTCCACCTGGAAACGGCTGTAGCTGCAGTGGGAGTTCACTGGGCTGCAAATAGGCTTGTCTGCACCTACTCTCTCGCTATCTCTCCATCTCTATGCCCCCCCCCCCCCCCCTCCTCCAGCCACTCTTGTTGCCTTTATAATGACCCAAAAAGCCAGTAATACAAGTTTTCTTTATACTCTGCCTAGTACTGATGGCCATTCTGCAATGATCATTGTGCCCGTGCTGTTTTAACACATCTATACTGCCTACAGGAATCTGCTAAATATAATACACTCTCCATCTCGATGCTGTTCTTCCAATCGTATGATCACTATGGAATCTCTCAATCCCCCCTCCCACTCCCTCTGCACTTCATCTCCCTCCTTCTCCTCCAAAAAAAAAAAAAAAAAAAAAAGAGCTCCACAAAAGAAAAGAGAAATGAAAAGAGGAGAGGGTTTTTCTTCTTTCTGCTGCGCCCCACCCTTTTCTAGATAGAGTGAGAGGGGGAGAAGAAGAAGAAGAAGAAGAAGAAGAAGAGGAAGAGGAAGAAAAAAAAAAACATAATTTATCTGTGTATTATCAAGAAAGGCAGACACTTTAATCAGTCAGCTATGAAGTCAGTATTTCCATTCTTATCTGTCGCAGGAGTGGAAATGGAGAGGAGATAGCGTTCTGGGAGCCCATCGGTGGGCAGGAATGATAATGGGGGGAGGGGTGGGGGGGTTGAGGGGGTGAGGGAAGGAGGGGGGGGCAGGGCTAGGCTATTGGACCGCTGTGTCAGCGCTATCTGCACCCATTATCAACAGCCTTATCGGCCCTACCATCAGCCTCGCTGTAATGGGGCCAGTTCAACTTTCCACATTATCATACCGCCAAGACCTGGTTCGCCAAGGCTAGGGGTCTGGCTGGAGACAGAGACAGAGAGAGGAGGAGGGGGCAGATGGGTAGAATTAAAGAAGGGGTGATAGAGAAGTGGAGGTGGAAGGGTAGCGATAGATGGAGTAGAGCTTTTAAAAAAACAGCAGTGGGTCGAGAGGAAAGAGAGAGGCGATTGTTTAAAAAGCAGGGGGAAAAAGAAAGGATACATTGATGAAATAGCTGAAGATGGAGGTAAAGGGGTGAGGGTGGCAGAGTGATGGTAAACATGGTCCAAAAATCCTCTCAAAAATACATTACAGCTTTCTTATTTCAGCTGATATGGCAGCGAGTCACTGGAGGAGTGTTTACGGTCCGACTTCCTGCCTCTCCAGGCTGTTAAGTTATATTAGATCCACACGCCCATAATAAATGATGTTACAACAGGGCTTCATTAATCAGGAAGATTACATGAAGTTAGTTACATAGATCACTCAAGCTTTATCTGTTGGCTTTATCGAGAGAGAAGATGAAACAATGTGTCAAGATATTGCACTAATGTGTTTTTCCTCCAACAGTCTGAACCAAAACATACAAAGACAGGAAGAAAATGAAGCAGTGGCTTGATTTACTTGGAGTTTGAAGAGTTTGATATGGACTTCTGATAATCTTAGCAACTGTAAGATTTGCTTTTTATTTTTATTTTTTATTTGGCCATATCACGCCACAACATTTAAGCCGTCACAATCCGATTTCAGCAGGATTTTATTCTTGTGAGATTGCACAAGCCTCTGAAATAATTTTTTTTTTTATTTGTAAATATATATAATGTGAAAAACTGCAGTATGCATGTCTACAATACACAATCATAAAATGATTATTTTCCACATCACAGAAGTGGGTCCCAACCTTTTAGACTTGACTACAGTTGTGACGATTAACTCAATCATTGATCATCTGGCAGAAAATGTATCTAGAACTAATTTGATAATCAATTAATGCGGCTTTTCATTGTAAACTGAATATCACTGGGCTTTGGACAGTTGGTCAGACAAAACAAAGTATGCCACCTAGGTAGACTGTTCAATTCTACTGGGCATGTTCACCATTTTCCTGACATTTTTAAGACATAGCGGTTCATTTAATACATTTAAAACAATCAGGACATTAATCCATAGTAAAAAATAGTCATTAGTTTCAGCCCGTCGAAGCAAAGGTGCAAACTGGTGACCTGGTCACAGCCCATAGGTCTATGAGTTGTACAGTAAGCACTTTAAACCAAGCGAGACCTGCTCTTCTCAGATTGTTTTATGTGAACAGGTTTTAGAGGCCTGAAGAGGGAAAGCTACCCTTTATTTTAAAATAAAAAGGAAACATCTGGAGAAAACAAAATACAATGTGTAGCAGAGTTGTTTTTCGTCCCTATCTTGTTAATAATCTTGCAGCACTTGGGGGTTGGGAACCAAAGGGCTACATGTTGTCTGATGCTGTATGGTGTTTGACAAGTACAAGCCTTCAACCACTATTTGAACACACACACATTCATCTGTCACATTCAAAATAAAGACAATATAGTCTACACCAGCAGCACAGTGCTGAACACTATGAGGTATAATTAAGATAATACTGATTATCTTCAGCCCTAAGAGCTTTCATATAATAATGTGTATTTACAGTGAATTTTAGCAGTTTCAAAATCTATTTTTACAGTAACTGTTTTAAATGAAATGCTCAAAATATGATGTATTTTTACCTGTGGCACATGCCGCACAGTCTGTGAGCATATTGTAAGGCCAGATACACACACACCACCCGTCCCAATATACACACATACACAGCCAGTTGATTGGCAGCTCACTTATCAGTCGGGAGCCAGAGCACCACGGTTTACACAAGCACAAAGCAATCCAAAGGCCCGGATCACTGCAACACTACTGGCTCACATGACTCATAATGTACACACTGAGAGAGAGAGAGAGAGAGAGAGAGAGAGAGAGAGAGAGAGAGAGAGAGAGAGAGAGAGAGAGAGAGAGAGAGAGAGAGAGAGAGAGAGAGATACTGAGAGACAAGGAGAGAGAGAGACAGCGTGGTCGTCATCGTTCACCAACATGGCCCTGATCTGCCGTACATACTGTAACTACGTTAAATGTAATCAAGAACATAAACACTACATTTCAATGGAAAAACAAGTAATTTATGACTTTTATCATCCTCTGTTGGTAGCCTGAGGGAACTGCAACAACAACGGGCTCTGATAGCTCTGACAGCTGATAAAAAAGTTGCATTTTCACAACCTGGAGGAGTAAACAGGTTAGTTAGCAGACTAGAAAGGGAGATTCAAAAGCTCAAAATTTAGCACACGCCCAGGTCATCACTGATGTCAACCACCTGCAGATACATTATGCTCTGCCACAAAAAGGCTCATCAAGAGTCCTGATCCTTAAAGGGAACCGTGCTGTTTTTATGAAAGCAGATTGTGTGTGTGTGTGTGTGTGTGTGTGTGTGTGTGTGTGTGTGTGTGTGTGTGTGTGTGTGGACAGACAGCAAGAGGAGCCGCTGGTCTAGACCTCCTCTGTTTAGGTGGTTCCCAGGAGGCTCCTCCAGCATCTCCTCTTTCTACTTGCATTGTCTCGGACACTGAGTCGCCCTTATCGCCTCCTACTTTCCTCCATCTAACCCTCCCCTGCTTCCTCTTTCCTTCATTGTCCCCTTCTCTACCGCCTTCATCTTCTTCCTCTTCTCCTGTACATTACTGTACATATGATGGCTGTTCACATTTGCTGTCCTGGCTTTGAGTTTGTTTCTCTTCTTTTCCCCCCCACTCTATTATTTTCTGCTTTTCTTCTTTATGCTTTAATTTCTATAACCAGCCGGGTTGCTTAATCGTCGTAAAAGTCTTTACTGCCCTAGCAGCAACGCACCTCCTGGGGAAATGCTACATTTTTGTCATGAAAATGTTTGAATTCAAAGATAGGAAGAAAACATAATTTCAATTTATATCAGCTGTTGAGAAATATTGTATCTGCCTGTGCTTTACAGGGTCCAAAATTAACTTTAAAGATGTACATAACATGCATTTTCTTTTGCTGGAAACAGATATGATGTAGTCGCTGTCGGCGGTACTGTATAAACAGAAAACATTTAGGTCAATCATTGGTAAAGAAAAAAAAATGTAAAAAAAAAATAAACAGAAAATTGATTCTAAAAAAACATTGCAAGAAAAAAAATCACAATACATAGGATTTTATTTTCTCCCAGGCCTAGTGTATAGGCAGCAGCTGTGTGTGTAGTTGCTGGCTGCAGGACTTGTTTTTGAGTGTGGGATAGCTGTGGCCCACATTGGCTCGGATCTCTGGTCAGAATGACTCTGGACACTCGGAAGGACTGTGTGTTTGCGTGGATATATCTGTGTGTACGAGAGAGAGAGAAACCGCCAGTGTTATGACAAGGCCCCCCAGAGGCAGTGATAAGACAGAACATTTGCTCCTACTGTGCTGAGCGCTCTGTTCCAGGGTGTTAAGGCAACCTGGGCAAACAACACCGCCTGACCTGCTTTTACAGCCACAGCCACACACACACACACGCACACACGCACGCAGACGCGCACACACACGCACGCACACACACGCACACGTTTTTGTCCCAACCGACTGACAATAAATGCAACTGTAGCTTGAAGCTGCCAAGCCTGTAGACCCAGACCACCAATATTAAATCAAACAGTTAAGAGGTCAAGGGTCACAGCTGCCTGACTAGATGGAACAATACTCCACGGTCTCTCTAGACAGATCATAAAGTGCTTAATACACGCACATTCTTTCACACTGACCTTTGACCCTGTGTGCACCTGCTGCCTGTGCAGTTAGCCATCAAGTGGGGAAAAAGCCTCATATTGTCACTGCTGGGTGATTTTTAATTTTTTTTACCAATGATTGGTAATTTTATATATATATTATATAGTATTTTATATATTTATTAGGGCTGTCAATCGATTACAAAAATGTAATATAATTAATTACTTACTCTGTGATTAATTAATCAAAATTAATCGCATACATAATTAACGGTGGCTGAACAGATACCTTTTAAAAAGTAAAAAAAGAAAAGAAAAAAAGGGTACTAAACAACAGTTGGTGACATTAAAGAACTGCTTGTTTATTGCTAAGGCCATATGGTCAAAATCAAATGATTTAATAATAATGTATAACAATAGCAATAACTTATTTCACTAGTAAATTGCTGTTGAACGACAAAAACAACCACCAGATGGGAAAAGGACATTTACAATAACTTCAAATGCACCACAAGGCTGTAGTTTACCAGTTTCATCAGGGTTTCTGCAGGTATCAGCAAATCTCATTTCATGCTTTTTCATGCCCTTTTTCATGCCACTTTAAACTAATTTCATGCCCATGTCCAAATGCAGATACTTTTACACACAAATTGTCTAACTTCAAGTAAGCACCGCCATCTGAACTGAAAGCTGGTATTGAAACAGGGTGTAGCCAGACTTTGGTTTCTAAGGGGGAATACTCTCTGTCCTCCCCACCACACACACCCCCACCTACACCCACACTGAGGATCCAGGTGAAGAAAATCCACCCATGGGGAGCCACAGCAGGAGTGGTGGTAGCAGCGGCAGCTGCAGGAGTGGTGGTGACAGCAGAAGTTGCGTTGCTGGTCACGGCAAAAAAAATTGAAACAGTTAACTGCTGCCTGCCTTTAAGCGCCGACTTGTGACTCTCGGACTGCATGTGTGATCTCACCGCATTAACGTCCATTGTGCAAAGTTTGAAGTTTTTTTTTTACACATGCTGCAAAATGCCTCTCTGGGTTTACCGTCGACGGGCTTTAACCAGGTTCTGAATAGTTCATCCTCCAACCCCTTCTGCTAAAACTTACATTTTCCCATTTTTCCGTCATTTGATATTTCCTCCGTTCATTCGCCACAGCGTACACTCACTCACTCACTCACTCACTCACACCATAGACAGTACACTCACACTCACCGCACGTTGCATTACTAGCATCCGGTGTCGCGACTTCGTGCACCAGCCGTAAAAAAACAGCCAATTAAAAGGTTCCGCCTGTCAACCATTATGCTATACTTCCGATCAAAATTAGATTTAGATGTTTATATAATCAAAATAAATCGTGAAAAACGATGTTTTTATTCCATCAAGTTTACATAATTTTGAATGCCTTTGAACATCGAAGTTCATGCTTTTTCATGCCAATTCATGTATATATATATATATATATATATATATATATATATATATATATATATATATATATATACACACATTCATATCCATTTAAACATCTCTGTCAAATGTTAATAAAAAAAACATGCATGATGACCAACAGATGTGTCCTCAAACCTGTGTTTTCATGGATGGATCTGACAACAGGTCTAGAAGAAGGCTGGGATTCTTCGGTTACACTAGTTAAACATCCACAGTCTGTAATAGGGAGCATGTCAGCCGTGAGTTAAGCCCTCACAAAGCTCCCTGGGAAGAGCTGGCAGAGTGGTAATTACTGCTAGAGCAAACAGTTTGGACGTAGATTACGCTACTGTTGGCCGGGCTAATGTTTTTCTCGCCTCCCTCATCCATGGAGTCGTCAGCGCTGAGGTCAAGGGTGACACCGTTTACAACGGCGCTGAGTTGGGGAACCATAATTCACAACGAGGCCGTCCCCTGGGTAAATAGCAGGAAAGGGTAATAACTCATCCACACACCGAACACAAACGGTGTTTCCTCTATAACCCTGCCAACTTCCCCCTTTGGTGTATCTGACCATGCACATACTCTGTCAACGCTGATCGGATAGCCACAATGCAAACACATACATTAATGCAAGGAAGCTAAAACCTTACACAAGAGCACAAAGAAAACAGGCAAATCCACAATGTATGTGTCAAGTTCAAGTAATGTTTTGGTCACATGATAAAGACATTATTGAACCATTATCGAAAGTAAATGTTCAGCTTCTTCAACGTTCAAAGAACTGACAGCACTCTTACAGAGATCCAATCAGGATTGCTTTGACAAACTACACCATGAAAACTGTTTTAAAAGGTTTTGAAACTGTATTTTGTCCATCCCCTTGCAGATACTATATGTGCATGCATATGGGTGTGAATGTTTGCAGTCATATGCAACTCTCAAACCAAGCCATCACCTAATCAGTCACCATCTCGGCAGTTTAATATCTGTCAGTAGAATCAACCCAGTGTGAGTCAACCCGCTGATGCTGTTACTTTCCTCTTTTTCCTCCCTCCCGCTTACTCTTCAAGTTTTACACCTTTAACGGAAAAGAATATTTAAAAAAAAAAAAAAAAAAGAAATCACCCTGGAGATAATCATCAATGAACACCAAAATTTCCCAACATGTCTGCACTATCTTACACAGAATCTGGAATGAGTAATACGTGGTATTAATTTTAATTAAATTAATCAATGACAATGCTTGTTAGGGAGGAGAGAGAGGAGAGACAAGGGGAGGAAAAAGGAGGAGAAGGAGGGGGAGTTTTGAATGAGTGAGAAAAGATTGAGGGAGAAAGAAATGCATTCACACCTATCATCTAATTATACAACAACATTAATCCCATTAGGGCTGGAACTGATTGCCAGGGTCCGGACCCCGGCTGCTCCTGCCTGGGCCTGTTGTTATTGCGGTGGAGCCTCGGCTCCTGCCTGCTCCAGCCTGATAACAACTCTAATCACACTTGGCGATCTCTATCTGCACCGGAGATCAGGCCCCGCGGCTTATCAAAAGTTCACATCAAGCTAAAAGCAGAACAAAGAAGCAGAAAAAAACACAGGGGAAAGCCACCAAGGCACTGCATGAGTCTTCTGTGTGTGTGTTTGAGTGTGTGGGTGTGAGTGCTTGGAATTTAGATGTGCTTGTGTGTTTTATTTCACTTTGGCTCACAAAGAATGAATTCATCTCTCAATTGTGCGTCCATATAATAATCACATGACCTGGGCCTTGTCAGACTACTGATAAAAAAACAAACACAGTAACACATTCCTTTCGGCTGCAACACACTCAACTGGAGTCATTTCAGAAATCTGAAAACACCTCTTCAATAAGCTATGAAGAAGTTTAACAAGTTTTATAAAAGAAGAAGACAAAAAGTAGATAAGAAGGAGAAGGAGGAGGTCAGTGTGGCGTTTCCTTGTCTGGACTCTGCAGGCGTCCCGGTTTGCTTTAAGCCGTGGGAGGCAGCTTATTATTCATGCTGACCTCTGAGCTCTAGCACTGATGTCATAGGAACCAAGCATTCACACACACACACAGAGACACAGACACACACACACACACACACACACACACACACACACACACACACACAGAGACACAGACACACACACACACACACACACACACACACACACACACACACACACACACACACACACACACACACACACACACACACACACACACACACACACACACACACACACACACACACACACACACACACACACACACACACACAATCAGTAGTGTGGATCTGCAGGGCGTTATCTATCTACCATCAGCAGGCCTCCTTATCAGCCCCGAACATCTTTCACAAAAGGGGTGGGAGAGCAGCAGAGCTGGCTGGGCTGCCATTAAAAACACACAACAACACATTCATCTACCAGCTATGTATTCCACACACTTTTTCCACTCTTTCTCTATCTCTTTCTTCCCACTATCTACCTCCACTCCTCCTCTTTTCCTCTCTCTTGTCATAACACTTTTTCCCCAACTCTCCCCCTGCTTTCCTCTTCTTTTAATTATCTAGAGATCCACCCCCAGCCAATTGCAAACAAAACCACCGACAACAACGCAACAACGCTGGGAAAATGGCATGCCAGATGTAATTACAATGTGCCCTCCATCCTCCATCTCCTTCCATCTGCCCAATCTCTCTCTCTCTCTCTCTCTCTCTCTCTCTCTCTCTCTCTCTCTCTCTCTCTCTCTCTCTCTCTCTCTCTCTCTCTCTCTCTCTCTCTCTCTCTCTCTCTCTCTCTCTCTCTCTCTCTCTCTCTCTCTCTCTCTCTCTCTCTCATCTCTTCTCTCTCTCTCTCTCTCTCTCTCTCTCTCTCCTCTCTCTCTCTCTCTCTCTCGCTTTCTGCAATATCAGCAGCAGCGATCGCCGCCAAGTTTTATCACGTCTCCCATCTTAACTGCCAAAATATAAGCCCAGAGATCCAGCCTGCCTGGCTCGTATCTCCACATCATGGAGAGAAGTCTTATCAGGCTGAGAGATCACCAACCGTTGGGGAGGATGACGCACAAAGAGACACAGACAAATATCTATCTGCTACACAAACACCCGCTTCTCCTCTTTAACTATGGGCCCACTGAAAGCCCTGGACCTAATCCATTGTTGCTGGGAGGAAAAAAACTGAAAAAGATATCCATGCTATGTTGTCTTAATGTCTCCGTTGTGGGTGGGTGGTTTTTGTTGTTAATTGTTTCTTTTATGAAGGTTTTTACAAACATTATTTCAGTTCAGAGATTTAGCTGCACAGAAAACTACCAAACTACATCAATTGTGGGGTTGGGCCTGGGTACAATGAAGAGTTGTTCCAATACCGATACCAATATCGGAAATGCCTCAGATACTGCTTTAAATACTGGTATCAGTATTGGCAGGTATGTGAGTCTATGCACAATCCAATACCACGTAATTAACTCCTGAAAAAATATACTTTTAAGTAGTTCTTTTTTCGTTATGACTGACTGTCAAACTAGATAATAAAAGAAAGTTTAATAGCATTCATTCTCTGTATGTATTTGCTCATGTTTTACAAAAGGGTTTAGCCTGAGCTAGGCCATACAACAATGATAGCAATCATATCACATCTATACAGGGTAAGTAGTACACAGCTGTTAATAAAATAATAATAAAAATATGTATATTTTAAACACACTGGTATCTGATTGGTATAAAAATGTCGATACAATACCTGGGTTTGGGCTAATATCAGAACAATACATGCTACTACATCACAACTTTGCCTAAATAAAATCAGGCACTTTCTGACAAAAGAATAAGTCAACAACCTTCTAATTTTGACCAGACATTGGATGCCAACCTTCAGTACTTCAGACAGTTTTTGATACTCAGTGGTACAGACACATTTTGGTAAATAACCAGCCCTTATCACTTGTTTGCCCCTGTGGCCTTCACTTTATCATCTAGGGCTTCCACTTTTCTAAAAAAGCAAGTTCAAGTGAATGAGAGAGCATGTCATAATTTGTTCTAATTCTCTTAAACTTGATTTTTGTAATTTTTTTCAAACCCAATCCACATAGATTAATCATCAAATACATTGTAAAACTAACATTCTTTTCATTCCCAGTGGCGCCGCTGCCTCACTAAGTGACAGCAACAGGTGACTTCACATTAATGGCAATGATTCCTTGGCTAAAACGTGCTTCTCTGGGGCGTCATTTGGAGACAAATGGAGTAGCAGTTTCTTTTATTCTTGTACAGATTTTGAGTATAACATTTGCATTTTAATTCTTTAATCAGCTCGCTTGACGCGCATTATAACACAACCAGTAATTGAGATTTCAGTGACGTGCACGTCAGCTCCTCTGCAAGTGGTTGCCAATAACACCCTTCTCTATGTAGGTTTGAAAAGACGTTTACTGTATGTGTATCTCTACAGAAGCATAACTGCAGCTTTACGCTACCTCTTTCCATGACTGTCGAATCAAAAATACTCCCTCACATTACTTCTCGGATGTTTGCTGCCATGGTTATCCATTCAGAACAGCTTACTAGTTTCCTCCATTTTGCATTAATGAAGAGAACAGCAATTGCCTAGTTTACAGGTAGGTCAACAAGGCTTGAACAGATCAGAATGACCACCCACTAGGGTACAAGGCTCTGAAATCTGAGTTTGGTCAGATTATCACAAATCAAATATTCTTTTTTTTTTTTTAAGAGACAGCCCTACCTCTTCATTTAGCCAGCTCATTTGTGTAATTATTTTCTTCAATTCCTCCCTTGGAATGTAAAACCAAAAAAAAAAAAATGACAAAAAAGTCTGTCCATTCTTCATTTAATAAAGTGATACCAGTCTGTTCCTAATCTTATGGGCTCCCACCCAAAATGCATGCATACACCAAGTATGCAAATAAACACTTCGCTTTAAACTGCTTTAGGTGGCACATATTCAAATGCAACAATGTGTCAAATTAACGTTTGTCCATTAACGTTGCTCAAAGCACCCATGTTCTCATCTTCTGAGCAACATTCAAAACTCCTTGCACACTTCACAGTAAATGCCTTCCAGAGGGTTCTGCAGTGGGAGGCTTTAACTGGGACGCTGCTGCAGGAGTTTGCATTTACAGTAGATGAACACCAAAACAGACTTAATTAGGCAGAGCTAAGAGAACGACTAATTATAATAACTAAACAACCATCGCTTGGCGTCAGCTTTACCCTTGTAATGGAACACTATCAAACTACATAAATGTGTGTTATGAATCATTTTTAGAAAAGAAGTTATAGGTGTATTACTGTGATGGTGAAACTCAACAACACCGTGACCTGACTGGAATTTGTCATATCAGCGACAGAAAGCAGAATGCTCAAAACAACATGGTGGAAATTAGGACTGCACGATATGAGCAAAATATGCGATAAGGAAATCATCTTCAACATTCTTTTATTTAACAAATTGAACTTTGAATTGAATATAAAAGCCACCTATCAAAAAGAATGACAGATACATTTTAAAGTGTAGTTTTCTACTGATATTTTCCTTCAACTAACACAAAAAAATCTCTTAGTGTCTCATATGTCGCAGCCTTTTGTGATAAATAAAAAAAAAGTGATATGTTGTGCAGCCCTAGTGGACACACTGCATTAGTAAGTAATAGGAGTGGTAGTAGTGGTAAGACCAGCAGCCCCCACCTCGGCTGAACCCCCACACACCCCAGTCGAACAAAGTCCTTATCACTCCTCACTCTTTCCTATCAAAATGTCTGCCAAATCACAAGAGAGTCACAGGGCTGAGAGCCTGGCTGGCCTCAACTGCAGCTGGGGCTTGGTGCACAGGGAAGCATAGTGGACCAGAAGCACTGATAAAGACCTCTCTCTCTCTCTCTCTCTCTCTAAGTCTAGCCTGGGTTTATCAGCCTCAGGGTCTGGGATACATCTCCAGGCCTCGCTGCTGGCTTTACTGTACGTAGGTGCCTGCCGGGAGTTCACAGCTGATAGGCCTCTCTATGGAAACATATGAAAAACAAGGAAGTGACAGACTATATGGACTACTTGCATTGGCACACCAGATAACCTGACCAAGAGAAATACTTAATGGCAACCCAGCAGATGTGCTTGATCACAACAATGAGTTCAGTTCTATTAGGGGACAACTTATGGAAGAAAGAGAGCAGCTGACAAGAACTTTAACTGGATCTAGTGAGGAATGAACACCTCATCTTCATGGGCAGTGAGCAACCGAGAGCATTGCCTTTCTTAGTCCAGGTTACTGATTAAACAGTTAGCCTGCATTCATTAGGATATTACATTACAGATATACTTTACAGTTCTCAATATGGTCCGATGATGATGACGTTCCAAAGTGGCACTATATTTATTACATGTATATAACAGCTTTCCGCTTATGGTAACTAGTAAAATATATTGTGTGTATGTTGTTGTAAGACAAAATAAATAAACCAAGTCATGTGTGACAATGCTTGATATCAGCCTGACAACCCAGAATGATACTGTTGACAGTTCTGCACTTTGGCTTAATGAAGCTAATGCTAATGTTAGCTGACAGGACAGACTGCTTTGCTGCTCTGAATCCTGGAGGTGCCGATTCAGAGCTTTCAGGGGCACAAGCCCCAAAATCAAAAACACATATTTTTCCTCTTACCTGCAGTGCTAGATTGTTTTGGTGTGTGATACCCAGTGTTGGAGATATTGTCCGTAGAGATGTCTACCTTCTCTCCAACGTAATGAAACTAGATGGCATTGGGCTTGTGGTGCTCAAGCGCCCAAAAAATACATGTGCAAACTCAACAGCAAAGTCTCTTTCCATAAATCATGAGCTGGTGAGCTGGAACGCTAGCTAGCTCAGGTGAGGAGGATGAGCATCTCTTACATGAGTATGCGTCCTTATGCGCCGTGATGCGGTTGGTGGATGTAGTTAGTAAGAAAGAAAATAGTTCCTACATGAAACTGCTCACTACCAAGTATGTGGGTTATTCTGAGTAATTGGGTCATGATTTATGGAAAGAGACATTTCTGATAAGTGTTTTACAATGTCCCGGCGCTTTGATCACAACAAGCCGAGTAGCAACTAGTTCCTTATGTTGGAGAGAAGATCGACATCTCCAACACTGGGCAACTCACAATAAAACTATCTAGATTGATAAATAGCAAGGTATGTGTATTTTGATTTGGGGGTGAACTGTCCCTTTAAACAACGATATGTGTGTGTGTGTGTGTGAAAGTCATTTACTCTCAACAACTATGAAACTACTTGCTAGCTGCCTGACATTTATGTAGAGGGGGTTAGTGTTTTTGAGCAGCAGAAGGACACGACTAACACAGAGTGGTGTCTTCTTCCATTAAACCTAAATCTGTGGCAGAGCATTAAAAACACAGAAAACCGGAACACAAAGAGCATATTAACCGGACAACCTTTCATTTTGTAATTTGACCAACTCACAGAATTAACTTTAATTAGCTGAGTAGCTTATTGAGACAATGTATTGTTGATCCCTATTTTGCAGGTACAGGTGCACTGTAACTTAGTAAGGGTGGGGGAACAAAAAAAAATCGATACAGCATAGTATCTGGATATTTTTTCTGTGGCATTACTGTATTGATACTCAGATGCTAAGTATGGATCTATTATTATATATGTGTCGGTCAGTTTGTCTGCTTGACAATCCCATTTTGCAGCAATACAATTGAAGTGAGATGAACAAAGAGAAATGTATCTTTTTAGATGAAACTAAATGTACTTTTGGGGACATAATTTGAAATTGGGAAACATTTGAAGTTGGAAAAAAAGGTAATAAATTGCAATATATCACAGAATATTGCAATAGGTTTAAAATAGCAATAATATGGTATCGTGACATAGGTATTGTGATGATATGGTATCGTGAGGCCTCTGGTGATTCCCATTCCTACAACGTAGTGGCATGATGTAATGCTGCTTGCTCCCTTTGACCTTTTGGTCTCAACAAAGCTCACAATTGAGGTCTGCAGCACGAAAAAAACCTTCATCACTGTCATTCGATGTACTTTTTTTCTAAAAATCAGACATCTAAGAGAAAATACACAACTGCCACTTGAGCCAAGATACTTAATCTGGTTATTTGGTCAGAAATGACAAATGATTACTATCATATATAACTGCAAGATGATACCAAACAGCCTCCAAATGTTGCTTTTATACACTCGGTTTCTAGGAACACAGTGACACAATCACTGATGACAAGATATCATTATTTGCTCAATGTGATAACTTACCAAACAAACTGTCCTGCTGATGTCATGTTTCCATTCCAGCTCTGGCTTCCAAATAGACAGACTACATGAACACTTTTCTTTCATCTCCAGTAAGTAAGTAAGTAAAGCTTTATTTGTATAGCACCTTTCATACACAGAGTGCAGCTCAAAGTATAATGACATTACATTTAGACTGAGACTCTTCATCAGCTCAGTGTGCAAAATGCCTATCACAACATCATTAATATGCTTTTATATCAACTTTGAACATCAGTCAGCAGCAATAAACCTTCACACGTTTTATGAACAGGAAGAACTCGTCAAGCACGGAGACCAGCCAATCGCCAGACCAAGAGAAGGCCTTTCAAACGGCCATAAGATGCATTATTGAGTTAAAGGGATAGATGAAAAAAAGATCCAATTGTAAGCAGCTATCAGCATGAGAGATCAGCCAGGCGGCCTATCTGACGCCCCATCTCTGGAAAAGAGAAGTGAAAAGCCAGGGGGAAAATGCACCAGCGGCCTCGGCGCTGCCTCAGACAGAAAACAAATAAAAAAGATCCAATTTTAATCTTTATCTGGGCTCACATCGGATCGCTGCTTTATCTCTGTTCACATCGGCTTTTTCAGAGAACACTGACGTTTCCACAACAGAATTAAACAGGAAGCCACGGCTACAGTTCTAGCTGCCAATGGACAAAGCATTCTTTACAGGCTAATAAATGAAAACTTTTCTGTATTCCTCCAGTCTAGATAGCCAAAGTGGCGCTTAAATAGCTTTGAAAAACGACCTTTAAAGAAAGTGTGGGCTACGTCCCTCGGCTTTTCTGAGAAAATGCTGCAGCCTATCTTAACTCAATTGAACTTGTACTTTAAGTTTACATTTTCTGACATTATCAAATGCGCAACAAAGTCTTCTGTGTGGGTCTATGTTGTTTTAGGCGACGCTTGCCCATAAAAACGGTGTCATAAAACTACTGTCGAGACAGTCGGCTTTTATACTACTTACTAACTTTTATAGTGAACGCATAATTCAACCGAAGCGCCGCACAAAACATGCGGCTTCTTCCCAGAGCGCGCGTGGCTCACTCCACACTCCAACTACTCCCAATTAAAAAGATTATTATTACATTAATTAATGAGGCTGTTTGGTTCTTACGCTTTATCTGCCGGGGTTTGCTCTGCTTTCTCCGGGACATGGTGGCTCTTCCCTCTGACTGGACGGACAGACGTAGCGGCAGAGAAGCGGTCTGGGTTCTTCTGTTTTCTGGTTCTTCTCTTTTTCCGCACCGTTTATTGCTGCGACGCGGCGCTCCGATCAGCGACCGGAGAAATCCGCATGACCCGTCTGCACTTTGATATCTTCTGCCACGACAGCTAACGTGGTGCTACCTGTGGCTGAGTCTGCTTACTTGTCACTGTCCTCCTCCTTCTCTTCTTCCCAAACGTGCCTTCACCTCACCTTTCTCTCCGTTTTCCTGCTAACGTTATTCCTTCGCCGGGCGAGCCGCGTCGCGCAACCCTTGGCGCGTCTGTCAGCAGACACAGTTGCCTGTCGTCAGAAATATTAACGCTGATAAATAATAACAGTTATATGGAGGTCAACAGAGTGACTGCTATTGTTTTCTGTGAAGTTTCCTCTCGCAGGTCCGCCCCCTCGTCCGCCTGTATAGCCACTGAAACAGGGAGCCACTTTCAATGGAGCTCGAGCGCTACAGTCAACTCCGCTTACTACTGAGGAGAGTACGCTTCTCTAGAACGCCCCCTACGTCTGACGTATAGCACCGCACTCATCTCCTATTGGCTCAAACGTATCCCATGTAAAGCATGTTTTGTTTTTAGTCTATCAAAATAAAATACACATTATACTCATACTTCAACTGCATGATCATTCAACTACATAAAATAAATCAAAACATAGACAAATAATTTATATATATTCTCAGAAAAGTTAATTGTATATCCTGTACCTACAATAAATACATTTAATTTAAATATCCATTGCCAAATTATGATTTTCATGTAATTAATCTCTTTAGTGTGTCACCTCAATGATATCCTGTGGTATTCAAGGTATCAAGTGTGTAATACATGGTATTGTTGAGTGCTTTCATTGTACGTTTTTGTTGTATTCTTGTTTAACTGTGATACAGACATGAGATTAGCCAGGATTTCCTTTTGAGCTGACGACAGGCTGCTTTAGTTTCCTGCATGGATGATTCAGATGGAAGTTATAGCTTTACAAAGGTAATACTTGTTTTCAGTCCCTAACATCAACAGTAGACTATTGTTTTGTCTGATACTAATTGAGCCTTTTAATACTGTAGGTTTATTTTAATGTTGCAGGGACATGGTAAAATCATTGGCAAAAGGTATATGTAGCACCTATTTAGAAATAAATTAACATTTTGAAAGGTTAAATTCAAAATTCAAAAAAACTGAATTTCCAAAATCCATCAGGTGTTTGAAGGTTTGAAGGTTTTTCTACATCTATAACTTGTAATAACAGATTTAACAGGAGGCCTACACTACTGAAAATCTTACATTGCCATTGCATATAGCAACAAACAACCAAGTAAGTGAATTATAACTCAAGTAACCTGGTTGATGCCATAAGGTTTCATTTCATCCAGGGTTGTGAACCAGCAACCCCTGGGTCACACACTTGCTTTCCCAAATATGCTCCAGCCTTTTAACATGAACAGGATAAACTGGAGTTGGCTTCTAACCAGCTAAGTTCACTGGTGCCACCTAGTGGCTATCTTTCATATCATGACTGTACCTCACAGTGAGCAGTGTTGAAGCACATCGCATGCTTTATGCTCTGTAGAGCTAACAGTGCAGTAACATGGAGACTTGCCATACTGGCAGGTTTGACATTACAAGTCTGTAAATGGGAGGAGATTCATCTTGAGAAGCTATGTCCTACTTGGTTTAGTTAATGACAATGGCAACACACATCTGTGCATGTATAGAGGAAATCCCAACCTAAAGTGTTTTAATAAAGCCCCCAGAACAGATGCAGTGCTCATTCTCCAAATGTGTAGAACTACACTGGAAGGTCAAACATCATTCTTCTTTTTCTATCTTTTTTTTTTAAGATTCTTCTTTTGGGCCTCTATTTTTATAGGACAGCTGAAGACATGAAAGGGAAGAGATATAGGGGGAACAATACGCAGCAAAGGGCCGCAGACCGGAGTCAAACACGTGGTCGCCACATCGAGGAGTAAACCTCTATATATGGGCACGTGCACCACCAGATGAGCTACCCAGGCGCCCTGTTGTTCAGGGCGCCTGGGTAGCTGGGTAGTCGGTTTCATCTGGTGGAAGGGTCAAGTCACGCCCACTGGATGATTTTGTAAAGTGTGAAAATTGCAGAGAACTAATTAATTCCAATTCCAAATTCACCACTTTAATCTCAGAGAATATCAGAGTTCTTTTTCTGTAAATTCATACCCCTCTCTCCCAAGTCCGTAACAATTTTTTTCTTCCTGCAATGGCCTTATAACGCTGTCGTAGCAGAAGCAACTTGCGTTTGCCAACATCAAGCTGGCAGAAACTCTGTGGCAGATAAAGTTTCTGATCTTTACATTACATTACATTTAGCTGACGCTTTTATCCAAAGCGACTTCCAATTGCTACATATGGCAGAGGTTGCACGCCTCTGGAGCAACTAGGGGTTAAGTGTCTTGACTTGATTGACATAACCTGTGACTTGACTTGCCCCCAAAAAATGACTTGAGACTTACGAAAAGATGACTTGGTCACAACACTGCCTCAAACCAGTCAGTAAGCCCTCATATCATGTATGAAAGCATTCATTTGGCATCCATTTGCATGTCTCAGTCACATCTGAAGGCAAATGTTTACTGCAATGACAGCCTAGGTATCACTTATTGGATAACATTCTTTATTTTAGAATTTAGAACATTACTTTTCTACCCCGCATTGGGTAGTATTTTTGGAGATTTGTGTGGCTTACTGGAAATGTTGGTCAATCTAAATTCCCGACTGTTTGTTTGGACCATGACATCATTCTCTGATTGCATTGTCAGTTGGAAATCTTGCTTATTTTTTTATCTTTACCATTTTGTCAGCTCATGATAGCCACTTTCCGACCGGAGGGATTTTCAGGGTTTGGGTTAGCAACAAACACTGGTCAGTGTGTTTTAATAGCTTATGGATTTTTAATTCACATGTGCAAAAATATAGCATAACCTTTTTTGCCAGTGGAATAGTCTTCTACTGCGTATCCCTGCCAAGAACGACAGTTATGACAAACACAATGACCTTATTAATGTTTTTATCATTTTGTCTATTTTTAAAGGGCAACACAGCAGGATAACTTTTGTTGTTGCATGTGAAGAAATGCAGACTACAACACAGACACAGTTTGGACATTCTAAACAATTACACAAGTTTATCTGAAAGAAAATGTATTGTTTTGCATCTGAAAATGTGCAGCTTGCAACAGTTCAGAAATAAAACAAGACTGGAACCAAGTGCACGACTCAAAGACAGACATGTAGATAAAAGTTCAAGTTCACTTTACTAGATCATTAAGGCAAGCAAAGGTCAAATGCAGGTAGACAATCAGATCAGGCAAACAAATCCAAAAAGGGGCTAGGCAAATAATCTTTAAACTGTGGGGCCAGGCAGACAGGAACAAACAAACAAACAGGTAGAGTAACACTAGAAAGATAGGAAGAACAAAATAAAAAAATCTGGCAAAGACAAAGTGGAGACAAAAGCTGCATCTCATAGCCCTTAAATGCCTCCTCGAGTTCTCCACTTGCCTCCCTTCCTCACATCTTACTCCCTCCCACGAGGAGGCACGTGAGAGACGCGCATCGGAGAGGAGAGGCAATGAGCAAATGTGTTTTTAGACGGATGAGACGTCCTTTCCTCTGAAGCGTCATATGAATTCATCAGCAACTCCTTCAGCTGCACGGCCTCCAGGAAGGCTGCTCTTGTGTATCCTCAGCTATAGCTCCTCGATGATACTTCCTCGATGCTCGCTCCTCGGGGAAGAAATAAGAGCTTTGAGACGGCCTTCACAGAGGAGGGACAGAACAACTTCTGGGTCGACCGAGGAGTAGAGGAGCTATCAAATCAAACTAATCAGGGGAATGTGGAGCAGGTGAGTGAATGGGCGGGTATGATCAGGTGGAGGAAAAGTTGAGAAAAGGGTTGTGCAGAAGCAATAGAGCTTTTTCACAGCAGACATTTTGACATGTCATAGCAGGAAAAGCACAGCGGTATTTAATAACATTATTAATGGATGCATTACACTTAGGGGAGGTCTTGGTATTTTGCATACTAGCTCAATGGAATAGCTTACTGGGACACTTAATGGAAGTGAGCAACATGTCTGCTGTGAAAAAGGTCTATACAGTAAATGAGTTTATGTAGCAGCAGTGTTGGAGCAAAGCTATCATATCTGGTTAGTTATTGCTCAGGTTCTAGAGGTGATGGAAGTTTAACGTTGATCTCTACGAGGACGGGCATATGCAAGCGCTTCATACAGTAACCTGTACTAGACTTGTACTAGTCATTCATTTCAATCATCCCCATCGTGGTCCTGTTGTCAATATATAGCAACAATTATATGAGAATGGCTGTCCTGTTTTCTTCGTAAAGCCCTTTATGATGACATACTGTGATTATAGGTTCTAGCTAGTTACATAAACATGAAAACTAAATTAGCCGCAGCCGCGCGACTTTGGCTATGGTTAGCAGAAGGCTAAAATTAGGAACATTTTCTATTTATCTCTAAAATGCTTTGCTGACATTTACACCAGGCTCTTTTAGAATCTCTTCTGATGAGTCCTTCCTATTTTTGGGTTGCTTTGCAGTGTAGGCTGCAGGGGCGGGTCTAGTGGGTGGGGGGGGGGGGGGGGAGGGGGGGGGCAATACATTGAGCTATAGTGCTGTCACTTTGGTGCCTGTTCTGCCAACTGCTGCCTATCCATTTGGTAAATGGATATATACCTTAAACACACATTTTAAGCCAACTGTGTACTTACTGTTTTTGATGCCAGTTCAGAAGGAGAAACATATTGAACTCACTGTAGAGCATTTGTTGCTGTAAGAAATAAATTGTGTATTGCACTTTAGTTCTGTTTCCTGTTATCTGAAAACTGTGTACAGCAAGGTTTTCTTTGTTGAAGTTTGAGGCAAGTTTATTGTAAGTGTATTGCACTTTATTTTGTATACAGTTCAGTGATAAAAAACCTTCCCAGCCCACATGACCATTTCATGTTTCCACATATCCATTTTTTTGCCTTAAGAGTCCACAGAAAATATGTATTATATTTGGATATACAATTAGTTGAAAATAAAAACCAGTTAAATTAACAATGAATGTGATGTTTTATTCAGCAAAATTGCATTGTGTTGTCCTATCCTATCCAAAATTTGTTTTATTTCTAAGCAGATTTCCTATAATGTATTCTGATAAAATCCTCTGTGCCCCCCTGACTGATTATTGGTCCCCCCCACCCCGTGCCACCCCACTTAAAACATCCTGGAATCGCCCCTGGTAGGCTGTTGTTGCCAATACTGAAATGGCCACTTTTTCTGCAGGATTCTCCGTCCATTAAATCAGGCAATCACCATCTAAAGGGATGTGCACGTTCATCAGCATTTGTAGAACAGCTAATCGGAACACCCTCTCTCTGAATTGACCTGTGATTGGCCAAAATCTCCCATTGCGGGAAGATTTTTAAAGCCCGAGAAGTGTAGTTTTCTCTCAGATCACATGAATTACAATATGCTGAAAGGTTGTTGTGGAATTATTGCCCAATGGCGTAAAAAAAAAGCATGCTAATGGAGGGAATCCACCATGAAGCAGAATTAGGTTGAAAATGTACAACATAGCCTTGTTGTTTTCACATGAAGTTCACAGAGCTCACCATGTCTGTTTGTCCTGATGGAACACCTTGTTTCTCTACTGATTATAGAAAGGTCCCCCTGACCTTTGGGGTGGAAGATTGAATTGACAGGCTAGGATCTGTTCACTGTTTCATCAAATTATTGTCTAACAAAAAAAAAACACCTAGATCTTCTGACATCTACGTTTGTAATCTCAGTCAATCTCTTGCAGTGCACTATGATGGCATTTATGTAATGTGCAACTTGTCATGTGCTTAGTTGTGGATAATTATTTGTGGGTGTTTAGGGCCTTTAATGTGAGCAGTTAATTTCCTACGGTCAGTTTTCATCTCTGAGTTTTTTGTTCCATAAAAATCTCAATCTTATTCAGTGCCTCTCAGAAGGAAGATAACTGAACTTAAGGCAATGTTCCACACGATAGCAATAGCACCAGCAATTCTGTCTGATCACAATGCACTGATAACCACATTCTGTTGTGATATGTTAGGAGAAAGATCTAGGAGCTGGCAATTTAATAATTCCCTTCTCCAAAACACAGCTTTTGATGCATAATTTAGAACCAAACTGGCTGAATTTATATCAGTTAATACAGACTCAGTTCCTGATCCCGCATATACATGGCAGGCAACTAAAGGGTTTATTAGGGATTTCACATCCTCCTTCGCGGTCAACTTGAAGAGGAAAAGAGAGGTAAAGATTGTGGAGTTGGAAGAACGCTGTAAATCATTAGAGCAAGCTCTTAAAACTTGTTTTTCTAAATCTACACAAACTCTAGTCACAAGTCGAGCACAGCTAAATGATTTGCTAGTGAGAGTGAGGCAAAATTACTATTTTAATGGCTGTAAACCAAGCAAATTTCTAGCTCTGAAATTAAAACAAAGTGAATCCAGAGCTACTATCAACAGCATCCGCACAGACAGAGGTATCTCAACAAATCCTAAGGATGTCAGCACCACTTTTCAATCCTTTTACTCAAAGTTGTATGAATCCTCCTGCAACCCAGATCCGACACAATGCCAGAAGTTCCTAAAAGAACTAAACCTGCCTCTTCTTGACCCAGAAGAGGCAGAAGAACTGGATCAACCGATAACCTTAGAGGAACTTAAATCAGCATTAAAAACAGTTTTTAAAAAAAGGGAAAACACCAGGGTTTGATGGAATTCCATCAGAACTTCTTCTACAGTATTTTGACATATTAGGACTTACCATTTTACAAGCTTTAACCTCAGCCCCAGAGAAGGGTACTTTCCTCCAACAAACCAACACCGCGATGATCTCCGTTATGCCAAAGAAGGGTAAAGATCCTACAGATTGCTGAAACTACAGGCCCATCAGCCTCAGGACTGATATTAAGCTTTATTCCAAAGCTCTCTGGCTCTCTGCTTAGAGCGCTTTATCGAGAAGCTAGTCCTCCCTGACCAGTCAGGTTTTATACCAAAGTGTCACGCTGCAGACAACGTACGCAAACTATTTCATGTAATAGAAGAAGCCAAAAACCTTCCAACAACGGCAGCAGTTTTATCAGTGGACGCGGAAAAAGTTTTCGACCGCCTAGAGTGGAACTACTTGTGGCAAGTAATGGAGAGGCTTGGTTTGGGGGCCAAATTCATTGACATGGTACATATTTTATATGTGAATCCCACGGCCATAGTCTCAACCAATGGCTTGCACTCTCAGCCATTTCCCATCGAGTGGGGCTCGCGACAGGGATGCCCGCTTTCTCCCATGCTATTTGCGATCTCTCTTGAACCATTAGCCCAAGCCATAAGGCAAAATAAATTATGTAATGTCCAGATTAAATCCAATAGCAGCTCAATATCATTATTTGCGGACGATATTTTGTTGTACATTTCTGATCTTGAGGACTCTATTCCAAAAATGTTGAAAAAGATCTTCAACAAATTTGGCTCAATCTCCGGCTATAAAATTAACTGGAATAAATGTAATATTTTATTGAATAACAGGCATGTGGCTTCAGCCATTAGTGTTACAATATCAACCCAAATCAAAATTACAAATTTGGGCATCACCATACACACATCCCTACAGCGCGTTGTCCAGGACAACTATGAATCTATACTAAGTAGTGTTCAAAGGGATGTGGCCAATTGGTCTGCGCTCCCGGCATCACTACGGTCCAGGATTGCTGTTGTTAAAATAAACATAGTTCCTTGTGTGAATTTCTTAAGTACAATGATCTCCTTTCCCCCACCGATACATTTCTGGAAGAAACTTGATACTTTAATTCGGCAGTATATTCGGAATAATAAACAACCTAGACTAAAATACTCTACCCTGCAACGTACCACAAACACGGGAGGCCTGGCCCTCCCCAACCTTAAAGTGCACCACAGAGCCTTTCAGCTATGGGCCCTCAGAGTGTGGACGGACCCCTCATCTACAGTTCAATGGAGAGAAATAGAGCAAAACCTCACTGGAAGTCTGAGACTGCAAGACCTCGCCTTTACAGGTGTGTGTCCAAAAAAGTGTATGCTAGCCCATAGCCCTATTAACACCAACACATTGACCAACTTTAAACAGGAGGAGGAGCAACTACGCTACACCAATAAGTGGCATTTGAACACCCCAAATTGGCACAACATGCACTTGATGTCTGGTAACAAACCTTTTGTTTATAACCAGTGGAGTGACAGAGGTATTTATACTCTAGACCAGCTATTCAATGATGAAGGTATGTTAAGTTTTGAAGACCTGAGAGCTAGCTTTGAGGTCCCTAGGACATCCTTCTTCCTTTATCTTCACTTAAGATCAGCCCTAAAATGTTATGGAGTACCATGGGGGAACAGTCTTGAGACCCACCCAATCATTAAATGGTGTGTTGATTTTCCTGTGAGAGGATTAGTGTCCAGGATTTATGCTAAACTGATGCAAGTATCCATAGGAGAACTCCCAATACTAAAGAAATGAGAGCGAGTGTTGAGTTCGGAGGGGAACGTAATTAATTGGGAGACAGTTTGGGACAACATTTCCCATTGTTCCAAGAACCCAAATCACCAGCAGATCCACTTCAGCATATGCCATAGGACATATTGGACTCCTCAGAAGAGATACGTCTCTAAAGGCATTCATACTCCATATTGCACGTTCTGTCAACCTGAACAAACTGGAACTTTCCTGCACATGGTCTGGGAGTGTGAACAGGTGCATGAGGTCTGGAATAAAACAACATCAATACTATCTGATGTGATAGGATGTCGAATTACTACTGACCTGATTGTTTTGTCACTTAATGATGACTCTAAATTACACTTACTTGGGAGACAGAAGAAAATTTGGTTAGCCGGCTCAACCGCAACCAAGAAAATGATAGCTAAATGCTGGCTCCCCCACTCGCTTTGTATAAAACAGTAGTTGGCGTATTTTCTAGACATGGTTTATGCTTGAGCTCTCTACAGCAAGTATTCACAAAGCCAAATCATCGACTATAGACCTATGGCAAAACGCAGCAGCTCAAGTATCAATCCTAATGACCTCAGCACCACAGGAACTAGAGGAGAGTGACTAGGCAAGGTGGGATTTCTGATTTAGTTTTTTGTTTATGTGTTTGTTGTCTTTCCTCGAGACTGCAGAAGGTGGGGGGTGGGAGAGGGTTGTTCTTGTTCAATTGTTTGTTCTGTGTGTTTAATTTATCTGTTAAAATGTATCTTAAAAAAAGAAGAAGGAAGAGAACGTTGTGTGTCTACTACATTATCTGAAGATATACCAAGTGTTATTTAACTTTTTTGTGGTTTGCAGCATTGAGCTGTAGTGGTCAAAGAGCAGGACTTTATCATTTTTGACTCAGCGGTCACAGTTCTTCTTGTGGTGCTTTGGAGGTTAAATCAATAGAGATTATACTATTCATGCTGAGCTGTGGTTGTGACATAATGAGCTTGTTTGTGATGTGTGTGTGGGAGTTAGAGTTGTGTGCGCGTGTGTTGGCAGGGTGGTACCAGAGGCCAGGACAGGGGCAGCGGGCTTTTTCTCTGAAAGCACAGTGTAATTCTTTTACACAGTCTTTTCTTCGAGCCTGGTCAGGATGGGAACAGTGATGTTCATTGTTTATCTCCTTCTTGCGCTGACAGCAATAGCACAGGCAACACCAGGTAAGGAAACACTTAATTTTACATTCTGATGCACCAGCCACTATGGATGACAAATACATAGGTTCATTATACAATTTTCCAATTTCTTAGCAGCCCAAGAAATGTTAAGAACAATCTAAAATGTTAACGAAGAATGACCACCTCAGGAGCTACCAATCTCCAAACCCACCGAATAATCCATGGAATGACACTGCAGTTATGTTTTTTTGTTATTTTTCATGATCACTTACATGCATGTTTCTAAGTAAACGTTTTGAAACCAGTGGTGAGAGAAGTATTTAGATGCTTTAGAACATGTGTAGTGAGTTGTTAGGGACTTCAAAAAGTAGACTTAGAAACATGCATGTAAGTGATCATGAAAAACAACAACTGCAGTGTCATCCCATGGATTATTCGGTGGGTTTGGCTAACACTGCTGCAGCTAGATATTCCTGTCCTCTACTGGAAATACAAGATACAAATAACAAAACTCACAAATGAATATATGTAATAAGAAATGTGCATGCAAACAGTAAGGTTCTGGCTTCTCCGTCATGTAACTGTAGAATGGGTAGAGTGGTGAATAAATGTAGCATTATCTTATGCTGCCCTCTATTGGTTAAACATTGATGCAGGCTAGATATGGAAAATGGCAAAATGCTGTTGCAATAATCACAAGTTGGTGCAGAAGGCAATCTTGAACAAGTAATAACCTAAGTAGATATGAAGTATAACAAATAATACTACTAAAATACTACTTAAAATGGCACTGTGCCTTGTGCTGCTTTTTGGTCTCTCCAGTGCTCTTTCATAGTATGAAAAGGTGTTACTAATAATAACATTAATGATGGCTTTGTTCTATTCAAGTATCCTAGTAAGCCATGACTGGGTAACAGTAAGCCAGCATGAACAATACCAGGACCCTGAAACTGAAGCAGCTAAATGGACTTCATTGTATTATTTACACCTATGCTTTTTCTTCTTTGACAGGCAATGAGAAGTTAAACACAATCACAAATACTTGTATCTTCAGCAGGGAGCGTTGACCATGTGGTCTCTCTGAAAAATGGCCGAATCAGAGGGGAATACGTTACAGTGAAAGGCACAGAGAGGAGGGTGAAGCAACACCTAGGAATCCCCTTTGCACGGCCACCTGTGGGGCCCTTCCGCCTGGCTGCTCCTCAGGATGCAGAGCCCTGGGAGGGGGAGAGAGACGGCACACACCAGCCTCCCATGTAAGACTTGGTGACTTAAAGTGTGGTTAACTGGTAAATGTTTTATCATAGAATTTGTATTTGTATCATTATTCCTTTTTAATAATGATTATACATACTTATCTTATTCCATTTTTATTGTAATCCGATTTTATATTGTTTTTACCTTTTATCTAATCTTATGTTTCCATACATGTAATACCTCCTTATCTTGTTTTGTTTTTGTCATGCATGAATTTTAGCCAGTTTTTTCTTGCTTGCGTTTATTTTGAAGCACATTGAGTTTATCCCTGTCGTATGAAATGTGCTATATAAACAAACTTGACTTGAATCAACGAAGAGCACCGAACATGACAAGATTTGACCATTTATTTCCCCCTATGGATGGCACACACTTCTTCTCTCTCTCTCTTTTTTTTAAGGTGTATCCAGGATCCAGAAATAGTTGTGAGTGTTTCTAGGACCATGTCAATGCAATACAGCCCACCAGAACTTTCAGAGGACTGTCTGTATCTGAACGTATACTCTCCAGCTGAGGCAACAAAAGGGGACAAACTGCCGGTACGTTAAACAGACATAGATCATATATGATTGTATACAGGCATGGACAAAATAACAGAATTTCCTTACACTATAAATTCAATCCATTAAAACAACCCAGCATTAACATTATGAAGAGAGGGAGTACTTTGTAATGTTGTTGGACTAAGTTGTCCATGTTATTTGGTCCACTCTCTGTCTCTATGCTGAGTAAAGAGCTGTTCACTGTGTAATGTCAAAATGTGTTAGCTGCTCAAACAAAGCTTCAACATGTGTTTGATTTTTACCATTTAACCCTTGAGTTGTCTTCGGGTCAGAAATGACCCGCCACTGTGTTCAACAGCAGAGAAAAAAACTCCTTAAATCAGGGGTCTTCAACGTTTTTTAAGCCAAGGACCCCTTAACTGGGAGATATGGATCAGGGTCACCCTACTACATGTTGTTTAAAATTAGTTGCATATAAAACTGGACCTACAATAATGCATCACAATGTAGGTGGCACATTACAAATGGTTGTATCTTATACTGTACTGTGTGTCAGGTGATGGTGTGGATCCATGGAGGAGGTCTGACAATGGGTGCAGCTTCTCAGTATGATGGCGCTCCATTAGCTGCTTATGAAAACATAGTGGTGGTTGTTATTCAGTATCGCCTTGGCATTCTGGGATTCCTGAGGTAAAGGATTATGTTGCTCATCACATTTCTGTCTGGTTGCAAGAAATAAACAGAAAATATCCACAGTATCACATTCACCATTTTTTCCAGACTTTTTTTGTGAATAATTCTCTAAGAATCCAAACGGATGTGTCTTGACTTTTCCTGTTTCAAAGCACTGGAGACGAGCATGCTCAGGGCAACTGGGGTTTCTTGGATCAGCTAACAGCTCTGAAATGGGTGCAAGGAAATATTGAGGCCTTTGGCGGCGATCCACAAACTGTCACAGTCGCTGGAGATTCTGCAGGAGGCATCAGTGCGTCCATACTGGTAAAGAAAACTAATCACTGGAAGAAAAGAAACATGTTAGTTACATACATTTACACATTTTTAACATGTTTAGGTGACTCAAATGTGTGAACCTCAGTGCTAGTTTATGAGTGTATCATGCATTTATTATCATGTACATTTGTCAAGTCATTGCGTATGTAATGTATCATTCCTTATGAACAGACTCTGTCTCCACAAGCAAAAGGATTATTTCACAGGGCAATTTTTCAAAGTGGCGTAGCAACACTCGGGACCTACACTACAAACCATCCTTTGGATCATGCCAAGGTACTGTAATATGTAAAGTGAGTAGATTAGCATGAATTTAAAAACATATCTATCAAACACATGCTCATTGTTTTAAACATGTATTTGTACCGACAGAACTTAAAGAGGCATTAATTGGATTGTTTAGCCCCTTGTTCAATTAAGACAAAACACAACATCAACATATTACCTAACAAGGCGACCACCCCCTTGGTGCCCCCATGTTCGGAAAAAAAAAAAAAAAAAAAAAAAAAAAAACAAGACTGCCCTTCCATTGGAGAAAACATGATAGTGTTCTCTAGGGTGCCCTTTACTCTTTTTCGCAGAAGTACATTTTTATAGCAACCTTCACATGTGTACCAGAGTAAAATACATTAGAGAATTATTTTAGCAGGATACTTTTACTTATGTCAATGTGGTTTTTATTAATCTCTTCCTTATACCTAGATTGTTGCCAACCTTACTGGATGTGACCGCAGCAGCACAGAGGAACTGGTCCATTGTATGAGGGGGAAAAGTAAAGATGAGCTAGTTGATGCAGCTAAAAAGGTAAATGATATTGTGAAGATAAGCAGGCAGATGTTATGGATGTATTTAGCTTTAGTTGTGTTAATTGTGTGTTTTATTCTATCTTGCATTCCCTGGATCCTTCTGTCTTTACAGTGTAGTTTAAGTTAAATTAGGAGGCCAATACTAGCCACAAAAGTGTCTATCTCTATATCATATGGTGCTGGTATATTAGAAAACTACAGAGGGTGAAAGAACTAATAGAAATCTCACCCAAAGGAATCATCATTTTGCCAAGGTTCAGTGTGAATTCAGAATTTTAAGTGTCATGGCCAACTTTTAGCCACAAGATGGCAGCCTGTGAACCCCCTTGGCTGGTAAACACTCATTGAAAGTTTGGTTTACCTTCATCCACTTGGACAAGGACGCATTGATGTTCAATAGCAGTAAGTTCTGTCTTATGTTTAGATGAAAATTTACCTGGGAGCCGTGGTGGATGGCGTGTTTCTGACTGACACAGCAGAGGAGCTTCTCAAGAGAAAAGAAGTGTTGAAGGTTCCAGTGATGATGGGAGTAACCAACCATGAGTTTGGATGGATCCTGCCTCAGGTTACACAGATCTCAATGCTTTCACTCCATTATTCAGACATAATATACTTTACCCAGCTTCTGGGACAATTATACTCCTTTTAATTATGTCCAAGGGCGTAACTTTGGGTTTAACATTGGGGGGGTTGAGATCTCCACTTTTTGAACACTTAATTTCCTGCATTGTGGCGAATGTTTCTGCAACAATTTGTGCCTTTTCTGCATCAAGGTCAATGTCTCTATTTATGTAAAGGAAATTATAATAGGTTTTTGGGGTGGGTTGCACCAGTCAGTTTTGATTATTAGGGGTTGTAACCCCCCCCCCATCTCCCTTGTAAATTACGCCTATGATTATGTCAGTGTCACTTAATCTCCATATCACTCTATGTTGAAAAAATTTATTTAAAAAAATAAGGATTTGTACTTCATCTTGAAAACATTTTTGTTTGTAATTAACTATTTTTAGTTTTATTTGTTAACAACATACACAGCATACAACTCACAATATGAACATACCCCCCCACCACCATCTCCACCCACCCAGACAAAAATCAAGAAAAGATGACACAGTAACTACAATATTCAAGACCATACAACAACATAGGAACAAAAATAGTAAACCAAATAAAGCTATGTATGAATGACAACCCCATGAGCCCATCATACAGATCTCTCCCCAGCAATAAGCTTCTTAGGAACCCTCCACAAAGTTCAGCTACTTTCCCCATTTTCTAGTATAGACATCTAATCTGGTAAACCGTTTATATGACATTTATTCAAATGCCCCCCCACCCTAGCCATCTCACAAGCCCACTCTTGGATTGACGGCAGCCCTTCATTCCTCCATCCTCTTAAAAGTATCTGTCTAGCTATCATCAAACTAGTCTGGACCCAGCTTTTTATGTGCTGATCCATCTCGTTTAGGATTGACCCATCTCCCAGAACAAATAACCTTGGGCCAAATGGAACCTAGATCCCTGCAATCTGAGATAGGTTATCATGTATCCCAGTCCAAACTTCCTGGACTCCATCACAGGACCAGAGGACATGAAGTAATTGGCCATCCTCTGTCTTACATTTCCAACAATTTGGTGTGTCTTGCAGACCAAATCTAAAAAATCTGGAGCAAGTCTAATAGAAGTTATGCATAATCTTGAACTGAATGTCGCATCACATGGCGTGACATTTCATTCTGTCCCACTCAACTTGAGCTAATTTGAAGCATTTTCTTATGTTGATGACAGAGCTTCGCCCCTCCTGGCTGGGAACACGGTATGAACAGATCGTCTGTGCTGGCAGTGGTGAACATGTTCAACCCTACAGGGGTGAGCTCCATGATAGCTGTTGTTGCTTGTTAATGATAATCAGTGATTGATTGATTGTTTGATTGATTCATTTATTGTATTATTAGTATATTATTTTACATGACATTTTACAGTTTATATATATATATATATATATATATATATATATATATATTAGGGCTGTCAAAATAACGTGTTAATTTCAATTAATTAATCTGAGAAAAAATAACGCAGATTAATCCATTCCATATTGACGTTTGACCTGGAGCTGTTCTAGCCACCTTGGGGCTGTAAAATGAAGGAGGGAGACGAGAATGTGCTGCCTGGATCATTAATTGGAACATTTACTTATAAGAATCTTCTTCCTGCCAACCCTGGCTACCGAAATCTGGTGCCACTGATATGTCTGCGCTTCTCACTGATGCTCTGAAACAGACGATACAGGCAACACAAACACCGCTGCACGTGACGCTATATTCAATATGGAATGGATTAATCTGCATTATTTTTTTTAACAAGTTATTTTTTCTCAGATTAATTAATCGAAATGAACAAGTTATTTTGACAGTCCTTTTTTTTTTTTTTTACCATTGCACATAACATAAACTGATGCCATTATCTTAAAGATTCTTTCTAGACATGTTCTAATACATGTCTAGGGGTCAGTTAGAAATTGCATATTAACATCCTATTCTTAGTCATACTAAGTATGATGTAAAATTAAGTATGTATTGCGTTCCTCCAACTGCATCGGATTTTGTGTATGCAAGAAATGCCTGACCGTATAGTAGATTAGCAAAATTATGCAATATGAGCTTACTGTAGGCTACATAGTCAACGGCCCCAAAATACATTGCAGCTCTTCAGACTGTCCAATGGCGGACTGCGAGTCACACGGTTTAAATAATTAACTGTTCAATTAGCATTATATTATTATCATATTATGACATTTCATCGATAGGAAAGGTTGTCAGCATAAAGAATTTTGCTACGTCCCAAAGTTTTAATGCTGCAACATTTTGACCAACAAGGTCATCTTCGTCAGGCAAACACATTGATCATATTCATCACATCAGATGTGAACAATGTTTACACCATTTTTAATTAAAAAGTAAAGGTCATTAAGTCCTCCTTCTTGTCAATGAGAAGTTGTTGTAGAAAAACTACCTCAAAGAGAAATCTAATAGTCCAACCTTCCTCCCTATTTCAGGCCTCCTCTGCAAACAGCCTCATCGTCGACGAATACTTGAAAGACTCTAAAACACCAGAAGAGATCAGAGACGCATTCACCGAAGTCAATGGAGACCTGCTGATGACGCTTCCTGTCACCTCGGTGGCCGGATACCACTCAGGTTAGAAGGGGCATTTTGACAGCTCTATAAATAAATGGAAACTAATTTTTGTGTCACACACAGAAGACTAACTGATTAAAGACCTGTGTAGGAAGACATTCTGTCAATTCTGTCAATGTTGGTGCACTTTGCCCGTGTCGATTATAGATGACTTGATGCTCTTTTAATCTTATTTCAACCAAAGGAAAGCAACAACTCAGCGTTCATACCATAGACTGTATATAATTGTGAATGTAGCATCTGTGACGTCATCCTTTGGTTTAGGGACTGCGGTTTTTGAGGAGAGGTTGGAGCTGGGGAGGATGAGCCAGTGTTGTTCATGGTTGCAGTGGCGCTGTGCTAAGCTAAACGCTAAAGGGGGAAATTTGCCCATTTTCAACCTTCTGAAGCGAGTCATCCAGAGGAGATTTACCCGTCGGCGTTGAGCCACGCCATGCTGTATCGTCAGTTTTAAAATAAATGAGACCATAATTTACTAAATGAACATTCTGCTGTATTGAAGAAGACTTAAAACTAGCAAATAACTCATTATCAAAATGTTTATTGAGGTTATAAATCAAATGAGAAAAAGGGTAATTTTCCCAAAGACTTCTAAAGAAGCAGACTTCTTTTTTGCAACCAGTGGAGTCGCCCCCTGCTGGGAATGAGATAGAATGCAGGTTCAAGGCATTTCCGCATTGACTTAAAGCTTTTTGATATTAATGAATGTCCGTTACATTCAAGCAATTACCAAATGAGTTGCTACAAAGCTAATTAAGACTATCAGCTCCACACAACTCTCTCTGGATTTCTCAGTATGACTATGTTCAGAAGACTGTGGCGTTCGGCGACTTACCGGAGATAATTACCTCTTCTGAAGAGTCCATCATGTTTTTTAATCCTCCGTGTCCTCCTTGGCTACTAGAAACTGTGTGGAGGAGGGGTGGGGGTGGTGCGCGATCACAAAAGGCTTGTATCATGAGGACGCGCCGAAAGTTTTGTTGTCATTACTTAGAATTCCTCATGGGGGAGACAGAAACTACACACTATAGCTTTAAGTTTTTAAGCCCAGAAGCTTCGTCCATTGTTATTATACAGTCTATGGTTCATACATCACCCTGTAAATGGATTGTATTTATATAGCGCTTTTCTAGTCTTAACAACTACCTAAAGCACTTTTACATAGTACCATTCATCATTCACAAACATTACATTCATACACTGTGGCCAAGGCTGCCATACAAGGTGCCACCTGCTCATCAGATAAACATTCACACACATTCACACTCCGATAGTGCAGCATCGGGAGCAATTTGGGGTTCAGAGTCTTGCCCAAGGACACTTCGACATGAGACTGCAGGGCCAGGGATCGAACCACCGATTGGCAGACGTCCGCTCTACCACCTGAGCCACAGTGATGATCATTTCCCTGCAACAATTTGCTAATTGCTCTTGATCTTTGACCTTTATCCTTCAGCATACACCTCTTGTCTTTTATCTCCTTGGTGTATTTAGATGTGGGCGTTCCAGTTTACATGTACGAGTTTGTATACCGTTCTGAGATACACAAACATACCAGACCCAGCTTTGTGAAGGCAGATCATGCAGATGATGTCGGCTTCATGTTTGGTGCATGTTTCTGGAATGGACATATAAAAATCATAGGTAGGTTGTATGTAATGTGCTACCCATTATATTAGAGCTGCAACTAAAGAAATGTTTCATTGTTGATTAATATGTTGATTATTTTCTCAACTAATGGATTAGTTGTTTGGTCTACAAAATGTTAGAAAACGGTGAAAAAACATGACCAGTATTGTCCAAAGCCCAAAAGCACGTTCTCAAATGTCTTGTTTTGTCCACAATGCAAATATATTCAGTTCACTGTCACAGAGGAGTGGAGATACTAGAAAATAGTCACATTTAAGAAGAGAATTTTTACTTTCTTTTCAGAAAAAATGAATCAAACCGATTAATTGATTATCAAAATAGTTGGCAATTAATTGAATGATAAACAGCTAATCTATTAATCGATTAATCTTTGCAGCTCTACATAATAAATATATATAGATACAGATTAGATGGCTCTGCTCAGGCATGACCACTTCATTTCCAACTTCTGGGACTTGGTGGAATAAATGAAGGAATGAATGGGACCATATTGCTATTGTGATTAAACTTCTGTCCCATCTTCAGGCAACATTACCAAGGAGGATGAAATACTTTGTAGGAACATGATGGCGTACTGGAGCAATTTTGCCCGTACTGGGTGAGTAAGCACTGAGAACAACAGTATCATTAAAGCTGCACTAATCAATATTTTTATATTAACAACAGAAAAAAAGGAGTTGCTTACATGGACCATTCCACAGAGAATTATCATTGACTTCTATTGACTCTGCAGTTCCACTCAGCTCTACAGAGCTTTTTAGCATCCTCAAGCTTATTCTTTTGGTTTCATAGTCACAACTTTAATGTTTTATTTAATGTTTCTCTTAGCTTCCAACTGAACGCTAGTGTTGCTCTGTGTCTGCTGGATGTTTAACTGTATTTGATATGGCAGTGTTGAGTTTACAGCTTGTGTTTACAGCTCGTTCCACAAAGAAAAAGTCAGTTCATGCAATTTTAAAGTCTAATTAAATGATAAGTGGCACATTGGCCAGAGAGGCTGCTTGATTGAAAGTTGATACTTACTGGTACAGAACATGTTGCAAGGTCAGACTTTGAAAATATTATACTGTGATACAGCAGAGCAAGATTCAGCAGAATGTGCATATATTTCTAAATACAGTTTATACAGCAGAACAATATTCACTGGATAGAGTCAGATTAGAGATTAATTGAAACAGAAATAGATGAAATAGATGCTTTACATTATGTGTATGTGGTTTTTCGAAGTTGCAAGCATGCATAGACAAATGAATGAACATACAAAATCAGTAGCAAACATGTTTGTTGATGATTTTCTTTGCTGCATAGGCCGCCCTAATGTCTGAAGCTGGCATGTTTTTATTATTTCTTCAGCTCTCCCAACGGTCCAGGGCTTGTCATTTGGCCTCAGTATGACAAGCAGAAGCAGGAGTACATGGAACTGGACCTGACGCAGACAGTGAGACAGAAACTGAAGAAGGACCGGGTCCATTTTGTTACTGTCATCCTCCCTCTGAAGCTGGAACAGTTGGCAGCAGCAGCAGCAGCTGAACCTGGAAACTGATCTCTGCTGTCATTTGTATTGGTCCCAAGTTTGAAACTTGTTATGCCTCCTCACCAAACATAATGTTAATTACTGCCTGGACCACTTTATCTTTATTTCAGAATGGATATGCTAGACAATAGTTTTGTAAAATAGCTGTTATTAAAAGAAACCCCTTCATTGCAAAGAAACAAAATGTGTCTTTTGTTAAAACACCCAGACGGCATGGTTTGTAGATGCAATTTAAAATGATTTTTGAGAGCAGAAAATGACGTAGGTTACTGAGTGAGAGTGAAATTTCAAGTGGTTTTCCATATTCATTTGTACAGGTAGTTGTTGTTTCTGCATGGCACTAGGCAGGGACGTCACTAGGATTGAATGACAGGGGGTGCTTAGCCCCCAGGGTATTTGTAACTTGCGTTTGCAAAATCTTTGCACTCACATCTTCCGTTACTGTATTAGAGCTACACTTATGTCAACAGCCAGTCAAGAAACCAATATGTCAACAAGTACAAATTGACAGACATATCCTCTTCTTCCATTTCTACTCTGTTCCTTCTGTCTTACCCTTTAAGATAAAAAAAAAACCCTGATGCTAATTTCATGACTTTGAAATGCAAATTGGTCACATGAAACAACATCCAAATTGTCAAAAAACTGACAAACAGAGGCCAGACAGCTAATAAGTTGGTAAGTTAAACAAATATGACAAATAGCAGTACAAGAAAAACAAAAAAATAGGCATAATAGGCATCACTGCATACTTTATCATGTAATATATTAATACAGATCCTATTTAAAGTTGCTACTGTCTAAATACAATAACCTGATGGCGGAAGGAATACAAGATTTGGAGTAATGATTACTGTATATACTGTATGTAGGATTGCTTTCATTTTATTTTCACATGTGTATCTGTGGGCATGTGCTCATCTTTAACCTAGCCTACATTTAGGCAACATCTACATATTTATTTAATTTATCACAGCCAATGAATGAAGAAAGTTAAATTGGTTAGAATATAGCTAGCATATATAATAAATATAATGAAATAATTTAGTTTAGGCTATGCATAGTACCTAGGCCTGCTAACAAATGCTTACTGTTACAAAACAATCCTTAAACCTATAGACCACTACTGACCTCAATCACGCCGGCTCCCTCAGAATCAACTGCTCTGCCAATCTCCTGCTTCTCTTTCTCTCTGCTGAAATATCTTCCAATATCCATCTCATCTGCTCAATGAATTGAAGGATACACCGGTACATTGGCATTAACAGGGACCCTATGACATTTAGTTTTCAGTGACAACAACATTCTATGAGGCTTGATATTGTTTTAGAATATGCCTACTATAGAGATAGGATTGGCAATGAATAAAGAGTTGTGATTAGCTTGCTAAGTTAACCATTTCTTGTATTTCTCTCGTTCACTCTAGCTAGACTTTAGTTTTCCATAGCAAACCAAAATATCCCCTTTCCTCTGCCTGAAGAAAACGTAGCTAAAGGTAAGCAGGTAATTAAAAACAACTTACAATTTCACTCTGTATCACACTAAGTGTAATCAATCTTCCTTTCACCATTAGCGTGTGTATCGGTGTGTGTGTTTGTGGGGGGGAGGGTGCATAGCGAGTTCAGACCAAAGAGTAACGACGAGGCGAGATGAATCCCCCAGTTACTTGCAACGCTCCGGTCTGCAGCGCTCTGAAAGCTGCCAGTTCACACCAATGCAACGAGACGGTGCGGTGCATCATCTTGATAGCACAACGACTCTTTGTACTTCTGTCTAACTTGCGACTTTTCGGCTATTTTTTTGTAGCTGAATATATATCGTTTGTTGCGTCTAAATATGAATGAGGATACGGCTATTGATATTGTTGTTCTTATTATTATTTAGGGGGGCTTAGGAACATTTGGGGGTAGCTTCAGCCCCCCTAAAATAGGCCTAACGACGTCCCTGGCACTAGGCCTGCCACACCTCCACCAGTGCCTACTTTGGTTAGCTGCTGGGTCATCAGCTGGGGACCACCACTCATAGATGTTTCACCTTTTAGACCAGGACAGTGAACAGGGATGTCTCCCTGACACTCCCTGCAGATAGCCTTCTTCAGGAGTTGCTTGCTCCCCACACCTGATCCTGTCTTGTCAGCTCAGATCTAGAAGCTTGCCTCTTCTCCTCGAAACCCCAAGTCCTTGAGCCGATGCGTTGTTGTGGCTCCGACAGAGCCTCTAGCCACCTAGCCCACCTCCACTGGGTAGATTAATATAAAGTTCAGGCACCATGTAAAATATTCAAAGGATGTGCAAACCGGCGTGTTAAAATTCACCATTGAGAAATATAGTTTGTGACATACAGTACGTCATCATGTGCTATACAGAATACCATTATTCTGAACATTCTTCTGTATCTATCTATCTATCTATCTATCTATCTATCTATCTATCTATCTATCTATCTATATATCTATCTATCTATCATAGAGAAAGTAATGTAAGCAATTAAAGAGTCTTATCATAAACAGGGATATGTATGCTCTCTTATCACAATAGAGAGCAAGTTGTTAATATGGCAGATAATCACTGGAATATAGGCCTATAGCCTACATTTAGAACTTATTTAGTTTTCCAACAAATAAGAAAGTTAACATAGGCTACATTTAGAAAACTCCTGCGTCTAATCTTATAAATACTCAAATATCAATACTAGAGAATTAATCATTCTCTTTTTCAAAATATTGGACCAAAACAATCAACAAACCTTGTCTAATCTCAGGTTACCCTCAGTTTTGTTTATGGAATGAAATATTCCATCTTTTTTTTAAATGAAAGGAATGCATTAAATTGCGTAAGTGGAGGGAATTAATATTAATAATAACAACAACAAAAATCCTTTTTTTAAATAGAATTTGTTGTTACCATAGACTGTATATAAAGCTAGGTTGTTACTCGAGCTCCAAATTGAGCCACCATGCTTTTATTGATAGGAAACGTCCGGTAATATTCCTGCAGATTTAACGCAGCACCACGGCTCATTGGCTGGGCTGCTTGTCGACGTCATTGGGTTCCCCCCTCGTCGTGTTCGCCTGTCTTTGCGCCTGCGCTCTTCTTCCCTTAAGACCACAGTGGAGTCTACGACACACAAACAGCAGTGAGGAGCTACAGTCCTCTTGTCTCCGGTGAGCACGGGACATTTCACGTACGTACAGTTGTTACTTATGTTGTCGTCTCATAAAATATCAATTCACACATTCGAGACGTATTGTTTAACGACTCGTTAACATAATTTTGCATAGCTTTCTGTTTGTTTGAATGGTAGTGGGGTCACAGCAAAGGGACAGTTCTCCTGATGTTGTGATATTCTGGCTCTTATCGGGTTAGTTGGAGTTGTTTTGATGCCTAGTGGGCCATTTGGCTTCACTTGGAGGTACTGATGGGGTATCCCTGTTTGCCTGAATACGCTTAACGTTACAGGAAACGTCAGTCCGGGCTGTTTATTCAGCGCTGCTTCCTTTCTGAGCTGTCAGTGCGCCCAGTCCTACTCGTGGCTCTGCGTTTGTGTTCAGTCACAAGATATCTGCTCTATGGGAGTCTTTCATCGTTTTAACTCTTCGTATCCGTAATTAATGTACGGCAGATTGTTGATTGGTCGCTTGTCCTCAACCAAACCTCATTCAGTAAGGTTGCAATATATTATTGAGAAATACGTATCCCAACTGAATAAAGAAACAAAGCGTTTTGTTTATTGTATCGAGATCCATGTATTGATGTATCATCTACCAAGCACATAGTATTTGTAGGACATTTAGATGTTTGTCATATCAACAAGCTTTTTCTAACACAATTTCTAACAAAAATCACTTGTGTCAAATAATAATATGTATATACATATATATGTATATGTGTGTATATATATATATATATATATATATATATATATATATATTTTTTTTTTTATATATTTTTTTTTATTGAGAAAGGCACAAGATTAACAACATTACACATCACAGATTTAGCCCTTTCTTTCTATAGTTTTACTGATTAGATTTTAGAACAGAGGGGTTGCATCATATACCGCATTTGAGAATATCAAATCGATTTTTTTTAAATTGAGTCAGGTGTGACGTAGGTACACAAGCAGATGGCAGAGAATACGTAGTCCTATATAAAACAGTACATAATAACTATATAGTCAACACTGCACACACGTTAAATATGTAGAAAAGCATGTTGCCTAAAGCTATTACACAGTCATGATGTCCCTTTCAAATCCCCATACTACACTTTTAAATCTGCATTCACACTACTTATCTGGCTCCGTTTTTGTTCGCCTCAAGATCTTTAATAAACATTGGCCAGATAAGGAAAGGCCAAGCTGACAAAATATTACTGGGGCTCCACGGATATAGATTGTTTTTTGGTGTTATCTGGAGGTGCACACGGACGAGAACTTCCTGTTTGGTTTTATAGCATCCATCACTCATTTCTTAGAACAATGATACAATATTCACTGATATCAAAAAATCTACCATGCCTGCAACCGATATGAGACAAAACATAAGCCGATTCAACACAATCTGTTACATGTATACTCATTTACAAAAAGCAACTAAAATATGATTTGACAATTTCATTACTAAGCTCCTCCAGACATTTGAATTTAAAAAAACTACTCTTTTTAATAAAAACCAATATAAAGTGGGAATTTCAAAATAAAGGGACATCTTAAAGATGAGGATATGTATCGATATTTTCACTTTGCATCGATAATATGGATCGTTGAGGATTGGATCGATGGATGGTGACACCCCTACTCTGTATACTGTATGCTTAGTTTTAGGCTTTCTTGTGCATGTTGTTGCATCGCCTTCCACTCAGCCAGATGGAGAAATAGTTCTTATCTTCTATATGAGCATGAATTGCACAGGCAGGCATTTTGTCTAGACTCTTGTTCTACTATGTTACATATTAGATTGTTATTGAAAAGCAACAATAGAAGGACATGGGGGGGGACGGAAACTGTATTTGACATGCTAGGTCAAGAGGTTGTAATTGTATTAGTATTGAACAGATTGCTTTTTTTTACTTCTCTGTGACCTTTCCGTGCTGTCATGGAGCTCAACAGTGATCGCCCACTTTTTGAACTGCTCCGGTTCCAGAAGGGATTTTCCCCATTCAATATCTCCATTGACGTTTAAGAAACTGCAAATATAAAGAGTTTTAAGCCTTGAATCAAGCCAAGCAGCTTGTGAATATGCGTTTCCTAGGATGGAAAAGGAATCTACTGTCCTACTCTGCCTCTGATTGGCTAGTACTCATTGCCTTCATTGTTTGGATTGGTTAGGTTTAGGTACCGAACTTCGACTTTTTAGGCACAAACCAAATTGCCTCCATAGTATTGAGTATCGAAAAATGCCTTGTCATTCAATACTAAAATATCAATACCTAAAGAATTAATCTCATCAGCGTCAGTGAGCCAATAAGCATGCAGCATGCTTCCACCAAGATCTAATAATGCTGGTGATTGGCTGTCTACACGTCGCAGAGGCATGCAGGAAGAACACTATGTTGCACACAGAGACGTGTGTGTTGTTGTATTTTGAGAGGATTGACTACAGTGTATGTCACATAAGTCTAAAGGAACTGAAAAATAAAATGATACCGTAATGTTGTAATTTCTTTTTTGTTAATGGTAGATGCAGTGCTAAGGTTCACCATACTCTGTGAGTGCATTGCTTTCATGTTTACTGACAGGATGATGGGGTAAAGTGCTACTGTTTTTCTGTCTTGTCCTCTGAAAACCGATTTAGTGTTGTTGTGTTGAGAGTGTTGCTGGTTATGAACAGATTACATCTGCAAGTGCAGTCCTCATCTTTTCCCTGGCCAACCTCAGCTGAGATTCTACACCTAACTTATCTGCCATCAGCCACTTCTGCTTGTCACACACCTATTGTAGCATGTGATGTGCGGCCGTGCAGTTCAGCCATCGCCCTCTGGCACTGTTGTGCTGCTGTGTACTCAAACTGAGCTTTAAATGTACAATTATAAAGATATCTTGTTCCATAAAACACATTATAACCCTAACCCTATGCCCCCCCCACCAATATTTAGAAGGGGTAGATTTAAAAAATATGAAAGACAATCCCCAAAAGAGGTCAAAATAAACGGTACTGTCTTTACCTTGCAGCGCACATCTCTGTTCTTTCTCACGTGTGATGTTTTGAATATATTAAGTTTTGAACAGTACAGGAGAATTATTCAAAATAATAATAAGCAAAGACATTGAACCATAAGTTGATGCAGAAAAGGCACAAATTGTTGCAGAAAGAATCACCAGAATGCAGGAAATGACGTGTTTGACGCTCAATGTTGAGACAAAACCTATGCAAACAGTTCTTTCTGATAGAGTCCAATCTTGTTTAGGTCCACTAGAAAAGCTCTTCTAGAAGTGGCTGTGGCCAACGTTCCTGCACCTAGAACACTTCACTCCCTGCTGCCTGTAACAAGTCTGATGCCCCTCAGCTGGAGGACTGCTATCCCACTATTAGTTTGGAGCCTGATACTCCGAGTTGGTTTAGGGCTGTGATGGAAAATAACTTGGTACATGTACTCAAGCACTGGCCCTAAAGGGTCATTCTGGTTTATTACAAACTTGGTCTAATTTGAATAGCTTTGGCCATCATTCCTTGCTTATTATACTCAACAAGTTAATTGCAGAGTCCTGGTAACATGGTGACTTGACATTGTAAAAAAAAAAAAAAAAGAAGTCCAGCTGAGCAAGAAACGTACAGTTATGTGACAAGACAAATTGTGAACAAACCCCCAGGGGAGACAAACTTAAAGAGAGCTGAACAGCCATACAATGGTTTCCCAATGTCTTTTGAAAAACAACATCACAGTTTACAGAACAACTCAACAATTTTGTTTGTTTTTTCTCCAAATTCTTAACTGCTCATGGTACTTGCCTTGGACTTTGTTGTAGCAATGTTCCCAAGTTCTCAGATCTCAACATAATGCTGCACACAGACCTTTTGACTTGTCATAGTAGGAAAAGCACAGGTCTCACTAATAATAATGAACACTGGCTCTGTTTTGACTTGTCAAGATCCCAGTAAGCCACAGTGTGACAGAAGACTGTCCTCCCCAGAAGAACGCTCCCATAGGTCGTTTTATTCAATCAGCAATTAAGACGCATCGTTACATTTCTAGTGGCGGCGCCCTCTAGTGGCCGTCGTAGTAGTTTCCATCTTGGAAAAGCCACTCCAATATTAACTTTGGTCTTGTTGCTTTGCCTGTCGCGTTGTCGTTTTAATTCTCTTTAACTTCCTTGGCGACTCCGTTACATGTCCTCAAGAATAGGTGTGATCCTCCATCTTCAACAGGCTTTCAAATCTGCCAGCAGTTGCGAGTAATCTCCCGGCTGGCATTCGTCACGCTGCCACTGAGTTTAAAAGCGTGAAAGGCGGATGTGTGTCCCTCTTTGGCTAATGTATTTTAAAGATGGAGGTATGTCTCTCTTTGGCTAATGTATTTTAAAGATGGAGGTATGTCTCTCTTTGGCTAATGTATTTTAAAGATGGAGGCGCAACATGGCTGCCGCAATTCGAGCGAGTTGTATTCTGAATGATTCTGAATGTCAGAGTCTACACTTACGAGAATACTTTGATTAGTTGGTGGAAGTAATTACACATGAATGAGCACATATTTGTGAAAGAACAAAGGGGTTTTCGCTAAGAATCAACTCAAAAAATTACACAATGGAGCTTTAAGCATTTTAAATTTGATGCTACATATTTCAGAGTGACATTTTACATTTTACTCCCCTAAAATGTACATCCTTTGCAGATTGATATGGTAAGCATATATAATGTGTCATACATCGGCGTGCTGTTTAGCCAGTGTTCAAAACCACAGAACTTTATTTTAAAATCAAATGGAGATTCAAAAGTTTCCAAAGATGCCACATATGTCAGGCTAAACTTCGTGAATTTTGTGTATAAATGACACAAGAAGTAAGAGTTACATACATACATACATACATACATACATACTTGTTGTTTTAGTTAATAGTTGTGTAAAGGTAAGTAACCCAAAGAGCAGATACAGACAACACACACACACACACACACACACACACACACACACACACACACACACACACACACACACACGTTCACTTGAAGCTTATTCATTAAATTATTACCATCATTGTAGTAAGTGCAAGTTAAGTTCATTTATACACCACATTTAAACACAGCTTAAGATGACCACAAAGAACTTAAAAAATAAAAATGAAATTTAAAAAGTACAACACACACAAATATATTTGTCAACAATAACTGATATGGGACAAAGCACAGAATATATATATATATATATATATATATATATATATATATATATATATATATATATATATATATATATACATGACAACAGATTGAAAAATGAATGGGCCAAAAAAGGCGAGTGAATAAAAACGTGTCTTTAGTCTTGCAAATTATACCACCCCTGCTTTACTACCGTTATTAATGAGCTAACGCTAACTTGATAACTTTACAACTGTTATTAAAGAGCTAACGCTAGCTTGTCATGCTTGTCAAGCTGGATAACGAGTAAACACCACACCAGCACCAGAAGAGCTACTGGAGGGACGTTACGTTCCTCACTTCAAAACGGAACAGAAGTAGGATTGTGTAGTGACTTTACCCTGCTGGTGAACTCCCTTCCTCCTCATCAAGGACTCCAACATGTTTACGTTTTAGGTGCTGAATCATCACCGTGGTGCGCCTGTGCCATGCCATGTCGCTTTTGCAATTAACACGTTTTCGATTTATATAGTGTCGGAGAAAAGTCCCGCACACTGACCATTACGCAAGCAATAATTTATTTAGAAAAATACAACGTTTCGGTCACAGACCTTCATCAGGTAAAAAAAAGATTTATATAGTGAAATGCTCACACACCTTGGATGACTTAGGCCGTACTGATTTCTCTGCCTCCGCCATGTGTTTCAGAACAACGTTACGGGTCTCTCTGGTCTCTCTCCGTATTTCCTCTACCCCCGCTCAGCTCTTTTTTTCTTTTCTTTCGCGCTGCGCTGCTAGGCGCTGCTAGGCGCTGCTCCACTCTGCGCTCAACTCAATTTATTTTTTTGATCCCGCGACTGAGTGGAATATTGATACAACGAATCGATAATGACATTCGTTGCCAACTTTTTTTAATAATCAAATTTTATCGATTTTATCGATTTGTTGTTGCAGCCCTAGTGGAATGGGATTATAACAACCTTAAAATCACTTACATGAAAGAGAAGGTTAAAATCACACGTTGTTAAGAGGAGGACTTGGCTTGTTTCCAGCAGTAGCATAATGATCCAAAGTATAAAAAGTGGCAAGACAAAGCATGTACTCACTGCTTTTGTTTTGGTGACTCAGACATCCCAGTAGACACAATAATGTGGATACTGAGCAACTTACCCTCTCAAATCACACAAGGAAGTTAAAGAATTGTGGGTCAGGGAAGTCTCAAGTTGGATATAAGTTCCCACCTCCATCAGGCTGAGCTTTGTTCAGGAATGCAGAGAGGGCACTTTGGTTAATGTACTATAGTGGCCTGAGAAGGGGACTTTGAAAGCACCTTGTCCTCATGCTGAATTGATATTCTATAATACTGTATCTGACACGAAAGAAAAGCTGATTTATTATTTTGCATGTGGCTCATTAAGCCGGAGTAACAGAGAGAGTTTTGAGGGTGACAGTGCCCCGCTCATATCTTGCTCAACTGATGTTTTTGCGGAAAAGTGTGGTGAATAATATTTCCTGGGGGTGGGACAGGCACGGGGGCACGTTGCATAACAGCGCTGGCTTCCATGTGTGAATCATGCTAAGTGCAGCATACTAAAGATGAGAAAAGAGTACAGGACTGGTCTTGTGATGCTGTAGTGTTGCACAGCTGATAGCAACAAGCAGAGATCCTCTCCACCAAATCACGCAAGCTTTTCAGTATCTTTTCAGTATACTCTTATGATAGTATACTCTGTGTTTGTGTGGGGTTGGCTTGTCACTGTGTGTTTGTGTATATGTGTTGGAGGAGGGGTGTTTAGTGGGAGCTCCCCTTCTTGCTCATAGAAGCAGAAATACTGCATACTGCAGCCTTTGCAGTCTGTGTGAAGGAACGCTGATTTACTGAATGCTCATGGTGTGTGTGTGTGTGTGTGTGTGTGTGTGTGTGTGTGTGTGTGTGTGTGTGTGTGTGTGTGTGTGTGTGTGTGTGTGTGTGTGTGTGTGTGTGTGTGTGTGTGTGTGTGTGTGTGTGTGTGTGTGTGTGTGTGCGCGCACATATTTGATGCGGCCGTGGCAGGACAGGAGGACAGGACACATTAATCACGCCAAACGGCGTCACTGGCCGGCAAGTGATTGTACCGCTGCCATCCATCCTCAGCAGGGAATCATGACTTACTAAGGGGCTCTGCCGCCTGCTCAGCTCGGCTCAGGCCTCCAGATTAAAGATGGCACGATTACTGTGACAGGCATCAAATTCACACTTCCAGTTTTGCCAGTAACACTGTTGAAATGAGATCTCACTTTGCCTCTTTAACATGAAAGTTAGGCTTTATCTATTCAGGACGCCTTATTGAGATCAAGATGACTGTTAGAAGAGAGACCTGAGAACAAATTACACATAACATCACACGCACAAACACACATTTTTTAAAGTCCTGAGTTTTTTGTTTTGCAGTTCTTTCCAGTAGTAAGGTGCATAGTGCCCAAAAACCAGTCTTCCTCAGTTTAGTGTTAAAACCTAGGAGTGTCAAGATAAATCGAAAATAGATCGATATGAGTTTTTGACTTCAACTATCGAAATCAAAAGCAGAAATTTGCGATTCCCCCAGTGTGTCTTTATCTCTCCACCCCACCTAGCCCCACACTACTTAACACAGGTAGCATGCAGCTAAAGACACATGGTAACATTAGCTTACCTGTAGCCTGCAGCTTGACTTTTCTAGACACCATGGCCACTGCCGGAGTTAAAACACAACTGGAAAATCCTCCTTCTTCCCTGAAGTCAACGGTGAGGCAACATTTTGCCTTCCCCGTGAGTTATGTAAAAAAACAATGAACAGTAAAGCATGTGGGCTCCGACGGGACTCCATGGTGCCTTCAGGTGCATCTTGTTAATTTATGGTGCACTCAATTGTTCATTGTTAATTTTGAGAAACTCAAACTCTTGATTTTGGATTTTAAATGTAAGTCAAGTGGCTGCTGTAATCCCTATGGGATAATTAGGTACTCTATCTATTTATCTAGTCAGTTAAAAAAGTAATACTTTTATTAGGCCCACTCTGTAGCTATATCTACATACATTTTAAACTAACCACCAAAGTATGGTAGTTATTCATTTTGTATAGAGACTTCATACAGCTCTGCTGCGCTTGAGCTTCAGAAATGCTCTGAAAAATGTAGCTTGTGTGGATTCTACCGCACTACCTGATCAAAAATAAAGCTAAGCTACTGAAAAGCTTTTTCAAACAGCAATGCTACAGGCAAATGTAGTTAATCTAGTAGCGCCTCTACTTGTAGCACTGCTACGGCCCAACACTGGAAATCTCTTATGTTACATTAAAAAAAACTGTTCTAACTTCTGTCTGTTCATGTAGGTAAG